>JAMXDD010000006.1:738582-1254721 GCA_024733475.1 Syzygium grande | reverse complement strand
ATAGTTCTTCATTCACTTAGGTTTAGGTTCAATTTATGACGGTGAATGCAATCATTAGTGAAATTTTATTTAAACAGTGATATTCGGGTGGGTTCTTTTTTTTCGTCAATCTACAAAGTATCCTCAATTTGATGATTGCGTATCACGACGAAAAGAAATGAACTCAAATTTTAGTTTAAATTAAAATTAGGTGGCACATTATATATTCGATAGGCAAGATACTTTTCCCATGGCTCATGGAAGGGGTAGGTTTTCAAATGAATAATAACGACCATATCTTGGCAATGGAAAAGCATTGATTGGTTTAGACTTTTCTTATTAGGACATACAAAGGTTTAAAATTTAAAAAGGAATTGATGTCAAGAAATTCACAAAGCATAGATATTTCTCGACCTCATCTATTCACATTGTCTTTTAATCCGTGTTCCTCTCATTGGATGATGACATGTGCATTTAAGACCAAAATAAAATTGGAAATTATCGATATCAGAAACATGTAAATCGAATTGGGATACTACAAAGGACTAGAGAATTTATATACGTGTGGTTATTGTTTGCCCAAAGGAAAAATATGGGTTTCAAAGTTTAAGACAGGACATTAGACTCTTTGTCTTATATTCATATGTTGAAAATCATATCTTTCCTGCCTAATATGATAATTTTCCCTGCATCTTAATCATTTAGCAATTGAATGAAGATTCTCTATCTAGTCCACACGTATTTTCATTGGCATTCAGATCAACTTTCAATTGCGTTGATACATGCAGTAATATATTTGCGATTGGAATGTGAAAGGATATTCATGAGAATACTATTCGGGCATGTAAAATCAATAATTTTTTGAACATGATGAGACATTTCCATCCATGGGGAAATTTCTCCTCCTAAAGTGTGAGAGCAAAAGCAAACAAAAATTATAAAGAAAAAGGAAGAAAAAGGCGTTTGACTGTGGTAGTGTAGTCTGCTAATAACGTTAGCTAGCCTTTTTCTTTGTCAGGCGGCTATACAAGTTTCATGAACATGTGCAATTTCCTGTTGAACCATATAAAACGAAAGAGGAAGCGAAAGATGATTAGATCTTGTTAACCAGTGTTTTGATATACTCGTTAATCATGCCCATTAGAGGGATATTTTCATTTTCAAATACACGAAATAGATAACGCATTGAAAATTATAAAATTTTTTTAATCAAGTGCTTAACGAGCGTTTTATGACAGCTTTTAACAAGGTTTGAACAACAACTTTTCCGCTTTTGATCCGTGACAATAATGTTCGGTCTGGACCACAGTCTCGTCAAAGCGCCTAATGACTACTCGAAGTGGGAAGTTACTCTTTTAGCTCCCTTCGAGAAACCTTCTTGAGACATGTGATAAGCAGTCGATGGTAGGGTCAGGGGTAGATAAAGCCGAGATAAGAGACAATCGTGCAAGTGGAAATTGGAAATAAAAAAAGGAAAAAAGTAAAAGAAGAAAATGACAACCCCTTTTTTTTTAATTTTTAATTTTTTTTGGGGTCCCAAAAGGACAACCTTTTTTGACAAATTAAAAAGTTTTGGGGGCTTTATGTGGATGAAACAAACACACGGATGTCAACTCAGGACCTACTTTCAACGAGTTTGATTTTTCTTCGTTTAAAATGTTCTGCTTTTCCACGTGATGTTAACGGGGGCGCAAGGTTCTGCGCGGTTCTCACGTGAGATACTCTCACGTACTCAACCTTCGAGCCCATTTGGTTTGTGAAAATGTTTTCAAATTTCAGACGCGTTTGTTTCGAGAAAAATTTCATGATAGAAAAGCATAAAAATTGCTTTTAAGAAAAAAAGATTTCCTTTTCAGATTAAAAAATTCATTTTCATTTTGCTAATTAAGGTAAGAATGATTCTCCACCCGAGAGTACTTAGGAAATCAAGGACACATAGACTTGGGTCTTTTGTCATTTTTTGGATAATGACACAAAAGTCCCTAAACTTTGGCTCAATATGCAATGTGGTCCCTGAACTTTTAATATGTTCAATATAGTTCATGAATTTTTAGTATATATTCAATATGGTTCTTAAGCTATATGAAAATATTTTAATATATTCAATATGATCCCTGGACTTTTGGTACATGCTTAATATAATTCCTGAACTATATAAAAATATTTAACATAAATTAAAAATTTATAGACCACATTACACATTAGACTAAAATTCAGTGACTTCATTGAACAAATTAAAATTTTATGGACCGCATTGTATATTGAGTCAAACCTCATAGACTGTTTGTGGCATTTTCCCTTCATTTTTCTTCTGAATAATAGTAAGACTGATTTTTAATAAGAATGATATGCTAAAGTGACCTGCGGCAAAATTTTTTTTGTTTATTATAATAGACTCTCCTTGCCACATCATCTATAAAATAAGTTTATTAGGACCTGTTTGGAGTGACTTTTGCTTTAACTTTTTTCAAATCCCTTACAACGTGCAGGGTTTGCCTTTTTGTTTAATTTTAACACTTGTAATTTCTATGATAAAAAAGGGAAAATTACAATTTGGTACTTAAAGTGGGGTCATTTTCTCAAAAATAGGTTAAAAGTGAACAAAGTATCAAATAAGGGCATAAAGTGCCCAATCAGTCTCAAATAAGGGCTCGAAGTGCCCAATTAGTCTCAAGTAAGGGTTTGGGTTTGCCGTCCGGTCAAATGCTCACCGACCAGCGAGCACATCACTATTTCGGAGGGGCAATTTTTTCTTTTATTCTCTCTTTTTTCTCTTTTCCTTTTCTTTTTCTTCTTTTTTTTTTTCTCTTTTCCCTCCACAGGCCCCGTGGCTGACAGAGGTGGTCGACCTCAGGCGGAGGCCACCCTCACCGGCATCAGGCGAGGACAGCCCGACGTCGGCGAGGGAAATCCAGGGTTGGCCCTCGCCGACATCGGGCGACCCTCGCCAGTGTCGAGTTGTCCTCGCCCTACGCCGGCAAGGGTGGCCTCTGCCGGCCACAAGGCCGACAGAGGGAAAAAAGAAAAAAAAAGAAGAAGAAGAAGAAAAGGAAAAGGAAAAGAGAAAAAAAAAATTAAAAGACAAAATTGCTTATCTGGAACAGTGACGTGCTCGTCGCCCGGTGAGCATTTGATCGGCCGGCAAACCCAAGCCCTTATTTGAGATTTATTGAGCACTTTGGACCCCTATTTGAGAACGATTGGACACTTCAGGCCGTTACTTGATACTTTGTCCACTTTGGACCCCTTTTTGAAAAAATGATCCCACTTTGGGTACTAAATTGAAATTCTCCTGATAAAAATGTTCTGACACTTCAATTATCATACATCCTTCTCATAATCTTAGAAAATTTGAGTTTTACTTTGCATTTGGCGGGAAATTAAAAGAATTATTTAGGCTTTTTAAAAGCCAAAACAAAGTCGCGCATGGAGACATGCATCTCCACACCCGTCTGATCTACATATATTATTTTTGTGGTATTACTTTTCAGGTCATTGTTGTTTTTCCTGGACTAGTCAAAGAGCAACACAAGTAAGAGCGATGTAAGTTTGACTTGGAGTAATCTATTTCGCATAAATTCCATTTTGAATGGGTGACACACTAGTCTACATCGATAGAGACTTAGATACGCCCATGTACATGTAACCATTAATGAATGGGATAGGCTAAGGTGCAAAAATTTCCAAAACCGTACAACTCCATTATTGTCTGAATAAGCGTGTGGGGCTATTGTACCGTCCACCGACAGTGAATTTCAAGTCTGATGTTCGCAACAAATATCACGCGGAGTGATCAATTGTTGAGGGATACATTGTGAGAGAGACTGCTTGACCTTTTGTTCAAGATAGTTTGATTGCGAAGATACATTGGTTAATGGACTTCATAAGAATGACAAAGTGAATTCACATGTTCCTTGATGTCCCACACACACGTTCCACCTTTGGGATGTTTGAGGAGCATCTGTGTATTCCACCAGGACCATGTAAATCCCTACACGCTCGGGACATTTTCGAAATCATCCCTAGTTACTCAGGGTCGATTATTAAACGTCCCAAATAGGCTGGAAATTTGTCCCAATATGCATTGGCTCTTCTAACATAAAAAGACTTCAATTTTAACCATTTCAACTTCAAATGTTCACTTTCATTTATTTCTTTTCAAAATTGAAAGCATATATATTATTAAGTTTGTCATAGTATTGGTCTCCTTATCTCTTCCTGTGATTTATTCTATAATCTAGCATTGTGGGCAAACTTATCTCCATGCTAAGAGGAAAGAGACTTCTAATTGTATGATTACCTTATTCTTCGAGTTGATTTATAACCACAAAGACACGTGATTTCACTCAATTGGTTAATGACAGAAGTACCTGCTTAGGACTCATCGTTAAAGTTAGACGTGGAAGTTTCAAAGCTCGCCTAAACTCGCGTGGTGGATTTAACTGCGTGCCTTGACAAGATTAAAATAATCCTCAATGGCTGGACATTAATCCGATTAGACATGCCTAGAAGATGACCTTTTTGCTCAAGTCTTGTGCATGACATCGTCCGTCGAACCAATCATTATTTGGTTCGGGTTCACTTGCCGTGGTTTTTTGTTCGTGTCTGCTTTTCTAACATGGAACGGAGACAAAGGAGGCCGTGTTAGGCCAAAGCAAAGATTAGTATCTGCCACGGCCAAGTAGAAAACCCCCCTCGCTCGGGTTCAAGTTCGACCAAATCTAGAACGTGCTCCATCGAACGACCACATTGACTCGTACTGTAATTGGGAAACTTCAGCCTTTTTCAACGATGACTATGTGGACAGTTCAACTTTTTTTCAAATCTCTAATGATGCACACGATTTGACTTTTTTTAAAATTTATAGACACTTGAAACTTTCATTTGCCACATAAGTTCTCATATATTCTTCTTACAATTTTTCGAAACTTGAGTTTTATTTTAAATTTGGTGGGAAGGCGAAAAATGTTAGGATTTGGCACACGATCGCAGGGAACTAGAAAGTAAAAGCGAAAAAAAAAAATCGAGACACAAGATTTTTATCCCAGTTCACCTTTTAACTTGGACTACGTCCAATAGAGGATTTTATTATAATTCACACCCGCACCTCTCTATTACATCCCTTATGCAAGAGAAAGATAATACATATAGGCAACAGTAGATATTCAAAAGTCCAAATCTAAACTATCAATAAAATACGAATCCAAACTATAAATATTATCTGGCTTCGTGGAAGCACTACCCCCCACGAACCCCCACCGGGGTAGACTCCGAAACCCCTACTTGCTCATTGGGGAGCAAGTCTTTCATCCTTTCCGGTCAATAGGATAATGAATCACACTCCAACAAAAAAGTTATTTGAAGTTTTAGAAGCCAAAACAAAGAAATTCGTGCAGGGACACATGCATCTCCACACGTATCTGATCTACGTATATAATTGTTCTTGTATTACTTTTCAGTTAATTGTTGTTATCTCTGGACAGGTTAAAGAGTGTTTAAGAGTAGCTCAAGTAAGAGTCTATTTCGAATATATATTCAATTTTCAGTTGGTGCTACACTTGTCAACATCGATAGAGACAAACTGTTTCGAATATATTACATTTCGAATCTATGCTAATGAACAAGCAAACCATTAATGAATGGGATATAGACTGACGGACAAACTGTTTTGGATTCCACGACCGTACAACTCGATTATTGTTTGAAAGTCCTGAGGTATTATTACAGTATCAGTAATCACTTTGACCGACAGATAAAAAACCTAGACTTAATGGTTCATAAAACTTGTAAGGGATTTCATTAGCTTCTAAATAGTCAGGTCTCCGCATTTGTGCATCTGGATTATTAAAAAGACTAATTGGTTTCAACCGAACTGAAAAGAAAGAAAAAAAAATATTTGTCCAAAAAAGTGAATATAATTGTTTTTGGCACAACTTAATCAACTGCTGAAATTTGTAAGAATCGTGGAATTTGGACTCTACCGTTGATGGATGGTCTAATAACTCAAATTTGAGTCGTGATTGTACCAAAATCAAAGCAACTGAAAGACTACCATCTTTGGAAGAACAAAATGAAAGAGGGGAAAAAAGTAAAGGAAAAAAATGAGATTTTTTTGCTCTATTTATTTCGTGAAAAAATAAATGATTTAAAAAATATTTTCCTAAAAATGATTATTTATATCGTTTACAAAAATCAATGAAAAGAAGATATTTTCATTGTTCACAAAAATATTTACATAAATTATTATTATGTAGATCGAAAATATTTTTTATTGGCTAATTATTTCAAATGATATAAGCGATCGTTTTCGATAAAATATTTTTCAAATCATTCATTTTTCACGAAACAAACGGAGTCATATTAGGTGAATTGGCAGTTCAAAAAAGTTATTACGCAAGAAGAATTGAAACAAAGCTTACTCCATTCCAGATGAATATCAATACAGGTAAGACTTAGGGTCGTCTCTCGCTTTCAGACATCACTCTTGCTCTCCCCCTCGTTCTCACTCACACGTAGATGTACGGGAGCGAAAGGTCTCTGTCCCCTCTCCCTTTTTTCGTACATTAATGCATGAAGTTGGACCACTCACTTAACAATCATCTCTCTCTCACTTAGCCAAGTTTTGCTTTTGCAGACTTCGGTTAAAGAAAGGGGTCTCTCTCTCTCTCTCTCTCTCTCTCTCTCTGGGTTGAACTGGAGATAGGGATGATAACGAATCTCTGCTCGGCTCGATCTCTCATTTCTGTGCTCGTTCTTCTCTGCACTACTAACTTAGCAAATGCACCCACTCTTCCGCCCGATGACAAAGGTGAAAAAAATAAAAAAGATCCACCAACTATTGGGCTAGTTTCACTCTCGTATGGAGAAATCCCAATGAAAAGCAAGTCAAAAGACTTTTGCCTATATGATAATCCGGAAAAAAAATGGGATGTTATATTTGACCTACATAAATAGGGTTTCTCTCTATTTTATATGGTAGCAACAAAAATTAATTAACGTGAGATAATAGCAAGAGAGAAAGTGAGAGCTGAAAATTTGGGAAAAATGGTGCTATCCGATTTTCATTAAGCTAACGATCGGAGGTCGACGTACTTCCTACATCAAGTTTTGGTGGATTCATCTGTTGTGAAATTCATGTGTATATGGTGCTCTTAATACTGTTGCAGCTATGTACCTCTAATATTAGCTAGATGTTATGCAGTGCAGTTGTTGTGTATTACAAACTAATTATTGGGGAAAGCCAGAAGACAATTGCTTGTGTTTTGGTGGTTTTATTCATGCTATTTCTTTCCTCTTCAATCAATAGCGATGTGGATGGTTGCCACTGCAGGGGTGGGAATCTATTACAAAAGTTTTTCATTCTTTGAATGGTGAGATGTGCGTAGTGGCGCATTCTTGCTCTAAATGTGTTTTGTTCCCAAGCTCGATCTGTTATATATTGCTAATCAAGCACTATTATAAGAAAATGCGAGTTTTTCTCTCTTTGGTGGGGATGATGCTCCGCCTAACTTTAAATGTCCCATCTTTGAGAAGTGATGAAAGAGAATACTATACCCACATATAATTTATCTATAGAAACTTGCATTTCTAGTGACCGTTCTTTTCAGATGGATTACTACCTCATCAACAGACTACTCCATTCCATCAATGGTTCTGTATTTATGAGTCATTGCCTAAAACGATCTTAGGTTAATGTCAAAAGAATCAAACAAGTTGAAATATCAATGGGATCATAACTAGTCATTCCACCAATTGAAATGTCCACAATCAAAGGTAGCGCTTCACTGCTATTCCTACAACTACAACTCAGCAAAGCAGAAAGCAAGTCTGCTGCACCTTCGTAATTCCTAATTCCTAGCCATGTCCTCTATTGAAAGTGGAAACCAAATCCCGTATTCCAGTAACTAACCAAAAAAGAACAAAAAGGAAGGTATATAAAGTAGAATCCGAGAAACACTTATATCTCGGTGAATCATGATCTCTAATAGATATATTTTTACTTTCTTATCAAATTAATATATAGAATCTACAGTTCAAGGTCAAACAATTCCTTACTTCTCTTTTTTTTTTTTTAACTCTGCATTAAAAAAATCAGCAAAAATAGGTTCGATCCCATGCAATGCAAAGCATTAAATTTTGGGAACTAAGTGAAGTCAATTCCGCTTTGGAGGTGACGTTGACCGTTGGTTCTTGGTTTTACCTGTGCAACTTGGGTGGGTCAGAGAATGCAAGCTGGACTGCGTTCCATGAGCGGGCCATCGCATCCACTTGGAGTTGGAGCCCATCACGTCGGATGGAGATTTATTCGTGACTCTGATATTGTTGGCACGGTGCAATGGCCAATCACCATAGAGGTAAAATGACTTATTTTCCCATCTATCTATGGTTCGTCAATCACTTAGGTTTAGGTTCAATTTCTGAAGATGAATGCAATCATTAGTGAAATTTTATTTAAACAGTAATATTTAGGTGGGCTCTTTTTTTGTCAATCTAATAATTATCCTCAATTTGATGATGGTATGTATATCACTTCGAAAAGAAATGGACTCAAATTTTAGTTTAAGTTAAAATTGGGTGGCACGCTATATATTCGATAGACATGATACTTTTCCCATGGCTCATGGAAGGGACAGGTTTTCAAATGAAGACCAACGACCATCTTACTAATTGAAAAGCATTAAATGGTTTAGACTATTCTTATTAGGACATACGAAGGTTTAAAAATTGGAAAGGAGTTGATGTCGAGAAATTCGCAAAGCATGGATATGGTTTTTGACCTCATCTATTCACATTGTCTTTTAATCCGCGTTCCTCTCATTGGATGATGACATGTGCATTTTAGACCAAAATAAAGTTGAAAATTATAGATATCGGAAACATGTAAATCGAATTGGGATATTATAAAGGAATAGAGAATTTACATACATGTGCTTATTGTTAGCCCGAAGGAAAAATATGGGTTTCAAAGTTTAAGATAGGGCATTAGACTCTTCGTCTTATATTCATATGCTAAAAAATCATATCTTTCCTGTTTGATATGATAATTTTCTCCGCATCTTAATCATTCGGCAATTGGATAAAGATTCTCTATCTAGTCCACATATATTTTCATTGGCATTCAAATCAACTCTTGACCACGTTAATGTATGTAGTAATATATTTGTGGTTGAAACGTGAAAGGATATTCATAAGACTACCATTTAGGCGTGTAAAACCGATAATTTTTTGAACACGATGAGACATTTCCATCCATGGGTAAATTTCTCCTCCTAAAGTGTGAAAGCAAAAGCAAACAAAAATTATAAAGAAAAAGGAAGAAAAATGGGTTTGACTGTCGTAGTGTATTCTACTAATAACGTTAGCTAGCTTTTTTCTTTGTCAGACAGCTAGACAAGTTTCATGAACATACTCAATTTCCGATTGAATCATATAAAACGAAAGAGGAAGCGAAAAATAGTTGAATCTTGTTAGTCAGTGTTCTGATGTACTCGTTAATCATATCCATTAGAGAGATATTCATTTTCAAATACACGAAATAAATAACGCATTGAAAATTACAAAATTTCTTTAATCAAGTGCTTAACGAACGTTTTATGATAGATTTTAACAAGACCTGAACAATGACTTTTCCGCTTTCGATCCACGACAAAAAAGTTCGGTCTGGACCACAGTCTCGTCGAACCGGCCGACGACTCCTTGAAGTGGGAAGTTACTCTTTTAGGCCCCTCCGAGAAACCTTCTAGAGACACGTGGTAAGGAGTCGATGATAAAGTCGGGGGTAGATCAAGCCAAGATAAGGGCCAGTCATGCAAGTGGAAATTGGAAAAAGCAGAAAGCAAAAAAGCCAAAAAGCAAAGACAAAAAGAAAAAGAAAAAAAAAAAGAAAATGACGCCCCCCTTTTTTTTTTTTTTTTTTTGGGGGGGTAAGGAAAAGGACAACCTTTTTAAAAAATTAAAAAGTTTTGGGGGCTTTACGTGGACGAAACAAACACACCAATGTTGACTCGGGTCCTACTTTCAACGAGTTTGATTTTTCTTCGTTTAAAATGTTCTGCCTTTCTACGTGATGCTAACGGGGGCACAAGGTTCCGTGCGATTCTCACGTGAGATAGTCTCACATATTCAACCTTCGAGCCAATTTGGTTTTGGAAAAAAAATCAAATGGCCAAAATATTATAGGGTAAATATATTATAAGTAGAATAGTTTTAGATTTTTCTTATCATAAAAAAAAGTTCAGGGTAAATTTATTACAAGTGACATAGTTTAGAGTTTTTTGTGTTACAAAAAAAAGTTCAGAATAAATTTATCACAAATGGTATAATTTGAGATTTTTTGTATCACAAAAAAAGTTCATGATAAATTTATCACAAATGACATAGTTTGGAATTTTTTATGATATTTTTCCTTTAAGAAATGAAGAGACTTTTATTAGGTAAACCGGTAGTAGGACAAAGTGAGCTTTGCTAGCGTAATAATTTTTGAGCTATTGTATGAGTAACAATATATTATAAGTCACAAATTCTTGAAGAAGTAAATCCCACAACAACTTATAATTATTTTTTTTGTGATCTAGACTATTATTCTCAAAATAAATTAAAACTGTCATTTAATCATTTCTAAAAAAAATAAGTAATTTACGTAAGAAGGTTGGACAAAAAGCTTTACTACTGCATTCTTCTAGATGGAATATCCATCCATTCGAGAAGACTTGGGGGTCGTCGTCTCTCTCACCTTCGAACATCGCTCTCGCCCTCACATGCAGACGTACAAGAGCGTTGTCCCCCCCCCCCTCTATTCGTACATAAATGCCTGAAGCTGAGACCGCTCACTTAACGATCATCTCTCTCTCTCTCTCTCTCTCTCTCTCTCTCTGGGTTGAGCTCGAGACTGAAATGATTCTCTTCTCGGCTCGATCTCTCTTCTCTGTTTTCGTCCTTCTTTGCGCTATTCACTTTGCTGCTGCCTCCACTCTTCTGCCCGACGACGAAGGTGAGAAGAAAATAAAGAAACCCACCAATCTTGTACCGCTTTCATCGTAATGTTCCTTTTCCTCCTCCTGTTTTGGGCTCGCACGTACACCGAGTTGTGTTTGTTTGTGCTTTCTTTCATAAGGTAAAGAAAGACGTTATACATATATTCAACCACAAGCACACACGAATCTGATAACGTTTGTGCTTGTTTTGCATGAGATATCACTGTCTCTTTTGACTTGTCGGCTCTTGCAGTGGATGCGTTGAGAGAAATAGCAGCGACGTTAGGGAAAAAGGACTGGGATTTCAACGCAGATCCATGCGGTGTAGAGGGTGGATGGGGTGACAACAAAGTGATTGGTGCAACTACCAACGCCGTCACATGCCAAAATATCACCGACGCCAACAATAACACCGTTTCCCATGTCGTCAGCATGTCTCTCTCTCGATTTCCTATATTTTACAATCATAGATTCCTAATTAGAATTTGATATCAATCAAGCGATCGTGCACCAATCTTTTATCTCTTTATAGAGTCATAGCTGATGTGGTAAACACTGAACCGGTTCTCTTTGCACCATATATTTGTATATTATTGAAAAAATTGGCCTATTTTTGTGTCGAAAATGCATTGACGATACATAAATCATTTATCATATTAAAATTATTCATGAGGTAATTATGAGCATAATTTTAATTTCTCACAATATGATTATCTAAATTTTCATAGTTTTGATTAATACAATCACATGTTATGTGCTTAACATTTATTATAATCATAAATGAGTTATTAAAATACAAACAAATGTTTGACATTATAAATTATATTTTTAGTGATTAATGGGAGTGTTAAACTCAAAAATTATGATTGAATATCAAAGTGATAATTGTTATATTCCCTCTTACTTTATGTTTAGGGGTAATTTGAGAATTCCGATGCTATTCTCTCCTTATTAAATATGTCATTCATGTAAGCAAACAATGTGATCAACGCAATTACATTACGGCCTTAATTCAGTGCTGCAACTAAATAAGCTTATGGATTTGCCATGGATGGCAGGGTTGTGCTTGGAGTGATGCATGCTTTTCACATAAGCTATATATTCATTTGCTTAAACAAAACCTTCCTCTTTTGAAGCAATTTTTGAAAACTTTTTTTTTTCAATTAGAATCGATTGATACGTAGATGTATATAGCCATTTTTTAACATCATTTTGATGCCTTGCTTTAAGTAAAGACAGAACCAGCCCTTTTGTCTTGTGAAAACAGAGTTCTTAGGAATCAGTCTCTCCCCGGAGCTCTTCCACCTCGATTGTTCAGATTGCCTTACCTCCGAAACTTGTAAGCCTCTCCATTTTCCTCCTCCTCCTTCTTCACAAGCATCATCATCATCACCATCTCTCTTTACAGTGATGTCACCCGCAACTACTTGAACGGCACTATTCCTAAAGAATGGGGCTCTACAAAGTTGGTCAACATGTACGTGCTCTGTCTCTCTTTGTCTCTCTAACACACACACACACACACACACAAACAATCTCACTACGGCACACAAACATAGAGATGCGGGTGTATCTTCTATTGATTGGGGAAACGTGATAATGTTGGTGCAGTTCTGTAGTTGTAAACCGATTGACTGGTCCAATCCCGAAGGAGCTGGGAAATATATCCACACTTCAGGAATTGTAAGTGATCACTCATTGCGCCACTCGCGTTTGGCTTCTTCGTTGTTTTAAATTGGATTGATGTGGAAGATATTACCACTCTTCTGCTCAGAAATGTTGAGAGCAATCAGCTTTCTGGACATCTTCCTCCAGACTTGGGGAACTTGTCCCAGTTAATTCAATTGTGAGTCTCTTGATGCAAATCTCTGCATTAGGCATTTAATACTTATTCGATGGTCATTTTGTATCTGGCGGGGGATCAATTGGAGCGATCTGTTGAGAGATCGGCGTTCAAGTTCAATTAACCAATGAGATATCGTGGGGTTTTCTTGTTCAGGCAAATTACTTCAAATAATTTCACCGGGGAACTGCCTCAAACATTTGTTAGATTGACAACATTGCAGGACCTGTTAGTTCCCAGTTTCCACAGGCTCTGCTAATATTTTGATACTACTATTCTTTTTTCTTCATATGAATCTTATTGTTTAATGCACTGTAGGAGACTTGGTGATAATCAGTTCACTGGAAGGATACCTGATTTTATTCATAACTTGACAAATCTCAGCAAACTGTAAGGTTTAATGCTTCTTCACCTTTTAAGTCAGTCTATGTAGTTATACCTTCAGGAAAATTCAATCTATTAATTGTACCATCAGGTTTATTCAAGCAAGTGGATTGCAAGGGCCAATTCCCTCTGGAATTGCACTTTTAGAGAAACTGTCCGACCAGTCAGTATGGAGTTTTAGCATTTTAGTTTGATCTCTCTTTTCTTAAGATGGTATCAATCTAATAAGGTTCCGTATTTGATTTTGACATGCAGGAGGATAAGTGACCTCAATGGAACCGAGTCCCAAATTCCACGTCTTAATAGATCAAATATCAAGACATTGTAAGACCACTACTCCTTCACAAATAGTTTAGGGAAAACAACACAGACGTTCTCTGAACTTTGGCCCAACATATAATGTCGCTCTCAAATTTAATTTGTCTAATGTGGTCCCTAAATTTTTGCTTAATGTGCAGTGTCGTCCCTAAACTTTTAATTTTTCAATGTGGTCTTTAAACTTTTTGTGTATGTTTAATTAGTATTTGGATTATATGAAAATATTTAATGTTGTCCCTGAACTTGAATTAATGAAAGGATAATAATGGATATTTTCATGTAGTCTAGGGACTAAATTTAATATTTATCAAAAGTTCAAGAAACCACACTGAACAAATTATAAATTCAAGGACAACATTGCATATTGGATTAAAGTTCAAGGATCAAATTGAACATTCAGGGATGACATTGCATGTTAGGCCAAAGTTCATGGACCATTTTTGTCTTTAATCCAATAGTTTAGTTTATGCAAAAGAGCCAAATTGTCTCAGCAATGTGACAATATTGGCTTTTTTTCCTCACAGGATTTTGAGGAGCTGCAATCTCATAGGAGAGCTACCTGATTATCTAGCGGAAATGACAAATTTAAATATATTGTGAGTGGAAATTGACTTCCCCCCTTTGCCTATTCCAAGCAGAACAAATAGTCTTACCCTTAATAAGTGAAATTTCTACTAGTTTTCGTTTAAGATGCCTTGAACGTCAGCAGTGCCTTACTCGCTTCAACAGTGTCTTGATCTTTTCTGTTGATATTGCTAAATTGTGAATTGTGATGTGGCATTTAAGTTTCTGCTTATCGTGGCCTCTGCTGTGGAATATACAAGTTTTCGCAGAAGCGTGTGGACTGTTTCTCTTTTTGTTCACATTATTTCTAGGAATAGAAACCACAAGAATTCTTACCTTGGTTGTGGTCCCCATTTTGTCTAATGTACTTTGCTTTGATTTTTATCTTAACTTCGTAAGAGCATTGATGCAAAACAGGAGGCTTCTGGTGGTTGATTGTCTGGAAACTTACCTTCTAATGGTTTACATTAATCTCAGCCCCATATTATCTCAGTGGAGTTTTATGCTCGATTGTTGGGTATTTGTCAGCCATAACAGTCTCAGTTTGAAGAGAGCATGGCTTCAAATGCATCTCTATACAAGTCAATTCTCCTTATGCATCTGGTCATCTTTATAAGATTTTATAAATGCTACATTTTAACAGCAATTTTTTGCCATTCTCTCATCATCAGCCATCCACACTTATTTTGTTTTTCTGACATTCTGAATAACAGAATTTCTGTGGTTATGCTATGGCTTACCACATACTCCATTCCTCTTTCTTTTCTTTTTACGTTCGACTTGGTTGTAATTTCTTCATCATTAATCATGTTGGACTGCAGAGCCATGCTTTCCTGTTTTTGAAATCCTCACTTTGCTTTCTATTTTTTATTCGCTCAAGCTGATATTATATGTTCCAAGCACGCTAGTATTGAGTCGTCGTTCCTTTAAGAAGAAAATCTGTTCAATAAATTATGATTACCCTTGGATTCGGTCCTATTGAATAAATGGAATCTCAAATTTGAACTATAATATGTTGCATTCCTCGGGATGCATTCAATTTAGTGCCCGAATATCATTTCTATTTAAAAAATTGAAATTTCCAAGTTGTAAATTTGATTTACGGATTTTTCTATATTTACAGCATATGACCAACTTGATGGACATGGATATTATGCGATAAATGCCTTTGGAAACGAATGTCTATTAGAAGGCATAGGCTCTAGGCAGTTGACCAGTATGTCTAAACATCTGAACTGGACCTGTATGTTCATTGATGTTGTCTGTGTTTCTACAATCCTCCTAAGTATCCTCAAAGAGTGTCTGGTGGGAGCCAATCAAAACTCTTTTCTCATCATACTTGTTTTGCAGAGACCTCAGCTTCAACAAACTGAGTGGCACAATCTCTAGCTCCTTCGGAAATGTAAACTATCTGTAAGTACTTTGATGCTTAACTTAGGCTTCTTCTTCGTACTTTGGTATAAGAATCTAAAATCTCAAGTTGTTCCACTGGCCAAGCTATAGGCAACTCTTACCATAAAGTAGTTGAACTATCAATAGAACTTAGACTGCAATAATGTGTCCAGCTTATAACCCTCAATGTCCTCGTGTCGTGAATGCTTATTATTTCACCATCCAGATTATACAATGATTTGGGTTATGAATCTATGATTATTGTTAACTAAATTTTCTGGTTGGACTCTAGTCTTGGAGCAGAGATAGGTCGATGATGTTCTGTTGCTTAAAGAGCATGATTCACAAGTTTAGTAGAGCATGATTCTAGTCTTGGAGCTAAACATAGATCGATGATATTCTGTTTCTTAAGAGCATGATTCACTAGTTTCAGTCGAGTTACTTGTTTACGCTAGTAGAGTTAAATGGATCATTGTTACTTGAGTATTTGATAGTTGTATGTGTGCGCGCTTAATGTATGTCCTGTGCTCCTATTTTGTTATGCATAGGAGATTAAAGATAGCAAAAGTCTTAGGCTCTCTATTTGGTTCTTTCCACAACAATGGGCCTAGATTGTTTAGAAGGTCTGCGGATAGGACCTTGATGTCGTGTCCCTAGTTTTGAAAATGCTAAGAAGCTATAGTCTTAAGCTTCTTGTACTGTTTAACATTGGCACATCTTTTCATCTTTTTGCCTGACGATTGACTATTTTACAACAACACATCTTCCTTAACCATTTGTTTTATGTCTTAGAAGGGCAAAAACTTTATGGTGAGGAAATATTTAGTAAGCAAGTGTCATGGGCCGAAAGTTTCCTAGCCAAGGACGATCCCCTACGGCACTTGATGATCCAAGAACACTAGGCCAACCTTCCCTAAATAGATTGTTCCCGTTGAGAGAGTGACGAATTGCATTCTCACACAGAATTGTATCACGCCCAATTCAATTTAGGCATCTAGTCCCTCAAGCAGGACATACTGATCACTTTAGCAAAACTTCTTTTGCCCTGCCATGGCTAGCCATGGCCATCATCATGCATGGAAAACCAACCTGGCCTTCAGAGATCCTCTAAGATGATAATCATTCGATTCCTAGATTTTTAGACCAAACACCTTGACGATTATCTCACGAACCAGTTGTATCTACTGTTTTGTATCTCTCACTCTTCACCCCCGATACCGCAAAGCCCCACTTTTTAGCCCACAAGGGTATGGCAGAATTCGGACTGTGACACTCTCCCCCTCCCAATTTCCGCAACACCTTTGTTGTGGGATATTCTGTCGCTTCCTTGAAGAACCTATCCCTGCCACTACCGTGGGACTTATGTGAATGGAAAACGCTGACTTAACACAATAGGCCACTCCAATCCATTCGACTGCTTCTTCCTATCAAAGCTGTTAGCGAATCTCTAATCACTTGTGCTCTCCCGAGCCAACAACTGTGGTTCCCGAGCCAACCCTTGGTGGCACTGTCTTTCACCAATTGGGCTTCTCTTGCTTTTAGCAAACTAACGGAGGTTTCTCTTCTTGTCAGAAACATGGCAACTTATCTCTTCTTGGCATCCGCCTATACAGTTTGGCAAACCTGCTTTGGTACCACTTGTCATGAGTCAAAAGTTTCTTGAGTATGAGCCAGTGTGGTGCTTGATAAATTGAGAACTCTAGGCCAGCCTTCCCTAAATAGATCGTTCCTGAGGACAGTATGGCGAATGACATCTTTATTTTGAATTGTATGATGCCCAGTTCAGCAAGAGCATCCAGTCCCTCAAGCAAGACCTACATATCACTTCAACACAACAATTGGTTTCGGCCTACTGTGGCCATTATAAAGAGAAAGGCATCAGCTCTCGACTAGTTTGTGCACCGAAGACCAGACCTGCCTTAGGAGATTCTCTAAAATGATAATCATCCCATTCCTAGATTTCTAACACAAACACCCTTACGCTATTCCCACCGATTAGTTGTGTCAAACCTTCTGCTTTCTCACTCTTCACCTTGACAGTACAAAGCCCCAATTTTCAGCCACTTAAATATGGGAGAAATCGGACTATGACACTAGTACAATAGTATCCTTCAATATCAGTTGGTGTTTGCGGAAGCGTGAGTTTAATTTTTGGTGAGTGTGTGCAAGTGGTTGTGCGTGAGTTCTTCACGCAACAATCAAGCAAATGGACAAAGGTTGACAGGAATTGGCAAGGGAATGAAGGCACAAAGGAAATATTTATTAAATAGTTTGAGTATTACAAGAGGAGGACGTGTGTGCGTGTGATAGTTGATATACTAATTGTTATTTCCTAGGCTGATCGTCCTTCCCTATTTATAGGCAAATTTCACCGATTATGGAGCCAACAATTTTAGACTTTTTACAGATTTTTTGTCCTACAATTTTTGACTTCAACAACCGACTCTTCAAGAGTTTTTTCTGCAAATATTGACAATTTGGCCACCGCCTAAGACTTTTGCAGCTAGCTTTTCTTGCTTCCTACGTTGGACTAGAGAATTCTAGACAAAAATGGGTCAACAATTCAACACTCCTCCTTGATCCATTTTTGTGTTACTCCAAGCATGCTTCTTAACATCTCGAACTTGACTAGTGGTAGTGCTTTAGTGAATATGTCTGTGACTTGATCTTCGGTCTTGCAATATTTGAGCTCGATCTCTCCATTATTTTGCACTTCACGAATGAAGTGATATTTGATGTCTATATGTTTGGTTCTTTCATGGAAGACAAGATTTTTTTATATGGCGATCGCGGACTTGTTGTTACAATATATCAGAGTCGATTCCATTTGTGCTTCTTCAATGTCTTCTAGAATTCTTCAAAGCCATATTGCTTGACCAATGGTCGTAGCAGCCTCGATGTTTTTAGCTTCTGTAGTAGATTGTGCCATTGAGTCTTGTTTTTTGGATGTCCATGAAATTATTCCAGAACCCAGTGTAAATGCATAGCCTGTGGTGCTCTTCCTGTCATCAGCTGGTCTTGACCAATCGCTATTAGTGTAGCCAATGAGCTTAGCTATTGCACTTGGGCAATACTAAATGCCGTAGTCTGTAGTTCCTTGTAAGTATCTTATAATTCTTTTAGCAGCTCCAAAGTGTATTTGGCTCAGACTCTGCACGAATCGTGATAGTAGACTTGTCGTGTACATGATGTCCAGTCACGCAGCTGTGAGATATAGTAGACTGCCAATCAAGCTTCTATAGAGGGAGGCATAAGCTTTTTCTACTCCATCTTCCTTTAGTAGCTTCTCATTTGTCACGAGCGGTGTTGCAGCTGCATTGCAATAGTTCATCTTGAATTTGTTAAGGAGATTCTCAGCATATTTCTTCTGCGAGATAAAGACTCCTTCATTTTGGTCGATCTCAATGTTGAGAAAGTAGTGCATCAAGCCCAAGTCTGTCATCTCGAATGTCTTCATCATTTCTTCTTTGAATTCTTGAATCATCTTCTCATTGTTCCCTATATATATGAGATCATCCACATACAAATAGACGATAAGAGTGTTAGGCTTACCTTGGGTCTTGATGTAGAGCATTGGCTCGCTCATGCTCCACTTGAATCCTTGCTTGGTGAAGTATTTGTCTATTCTGCTATACCACGCTCGTGGTGCTTGCTTTAATCAGTAGAGGGCCTTCTTGAGCTTGAGGACTTTTTCTTCTTGGCCTTTGATGGTAAAGCCTTGTGGTTGTTCCATATGTATTTCTTCTTGAAGATATCTATTAAGGAATGCAGACTTTACATCTAGTTGATAGATCTTCCATTCTTTTTGAGCTGCTAGAGCTATAAGTGCACAAATAGTATCAAGACGAGCAACAGGAGCAAAAGTTTCAGTATAGTCAATACCTGGTTGTTGCAAGTATCCTTTCGCCACGAGTCTTGCCTTATGATTCTGAATAGATCCATCTGCATTGAGCTTCATCTTGTAGACCCGCTTAAAGCCAATAATTTCTTTGTCTTCGGGGCGATCAACAAGCTCCCACATTTCATTCTTCTCTATCATATTGATTTCTTCCTGCATAGCTTCAATCCAAACTTCTTCTTTGGCAGCCTCTTCATAGTTCTCTAGTTCTAAATCTGTAAAGTTGCATGTTTCATAAACTTTTCTAAGAGATTTTACCCTTAGAATTGGAGACTCCGGAGTAGAGTCTTCCTGCGTCGCTCTTGGAGAGGATGGTGGTGTTACAACGTGACTGGTGGATTCTGACACTTCACCTTCTTCTTGTGTAGTTGATTCCTCACATGCTGGTAGTCTGTCTGGTAAGGTGTCATACTTCTTCTCGATCTTCTCCTCCTTCCAATTCCAGGCGGCATTCTCGCCAAACTCGACATCTCAACCGATCATGAGCTTTTTAGTTCTTATGTTGTAGACCCGATAGCCTTTTGATTGGTCACTATAGCCGAGGAAGATTCCTTTTTCTGTCTTCTCATGGAGCTTGCTCCTTTTTTGAGCAAGAATGTGGACGTAGCATATACAGCCGAAGACTTTGAGATGCTTCACCGAAGGCTTCCATCTGCTCCATGCTTTGACTGGAGTTTTATTGTGAACCGCTCTAGTTGGACACCTATTTAAGATATACACAGCCGTGTAGACTGCTTTTGCCTAGAACGAGTTGAGAATGCCTTTCTGCTTTAGCATAGACCTTGCCATCACCATGATTGTTCTATTCTTCCTTTCTATTACTCCATTTTGCTCCGAGGCATAGCCAACAGTTAGTTGATGATGGACTCCTTTTTTTTTTTTTTTGGTAAGTAATTGATGATGGACTCGTTCGTCTTCACAGAATTTATTAAACTCCCTTGAGTTGTATTCCGTGCCTCTATCGCTCCTTAGTACTTTGATTCTTTGGCCACTTTGATTCTCAACGTGGTTCTTGAATTTCTTGAAAATAGAGAAAACCTCTGATCTTTCTCGAAGAAAGTAAACCCACGTCATTCTAGTATAGTCATCAATGAAATTAATGAAATACTTATTTTGGCTGGGTGTTGGGGTCCTCATTGGACCGCACACATTCGTATGAATTAGCGCCGATGGTCTTTTTGCTCTCCATGCATTTCCAAATGGGAAGGACTGCTTTTGTTGTTTTCCAAGAAGATAGCCTTCACAAACATTTGAAATTTTTGTAATGGTTGGAAAGTCTCTCATCATATTTTTCTAATGGAGAATTTTTAGCCCAACAAAGTTGAAGTAGCTGAATCTTCGATGCCATAACCATGAATCATCAAGTTGAGCTTTCATGGCTATATCTCTGACATAGTTCCATCGCATAGGAAAATTCCTATTCTCCATTTTAATAGAGACAATAATATTTTTGTATTTATCATAAATAATGCAAGCATATCCTCTAAAGTATAGCAAATAACCACTTTGTATCATTTGGCCCACACTCAAAAGATTTTGTGCAAGACTGGGGACTGGATAAACATTATGATTATATTTTGGGCCTTTATTTGTTTCAACGGCGATAGTACCTTTTCCTTTTACATCGACTAATTCGCCGTTGCCTAATTTCACTTGAGATTTCACCGACTTATCAATATCGGTAAATATAGATTCATTCCCCGTCATATGATTGCTACACCCACTATCAATGTACCACGTGTCATTTTTCTTATCATTTGCCGCTTCGCCTGCGTAGAATGTGTTGTCTTCAATGTCTTTTTCTTCAACATATTTGGCTCGATTATTTGTTTTCGAGCGACAATATTTTTCTATGTGGCCATATCTTTTACAAAAGTGGCATTGTGATTTATTTTTAAACCCAATCTTTCTCCAGATGATTAGTGTTCTTGCAAATACCACAACGTGGATATTTTCCCTTTTGAGTAGTTTCTCCTCCTCTTTTATTTTTCCAAGAGCCCCTTCCTCCATTTTTAGATTGATGATACCGCATGTTTATTTTAGACTGAAAGGCACTTTCGACTGAATCTTCATCTTGTGCCATCAACTTTTCTCATGTGCTTTTAGAGAGCAAATTAATTCACTTACTGATAGGGTAGTCAAATCCTTAGTTCCTTCTATAGTGGTGATAATAGGATTGTATTTTCTAGTAAGTGAAACCAATATTTTTTTCTAGGACCCTTTGGTCAGTAATTTCATCTCCATAGGTTCTCATTTTATTGACCAGTTCTTTTAATTTTCCACAATATTCTTGAACAGTCTCATTTATTTTCATTTTAGAATTCTCAAATTCCCTTCTCAGTGTTTGAAGCCGAATAGTGCGTACCTTTTCCGATCCTTGGAATTCTTCTTGCAGTATCTCCCAAGCCTTCTTTGCCATCTTTGCTCCAATTATCCTCGGAAATACTGTTTCCGAGAGTGCTTGTTGAATAACACATAACGCCCTTGCATCCTTTTGTAGTTAATCCTTCTGAACGCTTGCACCTTCTTGCGGAGCCTCATAACCCTTTTGTACGATGCCCCACAAATCTTGGGCCATCAAGAAAGTAGTCATTTTAATGCTCCAATAGTCATAGTTATTCCCATGGTAAATAGGAATGGGAAATGAGGATGAGGCAGCGTTGGCCATAGGTTAGTTGTTGGATAGTTGGATGGGTAGTTTTAGGACCGGGTGGTTTGGACAAACGCCCAATACCAACCAAAAACGTAGCTCTGATATCACAGTTGGTGTTTGCCGAAGCGTGAATTAATTTTTGGTGAGTGTGTGCAAGTGGATGTGCGTGCGTTCTTCACGCAACAATCAGGCAAATGGACAAAGGTTGACAGGAATTGGCAAGGGAATGAAGGTACAAAGGAAATGTTTATTAAATAGATTGAGTATTACAAGAGGAGGACGCGTGTGCGTGTGATAGTTGATACACTAATTGTTATTTCCCAGGCTGATCGTCCTTCCCTATTTATAGGCAAATTTCACCGACTATGGAGCTAACAATTTTAGACTTTTTACAGATTTTTTGTCCTACAATTTTTTACTTCAACAACCGACTCTTCAAGATTTTTTTTCTGCAAATATTGACAATTTAGCCACCGCCTGAGACTTTTGCAGCTAGCTTTTCTTGTGTCCTACGTTGGACTAGAGAATTCTAGACAAAAATGGGCCAACAATTCAACAGTTCTGCTTTCTCACTCTTCACCTCGACACCACAAAGCCCCAATTTTCAGCCCACATAAATATGGGAGTAATCGGACTTTGACACTAGTACAATAGTATCCTACAATATGTTTGGCTTTTTATGCTTGTGTTATGGTGATGTTTCTCCATGCACTCCAAGTTTTACAAGGACCTAGTTTTTCCTTTGTCATTGATTTCCTTTATCTTTCATCTGTAGCTGAAGCTTTCTATTGTTATCAAGACTTAACTGATTTTTTTTCTACACCACTAGTAGTTAAATGCTTTTTAATTGCTAAATGATGTGTTTTTGAGGTATAACTTAAAAATAATTATAGTTTGTGCGTAAAGTACATGAGGAACTGACTCAATCAAATAATCTTGTTTAGCTATCTGACTGGAAACCAATTGACTGGAGCAATCCCCGGTTGGATCCTGGACAGTGGAGACAATGTGTAAGCTTTGCTGCCTGAAGAAAATGTCTATTTAATTATGAATTTGCTTCTAGCTCTATCGTGCTAAAATTGTCCTGCGATTAGCAACTATGCATTCCCATCTTGCATCTTTATGGATTATAGCCTGTGGAGATAAATGGAAACATCATAACTACCTTTCTCCATGTTGGGATCTGTTAATTGGAAAGTTATATGTAAGACGAGACTGAATTGTATGGTACGCATGAAAGAATATAAAGTGGATTTTCTTGGAAGTGCCAAGTTTGCCCCACTTTCGCCTATACAAAAAGCTGTTCCCAGCTCTAGATCTTTTTCAAACCTCTTGGAAGGATACTCTTTGAAAGTTTGTCTAACGCATTACCCGCACAATATGATTAGTTGCTTGGGCTATTGATTGCTGATAACAATGTTTCTGTGGGTTTGTGTAATTGAGAAACTCCGCAACCATAATGAATGTATCCAGGAGAAAGTTGATATTATTTTATTGACGTAAAAAACGAAGTTCTTATGAGGTAGTTTTGACATTTAAATTAATTGTGGTGTGGATTTTTTCTTATAAGAAGATGCGACTTAGAAGCCATTGGAATCACAGTTCTATTAATGCCTCTTTGTATTATATGTCATGACTATTATACTCTCACAGGGTAAAAATGTATCTATGCACTCCAACTAGTTATAAAGTCTCTGTTCACTTCAATTAGTCTTTCTCCTTTTAATAATTTAAGATAAGATATCTTCAATTAAGATAAAATATTACTTACTCACCTTGTCATGTTTTCATCTTTCAACTTGCCTTGCCTGTCCATATGTTGCAAACGGTCTACATCTTTGTACATAATAGTTATTTGATGGAATGACTTTCAGTGTATTCTTCAAATTGATGAGTTTTTTTAAACGGTTGACTATTTCTCTGTGTAGTGATCTATCATACAACTCCTTCACTGCTGGAGGTTCAGAATGTCAAAACAAATCTGTGTATGTACTACTTCCTTCAGTCTAAGTCTGGGGATCCCCTCAAATGTGCAGTTATGAGTTGCTTATAATCCTGTATGTGAATACAATATCCATTTCTCTACTGAATGTTGATTTTGCCTTTTCTCTACAGCAACTTGTTTGCAGGCTCGGCAGTTGACAATGTGTATGTCTGCGATTAAACTTTTCACAAAGAGACTTGGATTTTCCAAGGACCTGCATTTTAATTGTTTATGTATGTAGCATTTAACTTCATTCAGACTGATGATGGTTATAACATTAAAATCTTTGCTGACTTGCTCAGAACCTTATATTCTGCCTCAAGTGGACTTGTCTCATGTTTGAAAAATTACCATTGTACAAAAAGTAAGTTGATCTGCTGTATATCCTATCATTATCATCAGATCCTGATATTGCATCATACTCTGTCTTTTCTCATCAAATTAATCTCCTTGTCAACTCTCCTATTGGTTATTGTGTCAATCTTGGTTATTTAATGCATAATTGCTCTAAAAATTTCAAAAGCCGCCTCTGTGAAATAATGTGGTGCTCATAAACTCGGGAGTTTCTATGTAATTTTTCAAAAGGGAATGCTTGCTTATTTAGTGTCTCTGGGCTCCAAAAAAAAAAAAAAAAAAAAAAACAAAACTTGATTTTTCTGTGACCATTTCTTTACTCCAACCAGGTCAGCATAATCTCTTCATAAATTGTGGTGGGAGCGAAGTAAAAATAGGGGACAACACATACAATGGTGATATAGCGCAGCCTACACCTTCAAGCTTCTTCCTGGGGGATAACTGGGCCTACAGTAGCACTGGTCACTTCCTTGATGACTCCAGGAATATAGATAACTATATAGTTGAAAATGCATCCAGACTGTCCATGAATAATGCCCAACTTTATATGAACGCACGATGTTCTCCTATCTCTCTAACTTATTATGGTTTTTGTCTGATGAATGGACATTACAATGTAAGCCTTCATTTTGCGGAGATAGTGTTCACAGGCGACAAAACTTACAGCAGCCTTGGAAGGCGAGTTTTTAATATTTATATACAGGTAACTTTTGGGCATTATGTAGTGCCGGTTCTAATATGTAAAGCATATAAATCATTCAATATGTTATGGTTGGGAAGTTTATCTAAATATCTCATATTTGCAAATCATTATCTTTTTACAATTTGTACATTCTATTGAGACTGAAATTTTCACTTTGTTCTGTATGGAGACACTCAACTTGAACCAGATTAATAACATCATTTCAGGGAAAATTGGTGCTGGCAGATTTCAACATTGAGATTCACGCAGGTGGAGTCGGAAAGGCAGTCATAAAAAATTTTAGCGCCACAGTGTCCAATGGCACTCTGGAGATACGCTTCTATTGGGCTGGGAAAGGAACCCAAAATATACCTACCAGAGGATTCTATGGTCCCCTTATATCTGCTATCTCCGTCAATCCTAGTATGCGGACAGACACTCCCATGTTTCACTTTGTGCTTCTCCGTTGAGAAAGTTACTCATATTCATGTTGAACAAAATACCCTATCTTGTTCGGGGTTTTGGTCTTTTGACCTTTCGTCCGCAACCGATCGTTTTCCTTTAACATTTCAGGAGGCCGTGAGAAAGTGTTTATTTAATAAGGTGGTTGCCTTTTCTTGAATCCATTCAGGACTGAGAGTCAATGTATTCTCAGCTCCGAATGGACTCAAGGGTGCGCCTAAGTTTATAAAGTTTTGCGCTGGTCAACCACTGGGGTTTCTCTCGTCCTGGCCTCTGTTTGCTCTCTGTCATCATATATTGGTGTGGATTGCAGCAGAGTTGCTTTATCCAGGAAAAAGATTTAAGGATTACGCTCTACTTGGGGACGATATAGTCATTGCCGACAAGGCGGTTTCACCGGAAATCATCAATAGTATGTTCAGTTACTTGGTTTGGTTGCAAATGGCCACTGTTGGGTTCAGGTCATTGGCTTATGTTACAGTAGATCAGATCAATTTCCACAGTAGCTGACTAGGATCTATAATTTTTCTCTTAAGAGGCGAAAATTGGTCAGATTTTGCTTTGTTTTCTTTCTATCTGAGCATGTTTTCTCTGTGTATCTTTAATCCTTCTATTCAGACTATGAAATGATAGCCTCGTTTGCTTTTCTGCTATGGATAATGACCATTGCACCTGTATTGTATAGTACAGCCTCGAGAATGAAAAGTGGATTTTTTTTTTTTAGTAATCCCTTTGTATTTAGTATTACATGTTCCAAAGATGATACTTCCTGTGCTCATTTATCTTATAGTTTTTGTAGAGTATTCTGAGCGGTTTTCATTTTTTTTATTCTCAATTAGTGTGCTGTCCCATCTATTGTTTTCTGTGTTCACTAAGAAGATACAGATATTTTTATGCATTTATGTCTACCCCATTTAACCAAATAGTTTTGGGTAAATATTTGTGTTCTTTCTTCATCAGACTTTGAACCCCCAGAAGAGCCGGCCAGCTCACCAGAGTCAGCCAGCATATCTGCTGGCACAGTGGTCGGGATTGTAGCTGCTGTAGTTTTTGTTTTTCCCTTATCCTGGTTATACTTTGGTGGAGAGGATGTCTTGGACGCAAAGATAAAATGGCACAAGGTAGTTGCTTACCTGGAATCTCGGTTATTTAGTTCACATATAACTGTCAAGAAATATGAGAATGTTATGCACGCTGAATACATTTTCCCCCTTCCATATTCTGGTGGGGGAGAGGGGTAATCACATTGCATCATTTATATTTCAGCTTGATCACACAGTTGTGACTCTACTTCTTCTTACCTTTTCTGGTGGGTGAAGAGTTAATCACAATGCATCATTAATACTGCGACTAGATTACGCAGTTCATAGATTCATTTTTTCCCCAATGGATGGCATTTGTGCATTCCACTTGGAATTCCACTTGACACAAAGAGATAATAAATTATTATCAGGCCATAATAGAGCTAAAGTATCATAGATCCATTTGGTTCACCCAACGAAGGGATAGATAGTTATAGGGAGAGAATGTTAAATTGTTTCTCAGATGTGTGTACATATAAACCGGGCCCTCCTTGGGGGCACTCTAGGCCAAATATATACTAAGTCTATGTTTCAAGACATTGAAACTAAAGGCCAGATCTTCGTATATATGAGACATTGAAACATACAAACCTTGCCTTGCATTTCCAAAGTGGGCTTTTTCTATGATTTTTCCTTTTCCTTCACTGCTAAATACCCTGAAGACATTCTCATTTTACTTTCCACAGTACATACTGCCAACCAATGCCAGACTTTCCTAGAAAATCAGTTTGAGGATGCTAAGATATTCAGTACTGAACTTGCTCAGATAACAATATTTCTGGTACAATTGAGAAGGAATTGCTACGTCTTTGTTAGATAGTGGATTACAAACTTAAACGTGGTGCAGATTTGAAGGGTCTAGAGTTGCAAATTGGTTCATTTAACTTGCGACAAATTAAAGCTGCCACAAACAATTTTGATGCTGCCAATAAGATTGGAGAAGGTGGTTTTGGTTCTGTGTACAAGGTATATACAAAAATCTGTGACCAACTTCCCCCAATTCCCAACAGAAAAGATCTATAGAAAGCAGCAATCGATGTAACTGAATCTTCACAGCATAGATATGATACCAAAGTTCAACTGCAGGGTCTCCTGCCAGATGGCACCACTATAGCAGTGAAGCAGCTTTCATCCAAATCCAAGCAAGGAAATCGTGAGTTTGTGACTGAGATTGGGATGATTTCTGCTCTTCAACATCCACATCTTGTGAAACTCTATGGATGCTGCATAGAAGGAAATCAACTTTTGCTGGTTTACGAGTACATGGAAAATAACAGTCTTGCTCGTGCTTTATTTGGTAATTTGATATCACATTGCTCTTCACTGACTTCAACTAATGACACGGGAATAAAGTAGTTTTGATGTCTTTTGATACAATTGAAGGTCCTGAAGAATTTCAGTTAAAGTTGGACTGGAGGACAAGACACAAGATATGCGTGGGCATTGCCAGGGGCTTGGCATATCTTCATGAAGAATCAAGGCTGAAGATTGTGCATAGAGACATCAAAGCTACTAATGTTTTACTGGATAAGGATCTCAACCCTAAAATATCAGATTTTGGTTTAGCAAAGCTTGATGACGAGGACAACACACATATCAGCACCAAGATTGCTGGAACTTAGTAAGTTTCATGCTTTATGTTCCTGTTAACCTAATTTGGAGCCAGTGACAACATAAAAGCGTGGAATAGAAACATTTAGTCTGATTTAAGAAAAGTGAGTTGAATGGAGCCTTGCGGTTGATTCATATCATTCCATAGCACGGTACTCAACAAATGTAGCTTAACCACAAAGCTTTATGCCTGTCCCACCACTCTTCACGTTAATTAGGAAAAAATGTTAATTATGTCACATAACCTACCATTAAGAAATGATGCTCTGATATTGATTATTGACTCATGTATTTGTTAATTTGAATATAACTTAGTATTATAGGCAATAGAGCTAATTCCCCTACGTTTCTGTTGTATAAACGCGAAAAAACATAAATAAGCATGTTCACATGTTTTAGACGTTTGCGTTGGCATGTGTGAAAAGTCAACTTGTCGATGAAAAGAATGTGATTAATTAGGGAAAAGATAAAACTGTACGTTCGTTCTACTAACTCTAACATTAATTCAACAAAGAAGAACTATAGCATTAACAAATTTCCGTTATCTCAACAAACTTAGATAATCTAATACAATTTCTGGAAAGTTCATATCCTCCTACGCGAGATTTTACTCAAAAAGATTGATAATATCCTACCTGCTCCATTTACTACATAAGAACAATTCAAGATAAACATTGCTTATGGTAATTCAATGTGCCCTACCTAATGTGTTCACTCAGACAAAAAGCTTGTGAAATTGTATGATACAATTATGATGCAATTTATTTTAACAACCTATATACGTAATTTAATTGTTTTTATTATGTTACCCCAATGACAATCAACTTAATGCAAAACAATTTAATGAACAACGACAAATACTGTATGTTAAAAATTTCAATATAAATAATCTATATATCCTCCTTTGCATGAAAAACACAATTTTTAGTAAATATGTGTCACATGACATTGACATAGATGATGCACTTTCAAGTGAATTACTAAAAACTAAAACCAAAATATACAAAGCAAGCACGATGACAACAAAACTAAGAAGCTTTTCTGCCCCTAGGCTTGGCTTTAGCAATCCTCATACGGCTGCTGCCCATGTATTCACAGACCTTGGCTCAGCCTGTTTCCGACTCTTTTTTCGGTCGGAGAGCCTCTTTTCCAAGTTCTAAAGTCATATTTGTACCATGATAATTATATAGAACAACAATGGTCTTTTTATTTTTTTTGAAATATTCTCGGTAAATTCTATCAAACTTTTTTTTTTGCGATGCCCTTGTTTTTTCCTCTACTCTTGAGACCATAGCGTCACATTTAGGAATATCTCTTTCTTTCGTATTTTAGGAATATTAAGTATGTGCTATTTAAGACAGTTACCTTGTTGCATACACAAGCTCTTTTTTTGTTGTGCAGCGGATATATGGCACCGGAGTACGCAATGCATGGTTACCTCACTGACAAAGCTGACATCTATGGTTTTGGCGTGGTTGCCTTAGAAGTTGTTAGTGGCTGGAGCAACACTAGTTCCCAAAAAAAGGAGGAATGCTTTTATCTACTCGATTGGGTAATCAACTCTAGCATTCAAAAGTTTTCGATCATGATCATATCCATATTTAAATCTCTGCTTGTGCCGGTGGAAGGATGGATTAAGGAAGCGTGAGCATAGTATATAGCTCCTCATATGCACTTTTAATGATTGTGAAGGAGCGTTTCAGTTTTTAGCTATTGAAACCTGTTTAACGAATTTCAATGCCGTTAAGTGCAATTAGTCATTTCAAATTAATTTAATTCTTCTTATTATGTTGGTCTACACTGAATATGAAAGGACAAAGTAATCCTTGCAATAGCCAGTCTATAGTGTTAATGCTCGAGACGTGCGAGTTGGGGTCTGGGCAGTAACGGGTAAGTTTGGTTCTAAGAAATTGAAACTGTAACCTACATGGTGACACATTGAAACTCGAAACAGGGGCCTGCCTCCTGACCGAAGGAATCATGTAGATTTTTTTTTTTTTTTTTGGGATTTGAAGAAAATTCTATTCCCTGAAATTTGGGGTCCTCAAAATTTGGGGTAGTTCGGTTTCAGTCTTTATGTTTTTATGCTTGAAATTCATACTCCCTGTACTTTCATTAGCGCCAAACAACTCCTTCAACTACTATTGAATTCTGGCAATTACTGGTAAATTAAAAAGTTTCAAGACCATGTCTTGACCCAAATATCCATGAACTTTCGATTGAGGATAACTTTTTTCACATTCATATAATTGATTCCTTAAGTTAGATTTTGTTTTTGTTTGAGTATGCCAATCATTAGCAAAAACAATCATTATTAGTCCCCGTTAAATCTAGTTATCACCTGAGTTGCATAATCAGGTATTTCTTGATAGACTAAAATTGAAAGTAAAAGGCAATGAATGGTGTAAACCATTCAAGGACGAGTCTACTATTTCATCTCATGACACTGACAAATAATTCGTGCTGGTAAAACTCAATAAGAGTTGGTGATTTTAAAGCAGTGTTTGTAATTTTTTGGCAACCGGTTAGTGATGTTGGAGTTTACTAACTTCTATTTAAAATGGGTAAAAAAATCATGTTTGATCTGAATTGACTCATTCGATTCTTTTTATCCATTTATACTCTCTAACGAAGATGAAAAACTAGCGGGCGCTTATCAACTGCCTTTGTCACGAAATTATTGAGGGATATAATATATTTCCTTCTTCCTACTTGAGTGTTTAGAGCATATTTTGCAATTGATCAGTACCTGAAGCTTGAAAGGGAAATATCTTCACTTTCCGTTTCTGTTTCTAGGCACGAGTTTTGAAGGAGAGAGGAAATTTGATAGATTTAGTTGATTGGAGGCTCGGTTCTCACTTTGACAAAGAGGAGGTGCTGGCATTGATAAAGGTAGCTCTGATGTGTACTAATGTGATTCCAGCACTTAGGCCGCCAATGTCATCTGTGGTTAGCATGCTTGAAGGCAAGGTTGTTGTTCCAGTGCTGGACTCTGAGGGCGCTATCATGACTGAGGAGAAAATTGAGGCCATGAGGAAGCATTTTAGAGGTGGCGAACATCAGGCGGTTGGTGAGAATATCACCAAGAGTATGTCCACTGAAAGGCCATGGACTGGAACCGCTTCATCTGCATCTGGTAATGATATCTGTCCAATACTTCTGGATACTGATTTCTAGCAAAACAGAGAATAAGAAACAGTTTGCTGTGTTCTAAGTAAATTAGTTCTTGAAAGAACTAGGCGATATTTGCCTATTTGGTCCTTTCAACGGAACTCTTAAATTTCACTTTACTCACATCTAAAACTGAAGGTGCAGATAATAATAAGAAAACAGCGACTGTTATGCAGTGCAGTCATTATGTACTGTGAACTAATTATTGGGGAAAGGCAGAAGACAATTGCTTGTGGTTTGGTGGTTGTATTCGTGCCGTTTCTTTCAATATTGTTATTCGACCAAAGATGATGTTGCCACTTTTCCTCTTCAATCAATAGGATTCATATATTTGCCACAAAAGTTCTCATACATTTTTTGTACAATTTTTCAAAACTTAAGTTTTATTTTAAATTTGGTGGGAAGGTAAAAAATGTTAGGATTCGCTACACAATCGTAAGAAAATAGAAAGTAAAAGCGAAAAAAAGAAATCAAAACGTAAGGTTTTTATCTTGATTCATCTTTTAACTTGGGCTACGTCCAGCAGAGGATTTTACTATAATTCGCACATCACACCTCTCTGTTACATCCTTTATACAAAAGAAAGATAATATATATAGGCAACAATGGATATTTATGGGCTCAAATATAAACTATCAATAAAATATGAGTCCAAACTATAAAAGTCATATGGCTTCACGAGAGCACTACCAACTACGAACCCCCATCAGGGCAACCCCCGAAACCCCTGCTTGCTCATCGAGGAGCGGGATCCTCGTCCTTTCCGGTGGATGGGATAATGATCCACACCCCAAAAAAAAAAGTTATTTGAAGTTTTAGAAGCCAAAACAAAGAAATTCGTGCACGGACACATGCATCTCCACGTTTCTGATCTACGTATATAGTTCTTCTGGTATTACTTTTTAGTTAATTGTTGTTATCTCTGGACAAGTTAAAGAGCTTTTAAGAGCAGCTCAAGTAAGAGTCTATTTCGAATATATATTTTATTTTCAGTGGGTGCTACACTTGTCAACATCGATAGAGACAAACTGTTTCGAATATATCCCATTTCGAATATGTGCTAATGTATAAGCAAACCATTAATGAATGGGATATAGACTGAGGGACAAACTATTTCGGATTCCACGATCGTACAACTCAATTATTGTTTGAAAGTCTTGAGATATTATTACAGTAGTATGAATATCACGAAAAATTTTAAATTAATATATATGATAATTTTATTTTGAATTAATTTTTTTATCATCAAAAAATTTTAAATTAATATATTTGTGATAAATTTAACTCAAATTAATTTTTTGATCACGAAAAATCTCAAACTGGTACATCTGTAACAATTTTATCTCGAATTAATTTTTTTTATTATGAAAAACTCCAAAATGGTACACATATAACAATTTTATCTCAATTAATTTTTTGCTCATAAAAAATAAAGTAAGCAATCAAAGATAAACAAAACGTCACCCACCAAAGACAACAACAATTAGAAACGTTATCCCATCAACTTGATATTTCTGCAAAAATAGAATCAATATCCTAATCTTAAGGCTTAAAGATCAAGATAGATTTTCTAACTGCGCAATCTAATAATTCCATCTAAAGGCTTATAGATAGAATCAAAAGATCATATCGCGTTGCGGATTAGGAGATAAATCCTAATTGAAATTGTGCCTATCACACAAATATGAAAAGTTAGATAACGATAAGCACAGAATAAGGAATAAAATATCCAAATTGACTCGGACTAGATATTTACCTAAATGCACAAATAACTTTCCAAATTTGAACTTCAAAGAAATAGCTCATGTGGCCAGTGAAGTGATACTTGGTTAATCGGACAACAACCGTGGTGGCTCGCCAAAGGAGATCCTAGTAAATTAATTCTTGGTCTTTTAGTTTGACCAAGTAATCTCTAAATGGGCTAGCAATGATCACCTAGAGGGGGGGTGAATAGGTGATCTTAACCAATTTTTGAAACTCTATGCATAATTAAAACAAATCACAAAAGAATAGAATTCAGATCTAAGACAGATTATATATACAGTACTCTTAATGTGCATAATGTAAATAAAGAGATAAGGAGTAGAGAATCTGCACACAGATTTATAATGGTTCGGCTTATAGTAAGCTTACGTCCACTCTCCCACGCTTACAGCCTACCTGCTGGATTTCATTATGTAATCAAGAGAAATTTACAGATTCTGAGTGTTAGGACTACAGTGTATAATAGGACTCTCTATCTCACACAATCACTCTTTACAAAGTAACCCTTAAGATCTTAATCTTAAGTTCAGAATGACAAGAGAACTGATTGGAGTATGCTCAGACTTTAGACTTGTTGATTCTTGAATCTGTATCTCTTCTGCTGCTTGTGATCTCCTTAAATACTCCTCTACATCCACACTAACCGTTGGACAGCTTGCAAAGGATCATCTTCCAATCTTCACCTTAGACAGATTTGTATAATAAGGATTGAGTAGCCGTTGGATGACAAATTCTGAATCCCGTTGATTCTGGTCGCCCATACAATCAGAATCTTGATTTCTATAAGTAAAGTTTTGTCCGTTGTAATATATTCTTATCATACTATTTGATTGTCAATTAATTTGATTAAGATTGAACTAATCAAAACTTTCCTTCTGTGAAATCCATGCCAAATCACTAGCTGTTATGTTTCGTTCTAAATTCTGCATATGAAGAAATTCTGCGTCTGCATCTGCATCTGAATGATTTTTGCATCTGCATCTGCGTCTAAATAACTTCTTCGTCTGTATCTGACTAATTTTGCATCTGAATATCAGAACTTATGTTATGTGGGTCTTCAATAAGATACTTGACATCTTGTAAAGTCTGAATAATTTCTGCGTCTGAAAAAAAATGTCTCAGAACTTATAGAATTATTCTAGCTTGTAAAATCTGAAGAACTTCCTTCTGAACTTCCAGAACATATATATATATTTCTAAAATAAAATAATTCAGAATAAGTATGAGATTTACAATTATCATGGAAGGTTTTGTCAACTTCAAAATCAGTAGGAGTTTTCCTCAACAATCTCCCCTTTTTTATGGTGACAAAACTTTCCTGCAGATTTTGTCAATTTAAAATTAATTGGAAGTAAGTAAGCATATTTAGCACATTAATCACAGATTAAAATTGAAAGAGCAAATTCTGCTAAAATCTGTGCCTTTGCTTCCTTTGTCTAGAGCCTGCATTAAATCTACGTATAATTTCTTCCCCTTTTTGTCATCAGCAAAAAGATAATTATAGAGAGTATAAAGCATTTATATTAAGTAAATAATCAGTCTAAACAAGAAATGTGAGTGAGATTACAGACCAAAAAAAAAATAGGACTTGGAGAAAAATGTTTTAAACAGGCTATTTTTTTGTGGGAGTACGAATCAGTTGAAAGTTTTCCAAAATTGAGATAGCCTCCTCAATCCTCGAACTGCATTGACCCACAACCTTATCCATATTGGATGAGCATAGAGTAATGGCTTCCTTGAGTTCTGCTTTGTGTGCTGCTGCTTGGAGTTTTTGAGTGTTGTAGTTTTCTTCAACAATTTTCTGTAAAGTCTTCAGATCTTGTTCTAGTGCAGCTTGTTTGTCCTTAATCTCGAGCAGAAGTGAGAGGATGTTCTGACTTTCTGAAGGCTGTTCTTGGACATTAGCTGGCTCAGACTGATCGAACCCCATGGTTGCTTCTTCTGGAATCTCCCCTTGTATAGGTGCTTGATCTTCAGAAACATGTTCTTGAGGAATTGATTCTGATACCTTTGGAACATGTTCTGGAGTATTAGTGTGGCCTGTACCAAGGTGTTTTGCTTCTGCTTGGAGATTCTATCTTCTTGCTTATTGATCCTGCCCCTTTTCTCTGCCTTATATTTTTGATACTTGACTTTCTAGCAGATATAGCCTCAGACTGATGAGCCTCTTTTCCTTTGATCTTTTCCCTTATATCATCAAACTGTTTCATTTTGGAGAGCATTCTTTCTCCAACAAACATACAGGGAACAATGTTCTGTTGCAATTCATTAAGAATTGATATTTTTAGGAACATGAAAATTCGAGAGATTAAGGCACCATATGGCAGTTGTCCCTTGTCCTTCTGTAGTGTCCTCTACATATGGAAGATGATGATATGAGGAAGGGAAAAAGGTTGACCTTTCAAGATAGCTCAGACGAGCTTGATTTCTGATTTGGAGAGGTCAGTTTTGGAGGTTGCCTTAGGCTTCAAACAATTGATAATGATCTTGTGCAGTGTCACGCCTCGTACCCCACCAATTGGATGAACATCCGCGTAGAGATCAAAATAAGGTGCCACGCTCCCAGGTTACGTCACTCGACCCGTAAGCCCAAATCAGAGAAAACACGCCACAAACGACGTATATATATAATAAATATATATACACCCGGACAAATTAAAGGCAACCACGAATAACAAGTGATAATTAATAACGTTCCGTTAAACCAAAATATACGTTCAAAAACAACTGACGTACAGTATCCCTTTCATCAGTAAAAAGATACAACACAAAGGCCACGAAGCAAAAAGGGATCAGTGGCCGGGGGTATCAGTCTGCCTACCGGTGGGCTACAGTCAAGAAGTGGCGGCCCTCACTCCTAAGGCTGGGACCTAAACTAGGGGCTCCCGGTCGGGTCGATGACTCAAAAACTCCTCCTCTTCCTCACCAAATGCTCTTGGTCCACCCCAACTTCAAGAATCTCCAGCCGTCAATATCCATATCCCTTGCCCCAAGGTCTAACTCTTCGTCCTCCACCGGGTCTACATCTATGGCTATGACTTGCTGCTCCACCTCCTCCTCATGCATAACTGCTGGTCCATCCACGATCTCATTCTCTCAATTCACGCTGAGAGAAGGCTGTGGGTTCGACACTTCACCGCTCACCATCTGAGGAAGCATGACGCCGTTTGCGTCCACCGGGACGTCAAAAGTTCTGATCGGAGGTCCCGTCACGCCATCCGCTCCCCTATGGCACCAGGGTACATACTCCTGGTATGGCTATAGTCCTCTCCCACATTAACAAATAAAACCGACTGATATCTAACATAAGCTGTTCCATCCCCGCAAGGGTGTACACTAGAAGATCGCTGGATACGCTGCGGGAATCCAAAAAGAGGGGCGTCCCTCGGCATCCTACGGACGGGGATCTGAAAAAGTCGATTTTACCACAACCGTGAGAAAACTCAGCAAGTACTAAATCGCTAATCCCAAATTAGGCTAAAGTGCACCTCTAGAGATAAATAAAATACACCAGGCAGTGAACCAGTAAGTCAATATAAATTTCACCCGGCCTATAGCCCAACATGACATCTCATTTCCTGCAGGTTAGGCATTTATCAACAACATGATTCACATGCAATTATCTTGACCCGAAGGCCCCCAGTCAATTATAACGACCCGTAGGCCCGACCCGAAGGCCACAGTTGATAAAACGACCCTTAGGCCCGACATTGAAGGCTACAATTGATAAAACGACCCGTAGGCCCAACCCGGAGGCCACAATTGATAAAACGACCCGTAGGCCCGGCCCGAAGGCCACAATTGATAAAGCGACCCGTGGCCCAACCCGGCCAACAGTTGATAAAAAGCGACCCGTGGGCGGGACCCGAAGGCCACAACAGTTAAAACGACCCGTGGGCCCGACCGAAGGCCACGGCTTGTTAAAACGACCCGTAGGCCCGGCCCAAGGCCACAGTTGATAAAACGACCCGTAGGCCCGACCCCAAGGCCAACATCTTCTCACAATAGACGTGTGCATCATTGTGTTCAATCTCAACCAAATCAAAACATAATATGTGAGTTCACATGACGTGGGATTCAAATCAATTGTTATACCCTGCTGTGCCCAAATCAATGAACCACAATTTCCTATTCAGTCGGCACATTGTCGACACGCCTAACTTATTTCATATTAGTCCACTTACACCCGGCACTTAATGCCTAACTTAGCATCACGAAAACCCGATCCGTTTAGGACCCGACATAACCAACCAAACTCAACCATTAAACCCCCAAATATAGTATCACCCCATGGGATCCCAACAAGTCCTACATTGTCTCTAAAATGCCAAGTTTTCGAGCCATTACCCTATAGACCATTTGATGCTCAAATTAGGCGAATTAATGCAATTTCGGATCCTCATGAGCAAAGGTATGAACATCATGCAATTTCCAGCTCTAAATCAACCCTAAACAACCTTATTTAGCCCCAATTAAATCCCTAAATCAGCCCACACACATAAACACCCAAATAGGCCTCAATTTAACTTAATTAGCCTAAAATTTACCCTTAAATTGCACAATTAAGCTAATTCAGGGGTTTAGGATTTTTACCGCCCTAATATAGTCTTGAGGCGACGGGAGGCGGGCGATCGACTACCCCGACGTGCGGTGAGAATCGACGGCGCTCCGGTGCAAGTCGGTCATCCGCGGCACCGATGGGCTCCACGTTTCCCTCGGCCAAAATGGAGGAGCTCTTTGAGGAGGGTGTGGGCGGTGGAGAAGGAGCGGCTGTGGTCGGCAGGGCGTTAGCCGGTTGGTGTGCCGGCCCAGAAATTTGTAGGCAGTTGGTGATCGCTGGGGTGTGGCTATGGGCGGGCGCATGCAGCGCCGCGCGCGGATGACGAAGCGGCGCACGGGTCAGCGCCGGGCCGGGAAGCTGAACGAGAGAGAGAGAGAGTCGTGGTGAGAGAGACGGGAGGCCGAGGGGAAGGTGACAGACCGGTATGGGCGGTATGGCGGGCGACGCGAGGCCGGACGAGGCGGCCGGTGGGCGCGTATTTACGGATGGCCGGGCTCGCTGGCCTACCGGGCTCCCCTGAACCGGTATTGGGAGTGGGAAGGCCGAGGAGAGAAAAGACGAGGGTTGGTCTCAAGGCGGCGCCGACGGCTGGCACGGCCGGGCGACGACGGGGAAGGGAGCGGCCGGGCGATCAAGGCGACGCGGAGCCGGGTTGTCGGCGCGGGCGCGCGGTCGGGCTGGCGACGGCGAAGGCGACGGCCAAAGCAGGCTCAAGGTGTGGGTTGGTCAGTGAAGGGTAACTGACGAGCAAAGACCGTCACCAAAGAGAAAAAGAGGAGAAGAAGAAAAGAGAGAAGAGGGAGAAGAGGGAGGAGACAGGAGAGAGAAGAGAGAAGGGGTGTCATATGCGAGCGGGTGGGGAGGGGATGGGATGCATGGGGAACGCAAGACGAAAGCAGAGGGAAAAAGGGAGAGAGAGAGAAAAGAGAGAAGAGAGAGAAGAGAGAAGAGAGAGAAGAGAGAGGGAGACGCGTGGGGGAAGGGACAGCACGGCAGAGGAGAGAGAAAATAGGGAAAAAGGACTAATTGATATTTTATAAACGCGATCTAATGAACACGGTTTAAAAAAAAAACGGCCTAACAGTCCCGATTTAAATTCGGAAAATGGTCTAACAGTCCACAACAAATCTAGGGCAAAATGCCAAAATGAAATAATCCCAGACACACTACGAGGGTGGTCTACCACTCCAAATTCGCACCCGGTCCAAAAATTCATTTTTTTTACCATTCCTGATAATCTCGATGCTAGCAACAATAATATCGACACCGTCCAATTTATTTCTTCTCGAAACTCCCAAAATCGACTACCAAGTTCAGGATCTAAATAACGACAAAATTCGATCAAGTGCGATTCTAGCGAAATCTCTAATTTAAAATAATAACCGAGAGTGATCGGGTTCTCGGCGAGATTTTACTATAAACACAATCGACAAATCACGCGTTCTATAAATCCCAAAAATTAGTGAAATTGGCTGTTACAATTTTTCCCTCCTTACAAAAATTTATTCCTCGAAATTTATAATCCAACCAACTACTCAAACAAATGGGGGTATTGGTGCTGCATCATTTTCTCGCTTTCCCAAGTTAAGCCCCTTTATCCCGTGGTGCTCCCGGACTACCTTGACCATCGGGATCGTCTTATTCATGATGCAGGTCTTTCCGATCTTCAATTACGGGTCTCTTCATATCGACACCACATCGTCCCACATTTATTTCTTCATACCTTAGAACGTGTGTCGGGTCTGGTTCATACTTCCTCAACATCGACACGTGGAAGACATTGTGTACTTGGGACAAGTTAGGTGGTAGGGCAAGCCTATATGCCATATCGCCAATCTTTTCCAAAATCTCGAATGGTGCCACAAACCTTGAGCTCAGCTTCCCTTTCTTGCCAAATCGGGATAACCCTTTCATAGGTGACACCTTTAGAAAGACATGGTCTTTAACTTGGAATTCCAAAGGTCGTCGTCTTCGATCAACATAGCTTTTCAGTCGACTCTGCGCTGCCTTCAACCTTTCTCGGATAACTTCGACAGCTTCCACTGTTTGATGTACCAACTCCGGACCTGTAATGCTTCGTTCTCCTACTTCATCCCAACACACTGGAATCCTACATGCTCTACCATATAAAGCTTCAAATGGGGCCATTTGGATACTCTGCTGATAGCTGTTATTATATGCAAACTCCACTAAATGCAGTTGTTCTTCCCATTTACCTTGGAAATCCAATACGCAAGCCCTCAGCATATCCTCGAGAGTCTGTATTGTCCTTTCTGATTGACCGTCAGTCTGTGGATGGTAGGCTGTGCTAAACTGCACCTTTGTTCCCAAGGCCGTTTGAAGACTCTTCTAGAAATTTGCCTTAAACCTCGGGTCACGATCTGATGTAATTGTTACCGGTACTCCATGTAGTCTAACAATTTGTCTCACGTACAGTTCTGCGTACCTTTCCAATTCAAAAATCCTTACGTCTTTGCTAAAGAAATGTGCCGACTTTGTAAAGTCGGTCTCGATCACCAAATGGAGTCATGCCCTCTGCGGCTTCTCGGTAATCGGTCACAAAATCCATGGTGATGTGTTCTCATTTCCACTCGGGAATCTCCGGTGGTCATGACAATCCTCCGGTTTCGGTCTTTGTGCCTTTACTGGCATGTCAAGCGCCCAGCCCGTGCTTGCCCACATCATCTTCATTCCGTTCCACCGGTGGTGCTATCATAGATTTTGATACATTTTAAGTCTTTGCCGGGTGTATCTTGTAATTCTTTGCGATGGGCTTCTCTTAATATCTCTTTCTTAAGCTCGGTGATCGTCGGTACACACCATCGTCCTCGAAATTTTAAGATTCCACCCTTTGACACTTGGAAATCTGACTTCCTTGTAGCGGCATCCATTTCCACGATTTTCTGAATTTCCTGATCCGTGGACTGCAACGCCTTAATCTTGGTCTGAATCTCCGGCTCGATTCTCAATGTAGCCAACAGATTCGACACATGGCCCAATTCCAATTTAAACTCTGAGTCTCGAAGTCTTTCCAATAATGTCCACTCCTTAATCATCAGATGCGACATACTCGATTTGCGACTTAGAGCATCCGCCACTCGATTCGCCTTTCCCGGGTGGTACATGATGTCGCAATCGTAATTCTTTCAGAAGTTCCATCCATCTACGCTGTCTCATATTCAACTCTTTCTGCGAGAACAGGTATTTGAGACTCTGGTGATCCATATAAATCTGGAACTTTTCCCCCCGCAGATAATGTCTCCAGATCTTGAGTACAAAAACAATGGCAGCCAACTCTAGGTCGTGGGTCGGATAGTTCAACTCATGTGGCCTTAACTGACGTGATGCGTATGCAACTACCTTTCCATGCTGCATTAATACACAACCAAGTCCTCTCGAGGCGAAGCATCATCAGACACCTCGAATCCACCCCGTCCGCCGGAATAGTTAAGACTGGAGCTGTTGTCGATCTGCGCTTAAGCTCACGAAAACCTCGTTCGCATTCGTCATCCCATTCAAACTTAATTTCCTTTTTCAACAATCGCGTTAATGGCATGGCTATCGGCGAAATCCTCCTACAAAAACGTCGATAGTAACCGCCAATCCTAAGAAACTTCTGATTTCGATCACCGAGGTCGGTTTGGACCACTTAAACCTTTGCTTCAATCTTATTGAATCTCTGGATATTCCTTCTCCCGATACAATATGTCCTAGGAATGCCACCTTACTAAGCCGGAATTCATACTTACTGAATTTTGCATAAAGCGCGTGTTCCCTTAACGTCCGCAGTACCTCAGTCAAATGTATTTCGTGCTCTACCGGGCTCCTTGAGTATACTAGAATATCATCAATAAATACAATGACCAGGCGGTTCAGAATTCCTTAAAAACTCATTCATCAAGTCCATGAAAGTGCGGGGGCATTCGTCAAGCGAATGGCATGACCGTAAATTCATAATGCCCGTACCTCGTTCTAAATGCAGTCTTGGGTATATCCTCTTTCCGAATTCTTAACTGATGATACCCGGTCCGTAGATCAATCTTAGAGAACACCGACGCTCCTTGTATTTGGTCGAACAAGTCATCAATCCTTGGCAATGGGTACTTATTCTTCACAGTCACCTGATTTAACTGCCGATAGTCTATACATAATCTCAATGTCCCGTCCTTTTTCTTCACAAAGCAGATCGGTGCTCCCCCGGAGACTTGGCTGGGACGAATAAACCTTTTGTCTAATAATTCACAGATCTGGACTTTTGGGTTCCTTCAATCCGATAAAGACATCCGATCACGGGCCTTAGAAATTGGCTCGGTACCTTGGGCCAATTCTATTACAAATTCCATTTCCCGCTCGTGATAAGCTCAGCAATTCACGAGGAAATACCTCGGGAAATTACACACCATTGATTTCCTCTAGCTTAGGCTCCACTAAAGTCGGATCCTTCACATTAACCAAATATCCCTCACAACCTTCCTCGAGCATCTCAATTGCTTCTATTGAGGAAATCCAAGGAATCGAGGTTCCTCCTCGGTTTCCCTGAAATTCAAACCTAGGATGTCCCATCGGATTGAATTGGATCGTCTTAATGCCGCAATCCATAACGGTTTTCTGTTTCGTTAGCCAATCCATACCAATGATCACATCGAAATCATACATGGCTAACACAGCCAAATCAATCCTCTCCTATACATTCCCAATCACGATTTTACGATCCAAGCACCCTAAAGATACTAACACCCTATCATGCAGTGGGGTCGTCACACATAACATATGTTCAAGTAGTACAGGTTCCAGACCAACCAATCTAACAAACTGCTCGGAAATAAACGAATGGGTTGCCCGAGGATCAAATAACGCATAGGCAGCATGATCACAGAGAGAAATGGTACCTGTGACCATACTTGGCGCGTCCTCGGCATCCTTGCGCGCCATTGCGTAAACACGTCCCCGTGCCGGTGGTCTGCCCAGGATAGCTGGCGGGGGATTTCCGACGTGACTTCCCACCACAAATTTGTTGTTGTCCTGGGGATCCCAAAGGTCGTTGCTGGGGACAATTCTTTATCTGGTGTCCCAAACTCCAGCAACGGAAACAAGCTCCAAATCTATTTGGCGGCTGACTGGGTTTCCCGATGTTCCTTCTCGGAGGTGGAATAAACCGTCTATTGTTAGTCATTGGTCTCTTTTCAAAACGACGATTATCCCGATTCTGATTAAACCTTGAACCCGTGGCTGCTGCTCTTTCCATTTGATCTCTCTCCATGATCTGGGCTCGTTCATACAGTTCCCTGTAATCCCTAATATTCAACAAAAGCATCTGGGTGCAAAGATCCGGCCTCAGTCCATCTCGGAACCTTCGAGCCTTATCCAGTGGATTCTCAACCATCCTTGGGGCAAATCTGGATAGTCTCGTGAACTCGCCTCATACTGAACTACTGTCATCGACCCCTGGCGAAGTCTCATGAATTCCACCATCTTCTTCTCCTGGGCACTCTCCGAAAAGTATTGTCCATAGAAATGCTCAATAAATATGGCCTAGGTCTATTCCATATTTTCTGGGAACACTCTATCCTTAACTGCCTTCCACCAGTCGTGGGCATTATCTTGCAGTTGATAAGTCGCCAACGAAATCTTCTCTGGCTCAGTACACCCCAACAGGTCGAACGTTTTCTCTAACTCCTCCACCCAACGTGGGGCGGTTTCAGGGTCACCGCCTCTACCCGGAACTTAGGGGGTTTCAGTTTAAGGAACTGCTCCACCAACTGGTGTATCGGTCTAGCTGCTACCATTGGTTGGGCCTGGGCTTGCTGGGCTTGGGCTTGATTTCCATTAATGGTAGCGGCAGCTCAGCCCTCGTGATGATCATGCTCTTTCTTGGGCCTGTCACGCCCATAACATTCCCTATTTCTCTTAGGGTTTCGATCACTTGTTCCATTCAAATTCTACTGCAGCTCCGGCATTAACTCCGTGTTTTCTCTTTAACTCTAGCACCCATCTCGAGGTCTTCTCTGACTCTAACTCGAGCCTCCTCCACCTCCAGTTCCTCTTCATGCCCCTCCTTGGAACTCTACACCCACATTTCTTCCTTAATTGCTCATTCTTTAAGTTTGAGTGCTCGACTACTGTTATAATTCCATCCGGGGAATTAGAAACCTAAATCAACTAACCGGTCTAAGTCCTAGGTAGGTATCAACACAAAAGCATTCAAACACTCAACAAGCACTAGTACAACGGCAAAAATTTCACCCAAGGACTTGCACACTTGTTTGGTCCCGCCGCTTTGCTTCATAACACCGGGTTCAAAGAATCACCACAACATTCGAACACAAGCAATCTGGAGGTACACTTAGCACACTAGGTCACCCTATGGCTACCCATGGTCACTCCTCCTTGTCACTCCAGGGTTCAGCTAAATTGGGCTGAGCTGTCCTTGCTCTGATACCAATTCAACGGAGATGTCACGCCTCGTACCCCACCAATTGGATGAACATCCGCGTAGAGATCAAAATAAGGTGCGACGCTCCCAGGTTACGTCACTCGACCCGTAAGCCCAAATCAAAGAAAACACGCCTCAGGCGGAAACGACGTATATATATAATAAATATATATACACCCGGACAAATTAAATGCAACCACGAATAACAAGTGATAATTAATAACGTTCCGTTAAACCAAAATATACGTTCAAAAACAACTGACATACAGTATCCCTTTCATCAGTAAAAAGGTACAACACAAGGGCCACGGGCAAAAAAGGGATCGGTGGTCCTGGTATCACCGCCTACCGGTGGGCTACAGTCAAGAAGTGGCGGCCCTCACTCCTAAGGCTGGGACCTAAACTAGGGCTCCCAATCGGGGTCAGATGACTCAGAAAACTCCTCCTCTTCCTCGGTCAAACGCTCCCGGTCCACCCTAACTTTCGACTTCTCTTCTCCAACCGTCAATATCCATATCCCTTGCCCCAAGGTCCTAACTCTTCGTCCTCCACCGGGTCTACATCTATGGCTATGACTTGCCGCTCCACCTCCTCATGCATAATTGCCGGTCCATCCACGGTCTCATTCTCGCCAACTCACGCCGAGGGAAGGCCGTGGTCCCACACTTCACCGCCACCATCCGAGGAAGCATGACGCGCTTGCGTCCACCGGGACGCAAAGTTACGATCGGGGTCCCGTCACGCCATCCGCTCCCCTACGGCACCGGGGTACATACTCCGGTATGGCTATAGTCCTCCCCATATTAACAAATAAAACCGATCGATATCTAACATAAGTCGCTCCATCCCCACAAGGGTGTACACTAGAAGATCGCTGGATACGCTGCGGGAATCCAAAAAGAGGGGCGTCCCTCGGCATCCTACGGACGGGGGTCTGAAAAAGTCGGTTTTACCACAACCGTGAGAAAACTCAGCAAGTACTAAATCGCTAATCCCAAACTAGGCTAAAGTGCACCTCCAGAGATAAATAAAATACACCAGGCAGTGAACCAGTAAGTCAATATAAATTTCACCCGGCCTATAGCCCAACATGACATCTCATTTCCTGCAGGTTAGGCATTTATCAACAACATAATTCACATGCAACTATCTCGACCCGAAGGCCCCCAGTCAATTATAACGATCCGTAGGCCCGATCCGAAGGCCACAGTTGATAAAATGACCCTTAGGCCCGACCCGAATGCCACAATTGATAAAACGACCCGTGGGCCCGGCCCGAAGGCCACAATTGATAAAACGACCCGTAGGCCCGACCCGAAGGCCAACAGTTGATAAAACGACCCGTAGGCCGGACCCGAAGGCCACAGTTGTTAAAACGACCCGTAGGCCCGACCCGAAGGCCACAGTTGTTAAAACGACCCGTAGGCCCGGCCCGAAGGCCACAGTTGATAAAACGGCTCGTAGGCCCGACCCCAAGGCCAACATCTTCTCACAATAGACGTGTGCATCATTGTGTTCAATCTCAACCAAATCAAAACATAATATGTGAGTTCACATGACGTGGGATTCAAATCAATTGTTATACCCCGTTGTGCCCAAATCAATGAACCACAATTTCCTATTCAGTCGGCACATTGTCGACACGCCTAACTCATTTCATATTAGTCCACTTACACCCGGCACTTAATGCCTAACTTAGCATCACGGAAACCCGATCCGTTTAGGACCCGACATAACCAACCAAACTCAACCATTAAACCCCCAAATATAGTATCACCCCACGGGATCCCAACAAGTCCTACAACAAGTCCTATAGACCATTTGATGCTCAAATTAGGCGAATTAATGCAATTTCGAATCCTCATGAACAGTGCTCGACATCATGCAATTTCCAGCTCTAAATCAACCCTAAATAACCTCATTTAGCCCCAATTAAATCCCTAAATCAGCCCACACACATAAAAGCCCAAATAGGCCCCAATTTAACTTAATTAGCCCTAAAATTTACTAAATTGCCTGATTGTTTAAATTGGGTTTAAAGGATTTTTACCGCCTAATATAGTCTTGAGGTGGCGGAGCTGGCGGTCGAACACCGACGCGGCGGCGAGCCCACGGCGGCGGCCGGCAGTTTACATGTCACACTCAAGACCGATGGGCCCACGCTTTCCCTACCAAATGGAGGGGCACGCTGGAGTACGCCATGGAGAGGAACCATGGCGGCGGGCGCTGGCACCGACTGCCGGCCTACTGGCTTGCCGCTTGGCCGCTCAGGCGGCGATTAAGCGGCAAAGAAATGACGCCGGGCGGCGACGGGCGGGGAAGCTGGAACGAGAGAGAGAGAGGTAGTCGGGGTGAGAGAGAGAGAGAGAGAGGGAGAGAGAGAGACCGGGAGGCTGAGGGGAAGGTGATGGACCTAAGAAGGGAGCAAGATGGCGCATTTTATCGCCAGGTCGCAGGCAAACCGCTGGGCGGCACGCATGTGGATGGCTAGGCTCAAGGCTTCCGCTAGGCTCCCCGGAACCGAGATAGGGGAGGAAGTACCGGGAGGAGAGAGAGGCGATAAAAGGGCGGGCACGGACTACTAAAGACGACGGGCGACGACGGGCGATGTACCAGCGTGGCCGGGCGGCGCCGGGCATGGGCGGAACGGGCGACGGTCTCACCGCCGCTGCGCGGCGAGAGAGAGAAGGGAGTACGGGCGCTACGACGCTGGCGGTCGGGCTAGCGACGGATTATGGCTGGGCGACGGCCAAAGAAGCTCGGGCGGCGCTGGCCGGTCAGCGGCGTAACGGACGAGTAGCAACTGCCACCAAGATAAAAAGAGGAGAAGAAGAAAAGAGAGAAGAGGGAGAAGAGGGAGGAGAGAGCAGAGAGCAGAGAGAAGGGGGGTGTCTGCATGTGCAGAATGGGTAGGGGGAGGGACGTGATGGGGGAACGGGGAATCATACAGAGAGAAAAGGGAGAGAGAGAGAAAAGAGAGAAGAAAGAGAAAAGAGAAGAGAGTGAAGAGAGAGGGAGACACGTGGGGGAAGGGACAGCACGGCAGAGGAGAGAGAAAATAGGGAAAAAGGACTAATTGATATTTTATAAACGCGATCTAATGAACACGGTTTAAAGAAAAAAAAACGGCCTAACAGTCCCGATTTAAATTTGGAAAATGGTCTAACTGTCCACAACAAATCCCGATAATAATCTAGGGCAAAATGCCAAAATGAAATAATCCCAGACACACTAAGAGGGTGGTCTACCAGTCCAAATTCGCACCCGGTCCAAAAATTCATTTTTTTTACCATTCCTGATAATCTCGATGCTGGCAACAATAATATCGACACCGTCCAATTTATTTCTTCCTAAAACTCCCAAAATCGACTGCCAAGTTCGGGGTCTAAATAACGATAAAATTCGATCGAGTGCGATTCTAGTGAAATCTCTAATTTAAGATAATAACCGAGAGTGATCAATTCTCGGGCGAGATTTTACTATAAACACACTGACAAATCACGCGTTCTATAAATCCCAAAAATTAGTCGAAATTCGGGCTGTTACATGCAGAATCATGGATCTTCTGGATAAGTTAGAGTAGGAGATATGCCGCTTTGATTCTAGAGTAAAGTTGGGATTTTCAGAAACTACCTTGGAAGCATCTTCAATATTTACTACCAATGGAGTGAATTTGGAGTGTTTTGCTCCAATTATTTTTGCCAACAAATCCGTCTTTAAATTGAATTTTTGATCATCAACAGTGAATTGGAGCTAGTTGGGCGATAAAATAGAAAGATTTGAATAGAAATGGGCAGTTAATTCAACATAGACATTTGCAGATTGAAGGCAAAATTCATAAATGCCTAGCTTCTCATACAGGTGTTTGACAAAAATATCAGCTTTCTCTAGGTAGTCGAAATCCACAGCTCTGTGATTCATGATTCCTCAAGCAAGCAACAGCTTATAATAGGTATTATGCTCAGAACTTCTGAATAATCCTCCTGTACCTGCATACCAGAAGCTATGTCTGCCTTTATTTCAAAAAGCTCAAAAAGTCGAGCATCATTATCAGGTATAACAAACTTGGTTGCACTCATAGATTTAGAGCTGGTATGAGGCAGAGGATGCTGATGATTCTCCGACCTTTTCTTTGCCCTTTTTGGAAGAGGGCTCTTTTGGTGTAGAACTGGCTGGTACATTGTAAGTTTTCACACAAAACTGAGAGTATCTCATAGCGAGATGTTCTTTAGAAACTAAGTTATTGTCTCTAAGACAGTCAAGTAGAACCGATGCAAAAGCATTGATTCTCTTTAATCGCTGATAGGCATTCCATACATGCTGTATGTTATTAAAACGAAAATCTGATTTACGAGAAGCTTTGGGAGGCGACGATCGATGAGGTGGTGCCGCTATAGCAGTTTCTTCAAGATGTTCCGATTCTGTATCTGAAATCTCCATAAACTCCGCCAATGCAGTAGATTTAGACTCTTGGTTAAGAATACGTGAAGATCTTCTTTTGAACGGCATTTTGATCGCTTCTGGAGCAAAAAGTTTCGATCTTTGGAGAAGGAAGACGAGGAGAGTCTCTGAATATCGAAAGGGTTTGAGGAGCAAAAATCGTACTAATAGGGTTTTGAAAAGTGATGGACAGGTTTATAAATGAGAAGGACGGGTTTTAGAAAGAAAAGGTTATTTTTAGAAAGTAAATAATAAGCCCAAACAAGTAGAAAGGAAATATACTTTCTGAAGTATAAAAGATCAGGACACTATCATGATAATATTTTAAGCACAATCAATCAGATAAATTAAGATACGTACCTGATTTGCTTCCAGATACGAAACTATCCTACCAAAAATATTCCTGCCAAACTTTAAATTATGTACGTACCGTTCTTTGAGAGTTTGAAAAATGTTCAGACCGAGATCACTCGAGTCTGAAAAATTCCTGTCTATCAAACACTTCAAGAGAATGGATAAGTAATGCACAGTTTGTATCTAATATACTCAAATGAAGATTTGTCAAGAGGTTTTGTGAATATATCAGCTAATTGATTCTTAGAATCAATAAATTGAACATTCACATCACCATTTTGAACATGATCTCTAATGAAATGATGCTTGATTTCAATATGCTTGGCTCGAGAATAAAGAATGGGATTCTTAGTCAGATTAATAGCACTTGTGTTGTCACATTTGATTGCAACACTTGAGTCTTCAACAACAAAGTCTTGCAACTGCTGCTTCATCCATAGAATTTGTGCACAGCAACTTCCCAAGGCTACATATTCTGCTTCTGCTGTTGAAAGTGTAACTGTATTTTGTTTCTTTGAGTACCAGGATACCAACATATTTCCAAGCAGTTGACATGTATCTGTAGTACTTTTCCTGTCCACTTTACATCTAGCTAAGTCAGCATCTAAATAACCAGTAAGAGTAAAATCTGAATCTTTGGAATACCAAAGACCTAACATTGGATAGATGCTAATGTATTTGATTATTCTCTTTACTGCAGAGAAATGTGATTCTCTTGGGTCTGATTGAAATCTCACGCACATATAGACACTGAAAAGTATGTCAGGTCTAGATGCAGTAAGATATAATAAAGATCCTATCATGCTTCTATATACCTTCTGATCAACCTTTTTATCAGTTTCATCTTTGTCTAGCTTGGATGATTGAGATATTGGAATATCTGTCTTCTTGCAATTTTTCAATCCAAACTTCTTGACTATCTCCTTGGCATACTTTTCTTGACAAATGAATGTACCATTTTGGTTTGTTTCACTTGTAAGCCAAGAAAGAATGTTAGTTCTCCCATCATGCTCATCTCGAACTCGTTCTACATATTCTTAGAGAATTCCTTGTAAAGCAGTTCGTTAGAAGATCTAAAGATTATATCATCAATATAGATTTGAACAAGTAGAAAATCCTTACCCTTTCTCTTAACAAATAAAGTTGTATCAATCTTACCTTTGGTAAAATTATTTTGCAGAATGAAATTCCTTAACCTTTCGTACCAAGCTCTGGGTGCCTGTTTCAGACCGTAAAGGGCCTTTTTGAGTCTGTAGACATAATCAGTCTTCCTTGGTTCTTCAAAACCAGGTGGTTGTTCCATATATACTTCTTCTTTAATATATCCATTCAAGAAGACACTTTTCACATCCATTTGAAATAGTTTAAAGTTATGGAAACAAACATAGGCTAATAATAGCCGAATGGCTTCTAACCTTGCAACCGGTGCATATGTTTCATCATAATCTATGCCTTCTTCTTGATAATAATCTTTTGCAACCAGTCTTGCTTTGTTTTTTGTGACTTTCCCTTTGTCATCCAATTTGTTTTTGGACACCCATTTTGTTTCAATTACTGGATGGTTTTTGGGTCTTGGCACAAGCTCCCATACTTCATTGATTCTGAACTGCTGAAATTCCTCCTGCATAGCTTCTATCCAACTTTCATCTGATAAGGCTTCTCCAACCTCTTTTGGTTCTATTTCTAATATCAATGTCAGGTTAGCTAATGTTCTCCTTTTGTTTGGATCTAGTATTGATACCATCTTCTATTTCTCCAATGATGAGGTTTTTCGGATAACTGAATTTATGTTTCCAGTTTTTGTCAAATCTTTCCTTCTGAATATCTGCAGACTTTGAATTTTCTGATTGAGTCTGTATTTTGTCTTCTTTTCCATCTTCTACAGGATCTACAATCTTTTGAGATTCTAGATGACCTTCTAAAGACACTTGAATGTGGGGAGATAGTTCAGATTTATCTTTGTGAGTCTGAATGTTTTCTTCAAACCTTACATTCATTGTTTCTTCCACATTTTGAGAATTCTTGTTGAATACTCTGTAAGCTTTGCTTGTAGTAGAATATCCAAGTAAGAATCCTTCTTCCGCTTTATCATCAAACTTACTAGGGAAATCATTTGGATTTTTTAGAATAAAGCATTTACAATCAAACACTCGAAAATATGAGATACTGGGCTTTCTACCTTTGTAAAGCTCATAGGGAGTTTTCTCAAGAATAGGTCTGAGAAAAACTCAGTTAATGATATAACATGTTGTAAAAACTACATCTGCCCAAAAATGAAAATGAATACTGCTTTCAATCAATAAAGTTCTTGCCATTTCTTGCAAGGAACGATTTTTCCTTTCCACAACACCATTTTGTTCTGGTGTGTATGGAGTTGAAAAAATTATGTTGAAAGCCATTTTCCTCACAAAAATCTAAAAGACTTTGATTTTCAAATTCTCCCCCCATGATCAGTTTTAATGCAGGAGATGGTATAGCCCTTTTCATTTTAAACTCTTTTTACAAATTTTGAAAAATATGAAAATGTTTTATTTTTATGTGCAAGAAAGAATACCCATGTAAATCTTGTGAAATCATCAATAATAACTAAATAATATTTCTTACCACCAATACTTTGTGTTTTGGTTGGTCCAAACAGATCCATATGAAGAAGCTGCAAGGCACGATTAGTGGAAAAATGATGTATATATTTAAAAGAACTTCTTACTTGTTTTCCTAGAGTGCAGGCATTGCATAACTCTGTTTTTCTATATTTCAAATCTGGCAAACCTCGAACCAGTTTCTTGTTTGAGATTTTTTAGATTTGTTTCATACTGATATATCCTAACCTCCCGTGCCACAGTTCTTCATCCTCTTTTATTGAAATTAAGCAATGAGTGGAGTTTGGATTAACATCTAGAAGATAAATATTGCCATGCCTTCTTCCTGTGAATGTTTGAGAAGAATGTTTGCTTATTCTTGAGCATGTATCTTCTTGAAAGTTGATTCTGAAACCTGTATCGCATAGCTGGCTTATGCTAATCAAATTGTAGTTGAGTCCTTTTACCAATGAAACGTCATTGATTTTAAGTTCTCCAATTTTAACTGTTCATTTGCCAATGATTTGTCCTTTGGTATTTCCTCCAACGGAAACTTTTCCACCATTTAGACTGTGTAGATCAGCGAATATGCTTGGATCTCCTGTCATATGTCTAGAGCATCCACTGTCTAGGTACCACTTTCTTTTTCTCTTTGTGGTAACCTGCGAAAATCACATCTCAAGTTTTCTTTGGTACCCAAATTTGCTTATGTCCTTGAGTATTAGTATAGGCTGTCTTAACAAAATCTCTTCTAACAGGTCTCCAGACCTTAGGACATTCATTCTCAAAATGTTGTGGATCTCCACATTTTGAGCACCTTAGTGTACTTCGGCCAATAGGTTTTACAAAATTCCTTTTGAAATGGTTTTTATAAGCTTGTCGTCGAGGTTTTTGTCTTAATCTCTACTTGACCTTTGGAAAATCAATCAAGATATCCCCTTCCTTCATAAAATCGAGACCAGATTTGTTATAGTAAGGAATTTGGATAGAAAGGATATGTTTCAATGTTTATGAACCTTTTGAAAATTTGGAAGTAATTTTTGAAACTTCCTTTTTCAAAACATCATTTTCTTTGGAAAGAAAATCTCGACTTTCCTTGATTTGATGAAGTTCTTTTTGAAGGAAATCGATCCTTTCTTTTTTGAGAAACATCTTGTTGCCTTAGTGAAGAATTTTCCTTTTTCAAAGAAGAGATTCTTATAAGAGCAGTCTTAAATTCAAAGCATAATTCATCAATATAATTTGATACTTCAATAGACATTTCAGAAGGTTTTACCTCGATTTCCACTTTAGGATCAGAATCAGAATCTGAGTCTGAATCTGACTTTGCCATCAGACAGATATCTTTATCACTATCTTCACACTCTGTGTCACTCCAAGTTTCTACCTTTAAGGCCTTTTTTGCTTTTTCAAATTTGGTCTTCTTTTTCAAAAGTGGACAATTTGGCTTGATGTGTCCACGTTTTCTACAGTGAAAGCATATAATATCTTTTGATCTTTCTGATTCATCTAAGGACTTCTTCTCCTTGAGGTTTCTTCCTTTGATCTTCATCTTCTTATACTTTTTAATAAAGAGAGCTAGTTCTTCATCGTCAACATCTTCATCTTCAGAATCTGCATCAGAATCAATGTTAGTCTTCAAAGCAATTGACTTATTACCTCTGGATTCGTTTTCCTCATTCCGTTTCTCAGTCTCATATGATTGAAGAGTTCCAATTAACTCATTCATTGATAGAGGCTTGATCCTTTGTGTCTCTCGAAGAGATGTTTTGATGTTATCCCATTGATCTGTCAATTCTCTCAGACGTTTATTGACTTTTAATGCATCTAGAACTGATTGTTTTTTATAAGCAAGACCGTTTACTATGTCAGTAAACCTGTCATAAAAATCAACAAGTAATTCTCTAGGCTTCATTTTGAAGGATTCATATTGACCAAGCAAAATATTAATTTGAGTTTCTTGGCTCAATCTGTTCCTTCATATGTAATATAAAGAGTATCCCAGATTTCCTTAGCTGATTCAGAAGCAGCAATTTTTTTATACTCAATAGGAGATAAAGCACAGTAGAGAGAATAAATTGCTTTGGAATCTAAAGTTTCTCTTTTAAATATCTCAGTTTGAGATAATGGAAGATCTGCTGGTTTGCTTGCATCTGCTTTTTTCTTTTGAATCTGAAGACTTTGGGCTGACTCCTTTGATGATGACATCCCATTACATATGATCAATTGACTTTATGAATACTTTCATCTTATTCTTTCAGACACTATATTCCTTACCATCGAAATATGGTGGTCTATTGTTGCTCTGTCCTTCAATGAGCCCTGGAGCACCAAAGCTCGCCATGTAGATCGTTAGCTCAGAAGTAAAACACTTCAATAAATGAGCAACCTACTCTGATACCAATTGAATAGGCTAGCAATGATCACCTAGAGGGGGGTGAATAGGTGATCTTAACCAATTTTTGAAACTCTATGTGGAATTAAAACAAATCACAAAAGAATAGAATTCAGATCCAAGACAGATTATATATACGGTGCTCTTGATGTGCAGAATGTAAATAAAGAGATAAAGAATAGAGAATCTGCACATAGGTTTATAGTGGTTCGGCTTATAGTAAGTCTACGTCCACTCTTCCATGCTTACAACCTATCGGCTAGATTTCACTATGTAATCAAGAGGAATTTACAGATTCTGAGTGTTAGGACTATTATGTATAATAGAACTCTCCATCTCACACAATCACTCTTTACAAAGTAACCCTTAAAATCTTAATCTTAAGTTCAGAACGACAAGAGAACTGATTGGAGTATGCTTAGACTTTGGACTTGTTGATTCTTGAATCTGATCTCTTTTTGCTTGCTCGTGATCTCCTTAAATACTCCTCTACATCCACACTAACCGTTGGACAGCTTGTAGAGAATCATCTTCCAATCTTCACCTTGGACAGATTTGTATAATAAGGATTGAGTAGCCGTTGGATGATAAATTCTGAATCCCGTTGATTCTGAGTCGCCCATATAATAATCAAAATCTTGGTTTCCATAAGTAGAATTTTATCCGTTGTAATGCATTCATGTTGTAATATTTGATTGTCAATCAATTTGATTAAGATTGAACTAATCAAAACTTTCCTTCTGTGAAATCCATGTCAAATCACTAGCTGTTATGTTTCGTTCTGAATTCTGCGTCTGAAGAAATTCTGAATCTGGATAATTTCTACGTCTGTATCTGCATCTGAATGATTTTTGCATCTGCATCTGCGTCTGAATAACTTCTTCGTCTGTATCTGACTAATTTTGCGTCTGAATCTCAGAACTTATGTTATATGGGTCTTCAATAAGATACTTGACATCTTGTAAAGTCTGAATGATTTCTGCGTCTAAAAAAAATGTCTCAGAACTTATAGAATTATTCTAGCTTGTAAAATCTGAAGAACTTCCTTCTGAGCTTCAAAACATATATATATTCCTGAAATAAAATAATTCAGAATAAGTATGAGATTTACAATTATCATGGAAGGTTTTGTCAACTTCAAAATCAGTAGGAGTTTTCCTCAACAATGTCCACGGGAATCACGACCTTTTTGCTTCTTTCTCAAGACTTCACAGGCAATTCACCATGCAATAAGAGACAAGTTCCACCGCTTTGACCAAAAGCCAAAACAAGTCACGATCTTTGCTTTGCTGATCAACCTCGGGTTGTCTTCTATCACCGTGGGAACTAGCAATTAGGGACTAAGAGGATGCCGAGGAGATTCATACTCGTTGAGAACCTGCTAGAATTCACCTTGGTTCGCTACTTTGGTGCTAAGATTATAGGAACAAGCTAGAGCGGTCATCTGCTCAGTGCAATAATGGCAGGACGTCGTCGGATCAGCAACTCAATGCAGAACAGCAACTAATGCCACGACACAACGAAACTTAGATGGACAGATTAGTGGAGCAAGCGAAGACGTAGGTGGTCTGCTTTTATAAGCGAGATAGCTGAATCTCTTCAAGGAAAGAACAAAGTTTTCTTTCCTTTGACGGACACCCTTAATATTTATATCTTATTCCTCCCCTTTGTTGACCGATTCCTGCTCTGTCAACTCTCCTTTTCTAATCAAGCTTTTGATTTTTTGGGTGAGATTTCCTAGATTCCAAATCTTGCAAAGATGTTTACCATATGGACATGAGCGTGCAATATTGCTTTTGAATGCTTGCCTTCACTGAAAATATTTGGATATCTTCTTTCTTGTCCTTGCTTAGCCGAATATTGCCCATACCCACTAAAATTGATCTTGCCATCTTCTTCATATTTACTGTTTTCCGAATCTCACTCACTTTTACTTATTCCCTCAAACGACCGAAAAGTAATGCCCAAGGAACTATGGATATCTCCGGCAGATCAAAGAGGATATTTTTGGACACGCGCCTAAACGCCCATCTTGGTCAAGAATGAATTGTGGGTACTTTGTTCTTCTATTATTGACCAAGTGCACCGAATTAGAAATATAGGCTTTCTTAAAGATCGTTCCTTGGCATCACGCCTATTGCAATTTCCTTTCTGCTCATTCCATAGATAAAGATCCACACGTTTTATATTTTTCCCTTGCCAAGATCGCGAACTTCTGCGTATATATATTTTGAAAATTCCCCCACGTACAAAAAAAATTCAGCCATAAAAGTGAATGGGCTTGGCCGAGTTCCCAATCCACGCGGGCTCAATTAAGTTCAGAACTATCCGCCACCGGTCCGATACAAATGCAGCTACTTAATAAATGTTCCTAAAATTTCCAAATTTGTTGTCTTTTGGTGATATTTAAGGACATTCCTACACCGAAACTCAGGTTGGATGGAATTATTATGCTTGTTTATCACAGAAAACCCTTAGAAAATCTTGTGATTAAGTACGACACGGGTTGTGATTTTTGTGCCAATTAATTTATTTCGTGTGACTCGATTGGCCCAAGTCATTTGCGTGAGAATTCAGTAAATCCAGAAGACACTAGGGAATCCACGGTCTGGAAATTGATAGAAAATCCTAGAAGGTTGACAAAGTCAAATCTTATTCCCTTTATTATTGCTTGTAATTAATGCTTGGTCTTCTTTTTCAACAAGCCATTATGAAGCCATTAATTGAAGTCTTGGCCATCAAGTATTGACCAAGAAAGGGAGAGGAAGCCACGGCAAGGAGGGGGAGAGAGAGAGACCCACGACCAAGCTTGAGGAGGAGAGAGAGAGAGAGAGAGAGAGAGAGAGAGAGAGATTTATGGGCCATTATAAATTTTTGACTTATGCTATTAATACTTGGATGATGTGTGCGCTTACCTCATACTCCGATGATGCGTGTGCTTACCTCATACCCCCACGTGACACGTGTGCTTACCTCATTAACTTACTAGCCAAGCCAATTCCTCTATAAATAGAGGCCATTAGGAAGAAAATGACACACCCACTCTCACACACATAAACCGGCCAAGAGAGAGAGAGAGAGAGAGTGCCGAGATAGAGAGAGAGAGAAAAAGAGCCGAAATAGAGAAAGAAAGAGAGAAAACCGAGAGAGAGAAAGCTGAGGGAAAGAAAAGAAAGGGGTCGACACCGCGAGTTGCCGAGATCCCGAGGCCGTCGTCTTTCCCGTCCATTTTCCACTCTCTAGTTCTTGTTTTAGTTAGAGTAAGTAAACTTCCTAATATCGGGAAAGGAAGTTGTGATGCGTTGTGATACGGTTTGCCTGGACCGTTTTTCGGTCGTTTGGTTGGTCATAGTTGGTGCATTTCTTGATTTAATCATGTTTCGTGTTTGAAGTTTGTTTTAGAGGTAGAACCGAGATTTGACTAGTAAAGTGCACATGTTATAGCCATGCTTGATGTTCTCTTGTATGAACTTTGCTATTGATCTGCCATTGATGCGGGTTCGGTAAGGGCTGACTTGTGCTAACGGCGATCCCATCGTCATCGCTTGATATTAGTAGGTTTACTTGCTGAGTCTCCCCGATTCATCCCCCGTTGTTTTCCCCTTTTTTTCAGGTCCGTAGGGATGGCATCTCTCCCAGCCCGCGTTGGCAATCTCATGAAGCCGAGAGCTGAAATGCTCACCGTGATAAATGTAAGAAAGACCGCGCCTACCGTCAAATCACGATGCTTGTGACGATTCGATGAGGGCCTAACGGACTTGGTGCCTCATTCGAGCGTATGTTCAACGGTGCTTTAGCAGTGCGGGCGGGCCGGCTTCGGGATAAAGCCACGGGTGGGATGTGAGATGGTCAGACGGACGAGACCGGGGTGAAGGTGAAGAAGTGAGGAGCGAGAAGCTGTAGTAGGCATAGGTTAACTTAAGTCAAAATTTGCTATTTATAGTCAACGATGAAATATGAGTTGTTTGCCATGGCCCGAAGGGCTTGTAAAACATGTTCGTGTGAATTATAAACATAAGGTTTGCTCATGATGCTGCTTGTCTTATTTTTAATTTGTGTATTGATTGTGATTGTCCCGAGTTATGCTTCCGCTTGTGTGTAATAAAAGATAATAATGAACGGGACATCACATGAATGACCCCGGGGTAGGGGGCATTACAGATTAATTTGGTATCAGAGCAGGTTCCCTCCAGTAATTGCAAGTTCGGTGATGAGCCAAGAAGAGGCCGTGGAATCTTGAAAGGACCCGATCCGATGAGGGCGGGGAGTGGTCGTCGAGGTATAACCTGATCAAGGAGCGGCTCTTAGTTATGAAGTGGACACCGGGGCATGAGGCCTGATCAAGGTGCGGCTTCTAGCAAGAGTGGTCGCCCGGGTTGAAGGCATGAACAAAGTGCGGCTCCTGGCAGCTTCTAGAATAATTGGTAAGAGAGAAAGAAACCGGACTATGCACTGAATGGGGGAGAGCGATTCTGAAATCTAAGCGAAAATAAAGACCTGGATTGATAAGGTTCGCTGAAGTTGGGGTAGTTAGCTAGGAAACACCCCTGCGCATGTGAATAATTGATTGTGGTTGAATAGGTTGTGTACTAATATTTGTTTGTGACCACTAACCTATTCTTGTGTTGTAGAAAGACCCTTAGAATACCAATATGAGTGCTAGGAACCCGACTGCGACCTCGACCTCGAAGGGGAAGTCAAATCAAGACTCCTGAATAGACGGAATTCTGCAGGCTCTAGCGATTGTGGGAGAACTGTTAGGACAGCAGGCCCAACAACAAATGCCTAATGCTGAGAATGTGGCAGTAAATGGAAATGGAAATGGTAGCCGTACGATGCACGGATTGGTCGAGCAATTCCTGAAGCTCCAACCACCGAAGTTTATTCGAACCGGAGATCCTGAAGAAGCAGAATCCTGGATCGATGAACTCCAAAAGGCATTTGAACCTTTGAGATGTTTAGAGAAAGAGAAAGTTACCTTAGCGGCTTATCAACTGCAAGGTAATGCTAGCTATTGGTGAAAAGCGACCAAGGAAATCGTGTTCCTAGAAAATGTTGCTGTCAACTGGAATGCTTTCGTTGAAGCATTCAATGGAAAGTATTTTTCCAAATGTGCTCGTGATCGAAAGATGAAAGAATTCTTGCAACTTCAGCAGAACAACATGACGGTGAACCAGTACGAAGCAAGGTTCGCTCAACTGTCGAGGTACGCCCTTAAATTTATTGAAGATCTAGTGGAAAGGGCAAAAAGATTCTGAGACGGCTTGAACCCAGACATCCGGAGACAGTTGGTACCGCTAAACCTCAAGGATTACAACGAGCTGTATGAACGAGTCTAGCTGGTGGAGAAAGAATCCCTGGAATGAGCTGCCACGACGACTAACCAAGGAAAGCCCTATCATTCGGCTTCTCAATCCAACCAGCATCATGACAAGAGATCGATGTTAGGAGAAAACCATTTCTTCACTCCCAACAAGAAGATCAAAAATCAGAAGCCAATTTCCACTGCAGGCGATGCTTGCCATACTTGCAGAAGGTTTCATGGAAATGCTCCATGTCCAAAACAAACAGGAGCATGTTTCGACTGTGGTCAACAAGGCCACCGCATAAAGGACTGCCCACAACGACAGCAAGTGAAGTAGTCACAACAACCACAGATGATGCAACAAAAAGAAGTTCCACCGCATGATAATCGTCCTCCAGCTCAATGAAGGATTTATGCAATTACTCAAGAGGAAGCAAAAAACTCCAATAATGTTATTACGGAGACTTGATAAATCGGGTGATTGGACCGTACTTGTACTGTTTTATCATAGTATTTAAGTACGACATTTCAATGTATCAAAAAATCCAAGCAAGCAAGCATAAGAAATATTTAAGGATGGTAAAAGATAAATCAGAGTGGCACAGCGGAAGCGTGGGAAAGCCAGAGTTTGAAGACGTTCACCAAAAGAAATTTTTTGGCGTTTTCCAAAAAAGCTAAGTAGGGCTACCTTCAAAAAGGGAGGTAGGATCCAGTTGTAATAACGGTTATCAGCAAAGCATCAAGATGGCACCATTCGAGGTATTATACGGTCGAGCTTGCAAAACTCTGGTCTATTGGAACGAGGTCGGGAAAAGAAGGTCAGGGGTTCAGAGCTAGTCCCACTCACCTTAGATGCTGTCCATATAAGTAGAGAAAACCTTAGGACGGCACAAGTCGATAAAAGAGTTAGGCTGACAAGCGCCAGAAACCACTTAAGTTTCAGGTAGGCGGCTATATCTTTCTAAGGGTGTCACTAAATCCTAGGTACGTTTTAAATTTCGAGGATGAAATTCTTTTAGAAGGGAAGAATTGTCACATCCTCAATTTTAGACCCTAGGAAATGTCTATGGTTTAAGTTTGATGGTTTTCCAATCGGAACTAAATATTTTACTCTTGTTTTTGGAAAACCCAATTTCGGATCCTTTGTACCCCTTTATTTTATTATTTTTGGGGACACTTTTATGATTCGAATTTCTAAACACTTTCTTCTTAAAAGTTGTTCCCAACATCATGAAGTTTTACATACTTTAATTTCAGAATTTTTGGAGTTGATATGAGTGGTGCAATGGTCTGATTTTCGGACCGTGTGAAACTGCCCAGAATGGGTATTTCGGTGATGTTTATACTGTCTTTATTTTCTACGAGCTGTTTTCGGCTGATTTTGGAAAATTTTCCTTCACGAAAGTTGTTGAGAACATCCTTTTCTATAACGTGTACAAATTTGGAAATTTTCTGAGATGATTTGAATGCAAGACAGAGCTTAATTTGAGAAATAAGAATTCTGTTCCAGCGAACTATTTTCAGTCTGACTTTGAGCTACTAAAAATGGAATTTGCAGAGAGATTCAGATTTTGTGTTCTTCATGAAAAATGTTTGTTAAAGCATTGTTTATGACATATTCAAATTTGAGAATTTTTTAAGTCCATTTACTATATTTTCAAGCTCGATTTCGTGAACAGTGCAAAGCTATTCGGTTTTATAAGATTTCAAAGATTTATTAATTTCTATTTGAGAACGTTGGAATCTCGACTTGTTGTCTTTTGGTGATATTTGAGGACATTCCTGCGCCGAAACTCGAGTTGGATGGAATTATTATGCGTGTTTATCATGGAAAACCCTTAGAAAATCTTGTGATTAAGTACGGCACGGGTTGTGGTTTTTGTGCCAATTAATTTATTTCGTGTGACTCGATTGGCCCTAGTCATTTGCGTGAGAATTCAGTAAATCCAGAAGACACTAGGGAATCCACGGTCTGGAAATTGGTAGAAAATCCTAGAAAGTTGACAAAGTCAAACCTTATTCCCTTCATTATTGCTTGTAATTAATGCTTGGTCTTCTTTTTCAGCAAGCCATTATGAAGCCATTAATTGAAGTCTTGGCCATCAAGTATTGACCAAGAAAGGGAGAGGAAGCCACGGCAAGGAGGGGGAGAAAGAGAGAGACCCACGGCCAAGCTTGAGGAGAGAGAGAGAGAGAGATTTATGGGCCATTATAAATTTTTGACCTATGCTATTAATGCTTGGATGATGTGTGCGCTTACCTCATTGACTTACTAGCCAAGCCAATTCCTCTATAAATAGAGGCCATTAGGAAGAAAATGACTCACCCACTCTCACACACATAAACCGGCCGAGAGAGAGAGAGAGAGAGAGAGAGAGAGAGAGAGAGTGCTGAGATAGAGAGAGAGAAAAAGAGCCGAAATAGAGAAAGAAAGAGAGAAAACCGAGAGAGAGAATGCTAAGGGAAAGAAAAGAAAGGGGTCGACACCGTGAGTTGCCGAGATCCCGAGGCCATCGTCTTTCCCGTCCATTTTCTACTCTCTAGTTCTTGTTTTAGTTAGAGTAAGTAAACTTCCTAATATCGGGAAAGGAAGTTGTGACGCGTTGTGACACGGTTTGCTTAGACCGTTTCTCGGTCGTTTGGTTGGTCGTAGTCGGTTCATTTCTTGATTTAATCATGTTTCGTGTTTGAAGTTTGTTTTAGAGGTAGAACCGAGATTTAACTAGTAAAGTGCACATGTTATAGCCATGCTTGATGTTCTCTTGTGTGAACTTTGCTATTGATCTGCCATTGATGCGGGTTCGGTAAGGGCCAACTTGTACTAACGGCGATCCCCTCGTCCTCGCTTGATATTAGTAGGTTTATTTGCTAAGTCTCCCCGACTCATCCCCCATTGTTTTTCCCTTTTTTTCAGGTCCGTAGGGATGGCATCTCTCCCAGCCCGCGTTGGCAATCTCATGAAGTCGAGAGCTGAAATGCTCACCGTGATAAATGTAAGAAAGACCGCGCCTACCGTCAAATCACGATGCTTGTGACGATTCGATGAGGGCCTAACGGACTTGGTGCCTCATTCGAGCGTATGTTCAACGGTGCTTTAGCAGTGCGGGCGGGCCGGCTTCGGGATAAAGCCACGGGTGGGATGTGAGATGGTCAGGCGGACGAGACCGGGGTGAAGGTGAAGAAGTGAGGAGCGAGAAGCTGTAGTAGGCATAGGTTAACTTAAGTCAAAATTTGCTATTTATAGTCAACGATGAAATATGAGTTGTTTGCCATGGCCCGAAGGGCTTGTAAAACATGTTCGTGTGAATTATAAACATAAGGTTTGCTCATGATGCTGCTTGTCTTATTTTCGCTGTGTATTGATTGTGATTGTCCCGAGTTATGCTTCCGCTTGTGTGTAATAAAAGATAATAATGAACGGGACATCACATGAATGACCCCGGGGTAGGGGGCATTACAGATTAATTTGGTATCAGAGCAGGTTCCCTCCAGTAATTGCAAGTTCGGTGATGAGCCAAGAAGAGGCCGTGGAATCTTGAAAGGACCCGATCCGATGAGGGCGGGGAGTGGTCGTCGAGGTATAACCTGATCAAGGAGCGGCTCTTAGTTATGAAGTGGACACCGGGGCATGAGGCCTGATCAAGGTGCGGCTTCTAGCAAGAGTGGTCGCCCGGGTTGAAGGCATGAACAAAGTGCGGCTCCTGGCAGGCTTCTAGAATAATTGGTAAGAGAGAAAGAAACCGGACTATGCACTGAATGGGGGAGAGCGATTCTGAAATCTAAGCGAAAATAAAGACCTGGAGTGATAAGGTGCGCTGAAGTTGGGGTAGTTAGCTAGGAAACACCCCTGCGCATGTGAATAATTGATTGTGGTTGAATAGGTTGTGTACTAATATTTGTTTGTGACCACTAACCTATTCTTGTGTTGTAGAAAGACCCCTTAGAATACCAATATGAGTGCTCGGAACCCGACTGCGACCTCGACCTCGAAGGGGAAGTCAAATCAAGACTCCTGAATAGACGGAATTCTGCAGGCTCTAGCGACTGTGGGAGAACTGTTAGGACAGCAGGCCCAACAACAAATGCCTAATGCTGAGAATGTGGCAGTAAATGGAAATGGAAATGGTAGCCGTACGATGCACGGATTGGTCGAGCAATTCCTGAAGCTCCAACCACCGAAGTTTATTCGAACCGGAGATCCTGAAGAAGCAGAATCCTGGATCGATGAACTCCAAAAGGCATTTGAACCTTTGAGATGTTTAGAGAAAGAGAAAGTTACCTTAGCGGCTTATCAACTGCAAGGTAATGCTAGCTATTGGTGAAAAGCGACCAAGGAAATCGTGTTCCTAGAAAATGTTGCTGTCAACTGGAATGCTTTCGTTGAAGCATTCAATGGAAAGTATTTTTCCAAATGTGCTCGTGATCGAAAGATGAAAGAATTCTTGCAACTTCAGCAGAACAACATGACGGTGAACCAGTACGAAGCAAGGTTCGCTCAACTGTCGAGGTACGCCCTTAAATTTATTGAAGATCTAGTGGAAAGGGCAAAAAGATTCTGAGACGGCTTGAACCCAGACATCCGGAGACAGTTGGTACCGCTAAACCTCAAGGATTACAACGAGCTGTATGAACGAGTCTAGCTGGTGGAGAAAGAATCCTTGGAATGAGCTGCCACGACGACTAACCAAGGAAAGCCCTATCATTCGGCTTCTCAATCCAACCAGCATCATGACAAGAGATTGATGTTAGGAGAAAACCATTTCTTCACTCCCAACAAGAAGATCAAAAATCAGAAGCCAATTTCCACTGCAGGCGATGCTTGCCATACTTGCAGAAGGTTTCATGGAAATGCTCCATGTCCAAAACAAACAGGAGCATGTTTCGACTGTAGTCAACAAGGCCACCACATAAAGGACTGCCCACAACGACAGCAAGTGAAGTAGTCACAACAACCACAGATGATGCAACAAAAAGAAGTTCCACTACATGATAATCGTCCTCCAGCTCAAGGAAGGATTTATGCAATTACTCAAGAGGAAGTAAAAAACTCCAATAATGTTATTACAGAGACTTGATAAATTGGGTGATTGGAACTGTACTTATACTGTTTTATCATAGAATTTAAGTATGACATTTCAATGTATCGAAAAATCCAAGCAAGCAAGCATAAGAAATATTTAAGGATGGTAAAAGATAAATCAGAGTGGCACAGCGGAAGCGTGGGAAAGCCAGAGTTTGAAGACGTTCACCAAAAGAAATTTTTTGGCGTTTTCCAAAAAAGCTAAGTAGGGCTACCTTCAAAAAGGGAGGTAGGATCCAGTTGTAATAACGGTTATCAGCAAAGCATCAAGATGGCACCATTCGAGGTATTATACGGTCGAAGCTTGCAAAACTCTGGTCTATTGGAACGAGGTCGGGAAAAGAAGGTCAGGGGTTCAGAGCTAGTCCCACTCACCTTAGATGCTGTCCATATAAGTAGAGAAAACCTTAGGACGGCACAAGTCGATAAAAGAGTTAGGCTGACAAGCGCCAGAAACCACTTAAGTTTCAGGTAGGCGGCTATATCTTTCTAAGGGTGTCACTAAATCCTAGGTACGTTTTAAATTTCGAGGATGAAATTCTTTTAGAAGGGAAGAATTGTCACATCCTCAATTTTAGACCCTAGGAAATGTCTATGGTTTAAGTTTGATGGTTTTCCAATCGGAACTAAATATTTTACTCTTGTTTTTGGAAAACCCAATTTCGGATCCTTTGTACCCCTTTATTTTATTATTTTTGGGGACACTTTTATGATTCGAATTTCTAAACACTTTCTTCTTAAAAGTTGTTCCCAACATCATGAAGTTTTACATACTTTAATTTCAGAATTTTTGGAGTTGATATGAGTGGTGCAATGGTCTGATTTTCGGACCGTGTGAAACTGCCCAGAATGGGTATTTCGGTGATGTTTATACCGTCTTTATTTTCTACGAGCTTTTTTGGGCTGATTTTGGAAAATTTTCCTTCACGAAAGTGGTTGAGAACATCCTTTTCTATAACGTGTACAAATTTGGAAATTTTCTGAGATGATTTGAATGCAAGACAGAGCTTAATTTGAGAAATAAGAATTCTGTTCCAGCGAACTATTTTCAGTCTGACTTTGAGCTACTAAAAATGGAATTTGCAGAGAGATTCAGATTTTGTGTTCTTCATGAAAAATGTTTGTTAAAGCATTGTTTATGACATATTCAAATTTGAGAATTTTTTAAGTCCATTTACTATATTTTCAAGCTCGATTTCGTGAACAGTGCAAAGCTATTCGGTTTTATAAGATTTCAAAGATTTATTAATTTCTATTTGAGAACGTTGGAATCTCGACTTGTTGTCTTTTGGTGATATTTGAGGACATTCCTGCGCCGAAACTCGAGTTGGATGGAATTATTATGCGTGTTTATCATGGAAAACCCTTAGAAAATCTTGTGATTAAGTACGGCACGGGTTGTGGTTTTTGTGCCAATTAATTTATTTCGTGTGACTCGATTGGCCCTAGTCATTTGCGTGAGAATTCAGTAAATCCAGAAGACACTAGGGAATCCACGGTCTGGAAATTGGTAGAAAATCCTAGAAAGTTGACAAAGTCAAACCTTATTCCCTTCATTATTGCTTGTAATTAATGCTTGGTCTTCTTTTTCAGCAAGCCATTATGAAGCCATTAATTGAAGTCTTGGCCATCAAGTATTGACCAAGAAAGGGAGAGGAAGCCACGGCAAGGAGGGGGAGAAAGAGAGAGACCCACGGCCAAGCTTGAGGAGAGAGAGAGAGAGAGATTTATGGGCCATTATAAATTTTTGACCTATGCTATTAATGCTTGGATGATGTGTGCGCTTACCTCATTGACTTACTAGCCAAGCCAATTCCTCTATAAATAGAGGCCATTAGGAAGAAAATGACTCACCCACTCTCACACACATAAACCGGCCGAGAGAGAGAGAGAGAGAGAGAGAGAGAGAGAGAGAGTGCTGAGATAGAGAGAGAGAAAAAGAGCCGAAATAGAGAAAGAAAGAGAGAAAACCGAGAGAGAGAATGCTAAGGGAAAGAAAAGAAAGGGGTCGACACCGTGAGTTGCCGAGATCCCGAGGCCATCGTCTTTCCCGTCCATTTTCTACTCTCTAGTTCTTGTTTTAGTTAGAGTAAGTAAACTTCCTAATATCGGGAAAGGAAGTTGTGACGCGTTGTGACACGGTTTGCTTAGACCGTTTCTCGGTCGTTTGGTTGGTCGTAGTCGGTTCATTTCTTGATTTAATCATGTTTCGTGTTTGAAGTTTGTTTTAGAGGTAGAACCGAGATTTAACTAGTAAAGTGCACATGTTATAGCCATGCTTGATGTTCTCTTGTGTGAACTTTGCTATTGATCTGCCATTGATGCGGGTTCGGTAAGGGCCAACTTGTACTAACGGCGATCCCCTCGTCCTCGCTTGATATTAGTAGGTTTATTTGCTAAGTCTCCCCGACTCATCCCCCATTGTTTTTCCCTTTTTTTCAGGTCCGTAGGGATGGCATCTCTCCCAGCCCGCGTTGGCAATCCCATGAAGCCGAGAGCTGAAATGCTCACCGTGATAAATGTCAGAAAGACCGCACCTACCGTCAAATCACGATGCTTGTGACGATTTGATAAGGGCCTAACGGACTTGGTGCCTCATTCGAGCGTAGGTTCAACGGTGCTTTAGCAGTGCGGGCGGGCCGGCTTCGGGATAAAGCCATGAGTGGGATGTGAGATGGCTAGGCGGATGGGACCGGGGTGAAGGTAAAGAAGCGAGGAGCGACAAGCTGTAGTGGGTATAGGTTAACCTAAGTCAAAATTTACTATTTATAGTCGATGATGAAATATGTGTTGTTTACCATGGCCCGAAGGGCTTGTAAAACATGTTCGCGTGAATTATAAACATAAGATTTGCTCATGATGCTGCTTGTCTTATTTTCGCTGTGTATTGATTGTGATTGTCCCGAGTTATGCTTCCGCTTGTGTGTAATAAAAGATAATAATGAACGGGACATCACATGAATGACCCCGGGGTAGGGGGCATTACAGATTAATTTGGTATCAGAGCAGGTTCCCTCCAGTAATTGCAAGTTCGGTGATGAGCCAAGAAGAGGCCGTGGAATCTTGAAAGGACCCGATCCGATGAGGGCGGGGAGTGGTCGTCGAGGTATAACCTGATCAAGGAGCGGCTCTTAGTTATGAAGTGGACACCGGGGCATGAGGCCTGATCAAGGTGCGGCTTCTAGCAAGAGTGGTCGCCCGGGTTGAAGGCATGAACAAAGTGCGGCTCCTGGCAGGCTTCTAGAATAATTGGTAAGAGAGAAAGAAACCGGACTATGCACTGAATGGGGGAGAGCGATTCTGAAATCTAAGCGAAAATAAAGACCTGGAGTGATAAGGTGCGCTGAAGTTGGGGTAGTTAGCTAGGAAACACCCCTGCGCATGTGAATAATTGATTGTGGTTGAATAGGTTGTGTACTAATATTTGTTTGTGACCACTAACCTATTCTTGTGTTGTAGAAAGACCCCTTAGAATACCAATATGAGTGCTCGGAACCCGACTGCGACCTCGACCTCGAAGGGGAAGTCAAATCAAGACTCCTGAATAGACGGAATTCTGCAGGCTCTAGCGACTGTGGGAGAACTGTTAGGACAGCAGGCCCAACAACAAATGCCTAATGCTGAGAATGTGGCAGTAAATGGAAATGGAAATGGTAGCCGTACGATGCACGGATTGGTCGAGCAATTCCTGAAGCTCCAACCACCGAAGTTTATTCGAACCGGAGATCCTGAAGAAGCAGAATCCTGGATCGATGAACTCCAAAAGGCATTTGAACCTTTGAGATGTTTAGAGAAAGAGAAAGTTACCTTAGCGGCTTATCAACTGCAAGGTAATGCTAGCTATTGGTGAAAAGCGACCAAGGAAATCGTGTTCCTAGAAAATGTTGCTGTCAACTGGAATGCTTTCGTTGAAGCATTCAATGGAAAGTATTTTTCCAAATGTGCTCGTGATCGAAAGATGAAAGAATTCTTGCAACTTCAGCAGAACAACATGACGGTGAACCAGTACGAAGCAAGGTTCGCTCAACTGTCGAGGTACGCCCTTAAATTTATTGAAGATCTAGTGGAAAGGGCAAAAAGATTCTGAGACGGCTTGAACCCAGACATCCGGAGACAGTTGGTACCGCTAAACCTCAAGGATTACAACGAGCTGTATGAACGAGTCTAGCTGGTGGAGAAAGAATCCTTGGAATGAGCTGCCACGACGACTAACCAAGGAAAGCCCTATCATTCGGCTTCTCAATCCAACCAGCATCATGACAAGAGATTGATGTTAGGAGAAAACCATTTCTTCACTCCCAACAAGAAGATCAAAAATCAGAAGCCAATTTCCACTGCAGGCGATGCTTGCCATACTTGCAGAAGGTTTCATGGAAATGCTCCATGTCCAAAACAAACAGGAGCATGTTTCGACTGTAGTCAACAAGGCCACCACATAAAGGACTGCCCACAACGACAGCAAGTGAAGTAGTCACAACAACCACAGATGATGCAACAAAAAGAAGTTCCACTACATGATAATCGTCCTCCAGCTCAAGGAAGGATTTATGCAATTACTCAAGAGGAAGTAAAAAACTCCAATAATGTTATTACAGAGACTTGATAAATTGGGTGATTGGAACTGTACTTATACTGTTTTATCATAGAATTTAAGTATGACATTTCAATGTATCGAAAAATCCAAGCAAGCAAGCATAAGAAATATTTAAGGATGGTAAAAGATAAATCAGAGTGGCACAGCGGAAGCGTGGGAAAGCCAGAGTTTGAAGACGTTCACCAAAAGAAATTTTTTGGCGTTTTCCAAAAAAGCTAAGTAGGGCTACCTTCAAAAAGGGAGGTAGGATCCAGTTGTAATAACGGTTATCAGCAAAGCATCAAGATGGCACCATTCGAGGTATTATACGGTCGAGCTTGCAAAACTCTGGTCTATTGGAACGAGGTCGGGAAAAGAAGGTCAGGGGTTCAGAGCTAGTCCCACTCACCTTAGATGCTGTCCATATAAGTAGAGAAAACCTTAGGACGGCACAAGTCGATAAAAGAGTTAGGCTGACAAGCGCCAGAAACCACTTAAGTTTCAGGTAGGCGGCTATATCTTTCTAAGGGTGTCACTAAATCCTAGGTACGTTTTAAATTTCGAGGATGAAATTCTTTTAGAAGGGAAGAATTGTCACATCCTCAATTTTAGACCCTAGGAAATGTCTATGGTTTAAGTTTGATGGTTTTCCAATCGGAACTAAATATTTTACTCTTGTTTTTGGAAAACCCAATTTCGGATCCTTTGTACCCCTTTATTTTATTATTTTTGGGGACACTTTTATGATTCGAATTTCTAAACACTTTCTTCTTAAAAGTTGTTCCCAACATCATGAAGTTTTACATACTTTAATTTCAGAATTTTTGGAGTTGATATGAGTGGTGCAATGGTCTGATTTTCGGACCGTGTGAAACTGCCCAGAATGGGTATTTCGGTGATGTTTATACCGTCTTTATTTTCTACGAGCTTTTTCGGGCTGATTTTGGAAAATTTTCCTTCACGAAAGTGGTTGAGAACATCCTTTTCTATAACGTGTACAAATTTGGAAATTTTCTGAGATAATTTAAATGCTAAACAGAGCTTAATTTGAGAAATAAGAATTCTGTTCCAGCGAACTATTTTCAGTCTGATTTTGAGCTACTAAAAATGGAATTTACAAAGAGATTCAGATTTTGTGTTCTTCACGAAAAATGTTTGTTAAAGCATTTTTATGACATATTCAAATTTGAGAATTTTTTAAGTCCATTTACTATATTTTCAAGCTCGATTTCGTGAACAGTGCAAAGCTATTCGGTTTTATAAGATTTCAAAGATTTATTAATTTCTATTTGAGAACGTTGGAATCTCGACTTGTTGTCTTTTGGTGATATTTGAGGACATTCCTACGCCGAAACTCGAGTTGGATGGAATTATTATGCGTGTTTATCATGGAAAACCCTTAGAAAATCTTGTGATTAAGTACGGCACGGGTTGTGGTTTTTGTGCCAATTAATTTATTTCGAGTGACTCGATTGGCCCTAGTCATTTGCGTGAGAATTCAGTAAATCCAGAAGACACTAGGGAATCCACGGTCTGGAAATTGGTAGAAAATCCTAGAAAGTTGACAAAGTCAAACCTTATTCCCTTCATTATTGCTTGTAATTAATGCTTGGTCTTCTTTTTCAGCAAGCCATTATGAAGCCATTAATTGAAGTCTTGGCCATCAAGTATTGACCAAGAAAGGGAGAGGAAGCCACGGCAAGGAGGGGGAGAAAGAGAGAGACCCACGGCCAAGCTTGAGGAGAGAGAGAGAGAGAGATTTATGGGCCATTATAAATTTTTGACCTATGCTATTAATGCTTGGATGATGTGTGCGCTTACCTCATTGACTTACTAGCCAAGCCAATTCCTCTATAAATAGAGGCCATTAGGAAGAAAATGACTCACCCACTCTCACACACATAAACCGGCCGAGAGAGAGAGAGAGAGAGAGAGAGAGAGAGAGAGATAGAGAGAGAGAGAGAAAAAGAGCCGAAATAGAGAAAGAAAGAGAGAAAACCGAGAGAGAGAATGCTAAGGGAAAGAAAAGAAAGGGGTCGACACCGTGAGTTGCCGAGATCCCGAGGCCGTCGTCTTTCCCGTCCATTTTCCACTCTCTAGTTCTTGTTTTAGTTAGAGTAAGTAAACTTCCTAATATCGGGAAAGGAAGTTGTGACGCGATGTGACACGGTTTGCTTAGACCGTTTCTCGGTCGTTTGGTTGGTCGTAGTCGGTTCATTTCTTGATTTAATCATGTTTCGTGTTTGAAGTTTGTTTTAGAGGTAGAACCGAGATTTAACTAGTAAAGTGCACATGTTATAGCCATGCTTGATGTTCTCTTGTGTGAACTTTGCTATTGATCTGCCATTGATGCGGGTTCGGTAAGGGCCAACTTGTACTAACGGCGATCCCCTCGTCCTCGCTTGATATTAGTAGGTTTACTTGCTAAGTCTCCCCGACTCATCCCCCATTGTTTTTCCCTTTTTTTCAGGTCCGTAGGGATGGCATCTCTCCCAGCCCGCGTTGGCAATCCCATGAAGCCGAGAGCTGAAATGCTCACCGTGATAAATGTCAGAAAGACCGCACCTACCGTCAAATCACGATGCTTGTGACGATTTGATGAGGGCCTAACGGACTTGGTGCCTCATTCGAGCGTAGGTTCAACGGTGCTTTAGCAGTGCGGGCGGGCCGGCTTCGGGATAAAGCCATGAGTGGGATGTGAGATGGCTAGGCGGATGGGACCGGGGTGAAGGTAAAGAAGCGAGGAGCGACAAGCTGTAGTGGGTATAGGTTAACCTAAGTCAAAATTTACTATTTATAGTCGATGATGAAATATGTGTTGTTTGCCATGGCCCGAAGGGCTTGTAAAACATGTTCGCGTGAATTATAAACATAAGATTTGCTCATGATGCTGCTTGTCTTATTTTCGCTGTGTATTGATTGTGATTGTCCCGAGTTATGCTTCCGCTTGTGTGTAATAAAAGATAATAATGAACGGGACGTCACATGAATGTCCCCGGGGTAGGGGGCGTTACATGTTATGCAGTGCAGTAGTTGTGTATTGAGAACTAATTATTGGGGAAAGCCATAAGAAAATTGCTTGTGTTTTGGTGGTTGTATTCATGCTATTTCTTTCGATATTGTTATTCGACAGAGGCGATGTTGCTACTTTTTCTCTTCAATCAATAGCGATGTGGATGGTTGCCACTGCAAGGGGAATCTATTACAAAAGTTTTTCATTGTTTGAATGGCGATATGTGTGAAGTGGCGCATTCTTGTTCTAGATATGTTTTGCTCTCGAGCTTGACCTATTATATATTGCTACCCAGGCACTATTCTAAGAAAATGCGAGTTTTTCTCCCTTTGGTGGGGATGATGCTCCACCAACTTCATCTGTCCCATCTTTGAGAAGTGATGAAAGAGAATATTGTACCCACAAATAATTTATCTGTAGAAACTTGCATTTCTATTCACCGTTCCTTTCATATGGATTACTACCTCATCAAAAGACTACTTCGCTCCATCAATGGTTCTGTATTACGAGTCACTGCTAAAAACAATCTTAGGTTAATATCAAAAGAATCAAACAAGTCGAAATATCAATGGGATCATAACTAGTCATTCCACCAATTGAAGTGTTCCACATCAAAGGTGGCACTTCGCTGCTATTCCTACAACTACAACTCAACAAAGCGAAAAGCAAGTCTGCTACACCTTCGTGAATCCTAATTCCTAGCCCCGCCCTCCATCGAAAGTGGAAGCCAAATCCTACATTCCAGTAACTAACAAAAAAAAATATGGATTAATAAAACTGGTGCACTTGTGACAATTTACCAAAAATTAATTTTTTGATCACGAAAAATCTCAAATTGGTACACCTATGACAAATTTACCAAAAACTAATTTTTTGACCGCAAAAATTCTCAAACCGATACATCTATGACAAATTTATCCCTAAATTAATTTTTTTACCATAAAAAATCCCAAACTAATACATATGTGATAAATTTATCAAAAATTAATTTTTTTACCGCAAAAAAATCCCAAACTGGTAATTTTGTGACAAATTTACCCTCCACTTGCAGACCTCTTTTTGGTTTTTCATTGTATTTACCCTATGGATTTCCACGTGGACTTGCACGTCACCATACTACGTCACAATATGTTATACACGTCATCAAATTTAATGGTAAAATTTGATAGAAGCTAACGGGGGGGGTAAATTTATCACAGATTTATCAATTTGGGATTTTTTGTGATCACAAAATTAGTTTTGGGTAAATTTGTTACATATGTACTAATTTTGGGTTTTTCATGATAAATGTTGACACTTGATTTTTAGCTCATTTTTTTTATATTTTAAAAAATCTCAAAATCAGGACTAAGAATCTTGGCCAAGCCTAGAAACCTACTTCTAAAACCAAAAATAAATTTGTTACCATTTTCCTACATTTTCCTTTAATTTCTTTTAGTCAAAATAAGTGAGAAAATCAAGAAAAATAGCAAATGAATCATAAAATTCCATAAAAATAGTAATTAGTCTTCTTTTAAATCCAATTTCATTAATGCATCATCAATTTTGAAAAATTTCAATATGGTATGTGTTTTTCTCAAAATTGGGCAAAATCAAACTTGAATTGAACCAAAAATGCAATTAAATCTTTTCTAGTCATTTTTAAGTCATAGTGTCTTCACAATAAATGATTCTGGGACCTTGAATTACATAATGGTCAGTCCAATTGCACAATTTGTCATAGAAATCAAAAATCCCCAAAATTCAATTGAAAATTAGGAAGTTTGACCCCAAATTGGGAATCGTACCTAATTCGAAATTGTCGAATCATGAGATCATCATCTTTAGGGTTAATCATATGTGTGTAATTCAATTTTGGAACCAATTTTTCCTAATCAAGTCATTAGGACATCGAATTGAACAAATCCCTATTAACCCTATTACAAAAATTTAAAAATTTAGGACATGATTTGGACAAAAATTGAGAAAAATCACATATTTTGAGTTCAGAATGTTACGAGGAATTCAATTTTTAGATTTAATTCGAAAATTTGATCAAAATCAAGTTTAATTTGAATTTTTGGTCAAAATCGAGCCTGCCGGGTCAACCTGGTCAACCCGACCTGACCGGGAAACTGTCTTCTTCACCCAGTTTGCCCAAAACGCAATAAAACCCAGAAAAATTTCAGTTTGTGCCCGAGACTTTGCCAACTTCGTGTGATCAATTTCGCACGTGAAAATCGAGTTGGCCAGCTGGAAAATATCAAGCTAGCACCAAAGAATCATCCCAACCGATTCAAGATTGGTTAATAACAAACTTTGGGTGGGAAATTGAGGAATAAAAAATGAAGAAAAAACTGAACATTGAACAGAAGGTGCTTGGTGAAATGCCAGAGAAGGGAGAGAGAGAAAAGAGAGAGAAATAGCGTGAGAAGTGTGTTGAGGCCCCAAGGACAGAGCGATCGACGTTTTTCCGGCAAGAAAAACGCTAGCAAATTTGCTCGATCGAGGACTTCCACATCTAGTGAACCTGTGCAGAAGCTGATCATGAAGGTCTGAAAGTTGAGCTCGACCGGCGTGTCCAGACAGTCTCCAGCGAATCTAAAGCCACCATCTTGAAGCCGAGTTGTCCAAGAAGAGCTTCATGATTGAGGATTGTCCTGGAAACATCATTTGATCACTCGATGAGATAGGTAAATATCGCTCATGATCACTGTTCTCTAGAATTTTCAGAATTAAGTTTTAGTTCCAATGTGAATGTTTATGTGACTTCGTTGATGATTTTTAGCACTTTGATATTTAAAACCTATTCTTGGTCATTTTTTATGTTACTTGATTGCATTTTGGGCATAAAACTGCATTAAACCGAGTTGGCCATACATGGAACCCTTGCTGAAGCAACTCTGACCTCGCCGGAGTATCTATAATAGCATAAGCCATCCAAGTCAGTGATTTTCAATCTCATTTCTTGCTTTGATTGTCGTTTGAATTGGTTTAGACGGCTAGGGCGTTCTGTAGGTCAACCTGTGCAAGAGATTAGGCCTGTTTAAGTCAGTGATGGTTTAGGGTATTTTGATCCGTTTTTCACCGACCGGCAATGATCCGACAACGAAATCGGTGAGCTGAGGTCAATAGGGGGTAACATAAACTTCACACTAAACCAAAACAAAAGGGATAAAAGGTCACCAGAGACTCATCAATGGCGAGCTCAAATCGGCGGTCTTGAGAACCTGAACCCAGAATAGTGCCTACCAAGTGTTCGGCTAAATGTCAAGAGAACAATGCTAGAAACGGTGCCGCTTCAAGGCCAGGGCTTGCCGGAGCGCCCGACCAAACCAGGTCGGGCTTATCTGAACCTAGTCTGGTTCGATCCGGTTCGCTTTCCCGGTGGGAAAATTTTTAAAAATAATAATAAAATTCAAATCAAAAAATCAAAAATCAAAAAAATAAATACAAAATTTTTTAGAAAATAGAAAAAATTAAAAATATATATATAAAAATATAGAAAATTCATAAAAATTCAAATTCAAAAAGAAATTTAGAAAATTCATAAAAATTCAGAAAATTCAGAAAATATAAATAAAAATATGAAAAATTCAGAAAAATCTAAAAAAAATTGGAAAATTCATAAAATTTTTAAAAAATTCATAAAAATCAATTCTCGGTTAATGAAATTCTCAGAAATTCAATTTTCTAAATAAAAAATCAAAAATTTCAAAAATTCACAGAACGATTCAAAAACACTGTGGCCAACCTTAAAAAGTGAAATTTGAATTTTTTGAAGTGCCCAAGTGGCATTTTTAGAAAAATCCCAAATTCATGGGTTATAACTCCTAAAAAACCCTAAAACCCTAAAAGACACAAATCATGAAATGAACAAGCCTTTATGGCTTCACTAGGGTTTGGATATTTTAATTGATTTTCATTTTTTAGAGACAATTTAGGATTGATTGATTTGATTGACATTGATTGCGCATTTAATTCTTGATTGATATCGCAATTATAATGGATAGAATTAGTGGGTGAGCCTCAGAAACTTGCATGACACGTTAGGCATCGTATCATTCTTAGATACCGAAAAGGCATTAGGGATCTCAATTTGGGATCATTAGCGTAACCAAGTTTCCGTACTCAAAATCTCTGGTTCATAGAATCGTGGTATTTCTCCCATACCCCGATTAGGTTTTTAGTCTACTTACCAATAATAACTAGTGGCGACTCCAAAATCAAAAACTTAGATCAAATAGGAAATTACCATCCACTGTCATGTGAGGTATGATCTGGGAGAGACCCTTACATGAAAATAACTCCTTAGCGCGCAAATCCTGAAAGTCCCAAAAAAAAAAAAGTGGTTCGACAAGCTTGGCTATTCCACTGGGGAGTTACCATTTCTAAGTGAACTTATACCTAGATAGAACGATATGCTTGTGATTTGTGCTCGCAAGGATCCCAGGTACGTCTTGCTGACAATTGTGCTAAATGTTTTTGCAAACAGGAGGTATAAGAGGTGCAGATTGTGTTAACCTTTGTTTTGCAGGATGGTGTCGGGAATAAATGTCAAATGATTATTTTAGAAGTGCTGTTTGATTATAAATTGTTATGCGTGCATTTAAATAGCTTTAGCACTATACCATTAGCAAACACCGCCTGTGGCCCAACCCCGACTACACTTAGGGCTACCTTTAGAAGATATGTGTTTAGGCGAAACTATAAGTCGATTGCTCATGGGATCGTTTAAATATAATACCGATCACCAAGATGGAATAATATTCTTTCACTTTAGATTGATTGCCTATTGGAATGGAATCCCTTATCCATTAAGGTGGTGACCTTGAGCCTTTAGAATACCTTACCCTTTTAAGCGTCAAAACCTCACTGGTTGCATTTCAATGTCCTTGTGGTTGGTATACCTAAAACCAAACCGAAACATTTTAGTAAGCAAGTATCGTTCTACTTCCTTCTTTTATAAATTTTGCAAGTTAGTTGGCACATTTTCAAAAAATGCCTAACTGGTGATTAACGATTGGTTTAAATGCCCTTTCGTATTAGAATGAATGATTAAGGCGTCATACTCCATTATGACCATTCTTTCATTTTTAGATGAAATGTATAGGTCTGCAACATTCAATTGTTTATCCATTCATTTCAATATATTCAAAATTGAATACCTTAATGTAGGACTTTATGGTCTAAATGGAGTGTGACGAAATGGGCATTTACACCAAACATTGAATTAATCCCTAATTTCAATTATATGCTCTTTTAAGGCCTAAACGGATTTAAAGTGACATTTGCATTACTTTTTAAGTATGCAAGTATACTTTACCTCCATTTTACCTTAAAAGGACATATAATTGAAATGGAGGCATTAAAATTAATCGGTAATCTATGGTGAATAATAATCAATTTCTTTTACGTGCTTTAGATCGAAATGGGAAACTAGACATACAAGTCGTTCTGATTCCAAGGAAGGAGCTTTTGGCATGGTGGGTAAACATGATAAAAGACAATAAAGCACACGTGAAGGAAAGGCTCGGGTATTTGTTTAAGCTCATCAACTTGAAGTACTAAGTGAGCTTAATTCAAGCATTATCCCATTTCTAGGTAGTTACCACCACCACATTTCAATTGAGCAAACACGAGATGGTACTGACACTAGAAGAATATAAGGCAACCATTGGGATTAATTTTGAGTCAAGAACCGTTGAGCCCCCAATTGGATTAAAATCCGCGAGTGTTATAACTGAATTCTTAAACTTGAAGACCCCACAAGTGGAAAAGTTAATTAAGTGTTGACACCTATTTTTAATTTACCCAACATTAATTGCACAAAATTTAGGAATTAATTTTCTTTAATTCCTAAGTAAAAAAATGTTTTTATTCAAATGCATTGCATGTAGAAATTAAACACATTTGTATTAATAGGGACTATTAGATTTAAAAAAAAAAAAATCCAAAGAGTTGGGTTGGACCCAGCCCTTTTCTTTTTCCTTTTTTCTTTCTCCGCTGCTTTTGACCACCTGCGTTTTTTTCTTTTCTTTTCCCTCACGCAGGGCTGGCCCGCCTTTCTTTTCTTTTCTTTTCCTTGCACAGACTGGGCCTGGCCCGACCAGCTCCTCTCTCCTTCTCTTCCTCCCAGCGTTATGGTCCCTTTCCTTCCATTACTCTATCTCAGCGTCCGCCCGCGAGCGGTCAAAAGCGGCGCGTTGTCCCCATCCGGTGAGGGCGATGGCGGCAAGCACGCCAAGGGAATGGCAATGATGGCCAATCCCTCTTTCTCCAAAACCCGGTCTCCTCCCCCCTCCTTCTTCTTCCCTTCTTTATCACAGAACTAGCCCCCCTTTTGCTGCGATCGCTGGTGGCCACGAAAGTCCACCAGGCCATCATAGGTCGGTGCGAGGCCGTCGTCATTACAAGCCCAGAAAGCGGAAGCTGACGTCGTCGTTGTCGGCTATGGCGAGAAAGAGAGAGGCCCCGTCGGCCATTTTTCGGGAAATAGGCAGAGAGAGAGCGAAAGCAACAGAGAGAGAGAGAGAGAACCGAGGTCCATCGGACGAAAAGGAAAAGCCAGCAACGCTACCAAGGCCCCCTGCACTGCACTTTGAAAACCCCCGGCTCCCCGCCATCGGGCTAGTAGCCTTCCCGCCCCCGACTTGCCTCGTTGAACGTCGGGCCGACTCGCCGCCGCGTCGCATTACCCCGCCCATGCCGCCGCCGGTCCCGCCCCTAGTCTAGTTTGAGACAACCGTGGGTCAGTCTCGAGCCGATCTAATCACCGGAAGGAGGACGAAACTCGCGGTTTCGTGAAAATTTCAATTTGTTTGATGAAATGCCTCAAAGAGGCTAATTTGTTTTTACAGCCGCTAGCGAAATGGAAACGCTTCGACGATATTTTTAACGATAGAGGAGGCTCGGGGACGGTCCCAGAGGTCGGATTTGGGGCCGGCACCGATCTAAGTCAGCCGACGGGTGGCCAATTTTGGCCTCGCCAGCGCTTCCCTTTGCGGATCTGTGAATCCGGGTCTAACCCGACCTGGGTCAACGCCTGAGTCGGATCTGTTGACCCGCGTCAGATCCGGCTCGGCCCGGATCAACTAATCTGACTTGGGTCAACGCCCGGGTCGAATCCGTTGACCCGGGTCGAACCCAACCCGACCGGTTTATATTATATTATTATATATTTTACATTTTATATTATTTTAAAAATAATAATTAAAAAATTTTAAAAAAAGGGTTTTTCTTTTCCTTTTTCTTTTCCATTTTTTAAATTTAAAAATAAAAACAAATTTAAAAAAAAGTTCTTTTTTTTCTTTTTTTCTTTTCTTCTTTTTCTCGAAATTTTTTTTTTAAAATTTTTTTTATGTGACTTATCTAAGTGTTTTAATTTATTGTTGTAATTATTATGCATGCTATTATTTTATTTAAATTAGACAAGCCTGAGGTTGCACGGTAATACCTTGCATGTTTATACTACTATCCTGTATTATTATGCATGTTTTTAATACAATTGCATGAACTGTTGTATTTTGAATGTCATCTAACTTAGTTAGGATTAGAACCCTGGCATTGCATATTTAATTTCGATTGCTAATCGCTTCTGATTATGCACTCGTTTGATCACCTCACATGGTAGGAGAAAGGTCCTAAAATCAATCCCAAATTGCTTGACAAATGTTTTAAAAAATAAACAGGGTAGAAAGGTACTGAAATGGCATTAGTCATCCAACTAATGTAACCAAGTCCCCGAACTCGGTTAATCTCTAGTTCGTAGGAATAGGGTGATTCTCCCATCATCCTATTTGGGTTTCTAATCGACCCACCCCAAATTGATTAGTGGCGACTCCTTGTTATAAACCACTTGCATGTTAAATATTTAAACCCTAAGTTGTGATATAGTATGGGCTTGGGAGAGCCCGAGTTAAGTCCCGAACATAGACTTAGCACGTACCGGGCGAACCCTCTTATTTTTTACATATCATTCAAAAAGGCTCGGGAGTTCGGTCGCGACAGACTGGCGACTCTGCTGGGGATTTGCATTTTCTAAAGTGGACTTAAGCCAAAATTTTTACCCTGTTCAAAATAATTTTTGTTCGGCAGGAAGGACTCCAAGTATGATCCTAACATTAAGCTGTTATTTGTCTTGCATGTTCGAATTAATTGTTTATAAATTGTTGTACATGCTTTAATAATTTAACACTACACTATGGCATACACAACCATGCTGCCGGACCTGGGCCGCAATAGGGCATTTTAAGATGGTGTTAAGAAAGATACGACCTCGAACGCGAGCTCGCAATGTAGAGGTTGCTTTTCTTTTCCCCGAAATTTATTTTTAAAAAAAATCGTAAAGAAATATCTTTAGCCGCTATTCACGTGACTACAAGATATTCCTTTCGATTTGGCCGAGGTTAAAAGGACTTGACACCAACGCGAGATTGCGACGGTTAGGCACCCTTTTTACTTTCACTTTGCTGAGTCAGTCTAGATAGAAATCGAGCCTCACCCCTCATGTGTATGTTGTTGTGATTGCCATGGCTCAAGAAAAGGTATATATTTTATTCCTTTTCATTTTTTTTATTATATAGCCTACTTATTCAATTGATTTGTTATTATTAGACCACATGTTGACTGCACTCTATATACCAAAGATATGTTTATTACGGAGTTTGTCCGTAAAGATAAGCGCCTCCGAGAGACCGTGGTTTCCCCATCATTTATAAAATGAGTATCCGAGAAGGGCACCCTTTTGTTAAAAAGCCTCTATCTTTTATATTTCCTAGTAATTATGTTCAGGGGTTTTGGTTTTCTTCCTTAAAAGTGTTTTTGGGTTGTGCAAATGCTAATATGACTCGAGCCACTTTTTATGCTTTAAATAAAAATTTTTGCCTCTTAGTGACACTACCGCGGACTTCGGCCCAGTGGTATCCAAGGATGAGGCCTAACGGTCCGAGGCGACCGAGGTTCGAATCCTGGGGATGCCACCTATAATGAATATATAAATAAAAAATCTTTTTCCTCATTTTTTCTTTGCAAATAAATAAATTATACAATAATAATATGACTAGGCCATAAAATGATTCTTAATTGAGCATTATACTCATTTATTTCAACGTTTTCCTAGGAAATTACAAAAAAAATGGCTGAAGAAAACGTCCGCCTCAATAACATGGAAGACGAGATGAAGATAGTCCTCAACGCGATCCAAAATCTCACAAAGCAGGTGAAATCCATTCAAGGCAAGCTCACGCCCATGCCAACGCCTGCAGCAGTTGAGGTGGTGTTATCACCACCGTCCACTGGAAAAGACAAAGCCTCCGTTAGCGATAGCAAAATGCCTCCGTTAGAGGACGATCCGCTTCCCCTTGTTGTTAGGAAGCCTGAACCTGAAGCTGCACCGATGATAGAATATGACAAACGCCTTGCAAAAGCCGAGAAGATGCTGAAACAACTACAAGGCCCGCAGCACGCTGTTCCACTTGACCTGTCTATATAAAAACGGGTCAAAGTACCAGAAAAGTTCAAGATGCTGGAATTCGAGAAGTATGATGGTACCTCATGCCCCAAGCATCATCTACACATGTATCATGTGCGGATGACCCAATATATTGATAATGAACCCCTCATGATTCAGACTTTTCAAGCGAGTTTGACAGGACCAATCCTGACATGGTATATGTCAAAAGATGTTGATGCTTTTAAGTCCTGGAATGATGTCGCTAATGCATTCCTCAAGCAATATCAATTCAATCTCAGCGTCACCTTTACTCGTGATGATCTGAAACGCGCTGAGAAGAAGAAGGGTGAGTCCTTCAAGGAGTATGCCACCGGATGGAGAAACTTGGTCGCTCAGGTTACCCTACAACTCACTGATCAGGAACAAGTGAAGTTGTTCATAAAATCGCTTCCGTACAAATACACCGACACCGCCTGGTTGGTGCCACTACTGAATTCCTTAATCGTCTTGTTCCTGTGGGCAAACGAATTGAAACGGGACTGCGTGAGGGGTGGTTCATAGACCCCACTTCCGAGAAACTCGGCATGAAGAAGGAGAAAGAACCCTTGATAGATGCGGATGTTGCATACACCTAAACCGTCCGTCCTTCCCCAATGGTTCAGTGAGCAGTGGACAGCAGCAAACCGCCTCAGGCCATAAGCCGCCCCAAAGGCGAAATAACAAAAAGCAGTTCACGCCACTCTCTTTGCTTCTGTCTTAAATCATGCCTATTCTCCTGAAAAAGAGGTTACTTGTTAAAGAGCCAAAGCGTGAAAATCCTGAGCGTTTCCCCAACTACGATCCTTCCAAGACATGTGATTATCATTTGGGCGAAGTGAAACATTTTGTCAATGACTGTATTGTCTTGAAAAATAAGGTCTAGAAATTATTGGATGCAAAGATATTTTCATTCCACAATGTACCACCCAATCAAGTAGAAGGCGCAGATGCCGCCATTGAGTAAACCGAAGGCTTAATTTTTCACCCTTAAAATAGAGGTATATTTAATAGTTTGAATCCTCCCCTATGTGGGAGCCTTTCTTGCTTTCTAAAGTCTCTGCTGTTTTCTAAGATTTCCGGTTTTCTGAATCTTAATTATGCTTTAGAATTTTAGCATTGCAATTTTCATTCCAACAAATGTAATTCACCTGAATTATTCGAAAGAATTAGAAATGTTTTGTTTTGAGGGCCTGAGGAAGTGTCCTAAATAGGCCCGTTGATGATATTCAGCCATGTAAAGGAAAGTGTTCTGAGGCCCGGGCTTCCTTATGCTTTCTTATTTTTAAGCTTTTGAAAATAAAATGAGTGTTTTATCATTTTTCAAAAGGGCAAAAAAAAGAACAGTGGTGGAAAAACGTGTATACTCATAGCCTTATTTGTTTTTCTAACTCGCTCACTTCGTGTCTAAGAACATACTCCTTTTTAATTTGTTTTTACAAAGGAGACATTTAGAAATGACACAAACCAAAGAGTACATCAGATTTTGATGATGCTAGCGAACCAACTCATCTGATAGGGGCAGTCCGAGCGAAGGGCATCCAACCTTCAAATGAAACATGGGGCAAATCTCATTACTACCGGTGGGTGATATCAGCCCCAAAAAGTCAATGAGAATGCTGAGCATTTCTTGATTCCATGATGAGCGAAATATCATCTCGTACAAAAATTGAGGGCAGATCAAGAAAAGATTATCCCTTTTAAAAGAAAAAGATATATCTCATTCCTTAACAAATTTTGGAAATGACATTCTATCCCTTTTCTTTTGCAGATAATGAACCGAGAAACATGCTAGACTCTGACGTGCTAGCAAGCCAGATAGAACACCAATGTTAGGACTTCTCGAATGAAACACGACGAAGAAGTGCTTAATTGGAAGAGTAGACTAAGGGGCATGTGATTTCCCAATCCATAAAAAAGGGTGTATTTCGTTCCTAAAGTTCATCCACTTTAACATAAAAATGACACATTCTTTCATTTTATACCAGACAAAATTGAGTAAAGAACACTCATGGTAGCAAGTCTAACTGGAATGGGTTTCGCACATAAAAAAAAAACACATCAAGGCCGATTCTAGACAACCATCGAAGTCTCGACGATGGTCACGCCTACGTCCGTCAAAGACCTCTAAAGCAGAGATTAGCTTTGCTACGAAGATCCCCATGTAAGCAATTGCACATGCCTCAGACAAATAAGAATCAAAGCATTCATGGAAATTCCTCGACATCGAACCACTACACAAAGACGTGCGATAATAGAATCCTCTATCCAGAAGCATCCCTAATTATAGAGGATTTCATTCGAGCTTTGAGACCAAGAGCATGGAGGAGCAGACTGAGATAGAGAAGGCTGAACAAAGTAAAGAGGATAAAAGACTCTGCTAACTTTGAAGGCAAAATGGAAGAAGGGTAATCTGTATCGTTCTCAATTCACCTTCAATCCTCCCATTTCTAATATAAGCTCCCGTCCTTGTCAGAAGGGAATTATCAACATCCGAGAAAACTCAAGGAGTTGTCAGTTTAATCTCAAATGAAGGGAATCACAAAGGGTGATGTTGTATCGTTTCCAATTCCTATACCTTAAAATGTCGTTTACTAACACAATCTTTCTTATTACCTTGCAAGTGTGCCTCACTGTCACAACACAGTAAGTATCTCTTTCCCTAAAAACTCTTCTCGTAAGAGTACAAAGAAACAGAGAAAGAGGAAGCATGTTAAAGCAAATGAATGCTTAACATTTCTCCAAGTGCATCACATGTCTTTTGAAAAGAATTTTACATGGTAATTTTATCCGTTTAATTTACCAATTCCTTGTAAAAATCTTGACAACTCGACGAATGGTGTCGAACTACTCCGATGTATTGAATCGAGGTGTGACAGGATGATGAGAGGCAATCCTTAGTTTATACATATTCTCACGTACTAAACTCCTGCAAGATGAGTGAAAAGGTTTCATTTCTACAAGGTGAAGAGATTTCTCGCATAAGGTACGGTAGCCAAAATGACGAGAGGCAATTCATTTCTCTAACCCATACACTACCATTGATCCTTTGCTTGACCATTTTGAGCCCATACATTCGGAGGTTCCTTCAAATTACCCCTGTCAAGAACCACCCTACATTGGGGCAGCTTGAGGTAACTCGGCATCACAAGGAGGATTCAAATTCAGATGGAGCAAGAAGGGCATCCCCCTTTCGATCACTGCTCCCGTGGCTTCGGCCTCATCGTCTTCACAAGTCCGTCAACTCTCGATAGAGTCCTTCAAGATAAGCACACCATCGACGGCTGGACAGTTGAGGCTAAGAGGGCTTTGTCAAGAGAGAAGCAGCAAACTAATGCCTGTCCAAAATGCCAATATCTTATTAATGACAGTGATGTTTTCACTGAACAAGACAAGAAGGATGAAAAGTTTGTAATATCTAAAAGTTTCTATGATCATCACCTACAACAGCTCGCATAAGGTGAAAAGACGAATAGAAATTTTCTTGCTCTCACTTGCATTAATCTTTAAGTGTTTTTATTACAGATGAACTCTCGCGATAATTTAAATGCCCTAGGATGACGAAGAGCAATTCTTTTTCTATCCCATACACTTATATCCCTTGCTAGCCCAATTGAGCCGGCAATTTCATTTCGTACGAACCCAATTGGTGATCATCCCCCACACCGGGGCAAGGCAAAAGTCACCACAGTTTGAGCATCACGATCCCAAGTACCGAATGAAGATGAAGACTCCAAGAGCCTAAAAACATTGTTTTGCTCAACTTTGTTTAGGCTAGTCCTGACAACACCAAGAGAATAGCAAAAGATGCTGAAAACTAAGGGTATGAAAAAGTAGTGTGCCTGGTAAAAGCAAGGCCAATGCCCATGAATAAAAAACAAAGAAAAAGAAAAAGGGACAAGATGAAAAATAATGAAGTTTTAGTTGAGAAGATATCTGAGCGTGGTAAGGTGCTCTCAAATACCTCAAAGTTATTAAATGGTGGAGAATAGACAACTCCAAAGGATTTAGACTTGAGTTCTCCTTTAATACAAATTCCTATTTTAGGAACTCTGTCTTGGTAAAGATCTGCCACATGATAGACGAACTTATTCTTGAGAAAGCAACTGGGACAGAGACCGAATGATATCCATGAAAATGCTTGATGCAGAAGCTCCTCAAGAAAAAGTTGTCAAAGATGCTAAAACACAGGATTAGCCAAGGGAGTCTTCCAAAAGGATTCTGAAGGTGGAAAAGAAGACTGGTAACAATGCCAAGATGATAACCAATTCTCACCCTTACACACATTTTTTAGCCTAACAATCATTTCGTTCCTCAACCTGTGAATCAAATCCACATTACATCCCTCATGAAGTCTTTTTTTGACTAGGGCACTTGAATTAACGTGGAATTTCGAATTTTTATAAACAACGCTCGAGGAAGTGCTAGCAAGACTACTTCTATCTCTTTTGCAAGGTTCTTGACTTGTAAACCTAGAAATAATTGCAAAATATTTTCTTTGATGGCCTTGACTTGGACAGTCACCTTTGCTAAGCCATTGACCAAGCCAGCATTGTGATCCCGAAGAAGACCTCTCAGATTGGTAGTGTCGTACTGCTTACGAGAAAACTCAGATTCTTGTGGATGTGATAGCGGTAAGACTGAGTGCTTTCGATATTCCCGCCTTAATGGTCGGGATAAACAACCATTTTCAATGAGAGCGAGTGGAAAGTCCTTTCTGACCGGAAGTCCCTCATTCAACATCTCAAGAAGTCTACCTTGTGAACAAAAATTGTCTTAATTGACCCTCGGTGGATTTTTGGTGATGCAAACATGGCAAAATTATCATGCATGAACTTTCAAATGCACACTCTGAAATAGCCTAGCTTGTCTATCCTTGATGAATGCATGCATGTTTGTGCTAATCATCTTTGACAGCTCAGAGTTTTAATCCTCAGTGATAGAATATAAAAATTCGGGCGCTGGAGAAGCCCTCATTGTCATCCCAAGGGAGATGCCCCGAAAAAGGTCGATTATTCAGCAGATGATGCATCAAACCTCCGAGTAAGAAATCCTAGGTATTTCATCAGGATTCTTTTCAAACTACCCAAAAGGTAAACAGGGTGTTCCTTTGAAAAAAGAAAAGCATCTTGACCAGCTGGTTAAGATATTTCATACAATATTCAAGAATAGTCCCAGTTGTCTATTTCCCCTATAATATGTATGTATTTGCAGGAACGTGCCTAGGTAAGTATTTTCTACCCATGTCCGTTTCCAAAAATCTATGCACCTACAATTGTTACGGTACCCTTTGAACGTTGGATTGACCCCTCTGTTCATCAACGGAACATTGATTTGACCCCTCTGTTCACAACAAATTCTCGGGCGAGGAACCCCATGTGCTCATTGTTTGAGTTTTTCAAGACCTGCTGTCGAGGACCTACCAGGCAAACCAACAAATCCTCGGACGAGGAACCCCAGGTGCTCATTATTTGAGTTTTTCAAGACCTACTAGCGAGGACCCACCAAGGCAAACCAACAAATCCTCGGGCGAGGAATCCTCGGTGCTCATTGTTTGAGTTTTTCAAGACCTGCTGACGAGGACCCACTAGGCAAACCAACAAATCATCGGGCAAGGAACCCTAGGTGCTCATAGTTTGAGTCTTTTTAAGATCTGCTGGCGAGGACCCACCAAGCAAACTAATAAATCCTCGGGCGAGGAACCCCAGGTGCTCATTATTTAAGTTTTTCAAGATCTGCTGGCGAGAACCCACTAGGCAAATCATCAAATTCTCGGGCGAGGACCCCCAAGTACTCATTGTTTAAGTCTCTTTAAGACCTACTGGCGAAGACCCACCAGGCAAACCGTCAAATTCTTGGGCGAGGACCCCCAGGTACTTTGACAAGACAATCCCCAGTCAGGGCGACCGAAGATAGGTTCGGGTCCTAGGTAAGCGATTTCCTCTGTCAAGGCGACCGAAGAAAGATTCGGTTCCTAGACAAATGAAATCCAGTCAGTCAAGGCGACCGAAAAAAGATTTGGGTCCTAGACAAGCAAAATCAAGTCGAGACAATTGAAGAAAAGTTTAGATCCTGGATAAACAAAATCCAGTCAGTCAAGGCGATCGAAGAAAGGTTCGGGTCTTAGACAAACAATGAAATCTAGTCGAAGCAACCGAAGATAGGTTGGTCTAGGACAAATAAAATCCAGTCAAGGTGACCGATGATAAGCTCGGATCCTAGACAGATGATTTCCCTATTCAAGGCAACCGAAGAAAGGTTCGGGCCCTAGACAAATGAAATCCAGTTGAGGCAACCGAAGATAGGTTCGGGTCCTAGGCAAGCGATTTCCCTAGTCAAGGCGATCGAAGAAAGGTTCGGGTCCTAGACAAATAATTTCTCTCGTTAAGGCGATCGAAGATAGGTTCGAGTCCTAAACGAAAGAAATTCAGTTGAGGCGACCGAAGATAGGTTCGAGTCCTCAACACATGATACCAACTATCTGAAATTACTATACCCTTCGGCAAGGTAGGTAGCCCCAAGTATGTTTTTTATTGGCTTTAGCATGCATCATCTTATCGCATTACAAAAATGAGACTTGTGGTCTCGCCAAAAATAGCATTCATTGAGCATACAGAGCCAAATTTAGGTGTTATTCTATCTTTGAACGTAATCTCTGCAAACTCAACCTCTGCGAGCTCACCTTCAAAGAGGGGCAACTGTTGACGCATATTTTTAATTTGCCCAATATTAATTGCACAAAATTTAGGAATTAATTTTCTTTAATTCCTAAGGAAAAAAACTGTTTTTATTCAAATGCATTGCATGTAGAAATTAAACACATTTGTATTAATAGGGCCTATTAGATTTTTAAAAAAAAATTCCGACTTGGGCCAGGCCGACCCGGCCCTTTTCCTTTTCCTTTTTCTTTCTCTACGCGCGGGCCTAGCTTGCATTTTTTTTCTTTTCTTTTTTCCTCACGGGCAGGCCAGCCTTTCTTTCTTTTCTTTTCCTGCTTGTGAATTTGGGCCTGGCCCGGCCCGACTCCTCTCCTACTCTTCCTCCTTTGGCGTCGGCCCGTCTTTTTCCTTCCCTGTGCGCTCTGCCCATCTACAGTCCATTGACCCCGGTCGGCCAATGACCCCTTGTTGTCCCCATCGAGGTCGGGAGCGATGGTTGGCCGAAGAAGCATGCCAAAGGAGATAGCAATGATGGCCAATCCTCTTTCCCCCAAACAGGTCTCCGCCACCTCATTGCTTCTTCCACTTCATCCTTAGAGCGCCCCTCTTTTGCTGCACCGGCTAGTAGCCACGAAGTCTTGGGCCATCATAAGTAGGAAGTGGAGGCCATCGTCATTGCAGAAGCGATGAAGCAAAGCAGCGTCGTCGTTACCGGCTATATATAGCCAAAGAGAGAGAAAGACCCCGGTCGGCCATTTTCGAGGAAAATAGAGTAGAGAGAGAGTGAGAAAGAAACAGAGAGAGAGAGAGAGAGAGAGAGAGAGAACCCCAGGTCCGCCGGATCTAAAAAGGAAAAGCCAGCAACGCCGCCGGGCGCCCGCACTGTGCCTGAAAACCCCCGCCTCGGCCGCCACCAAGTAAGCTTCCCCTGCCCCCATCACCGCTTCTCTCTCTGCTTTCAGTTCGTGGCCGACTCACTCGGCCACCACCATGTCACATTCCCGGCCCATGCCGTCACCGGTCCTAGTCCCTAGTCTAAGTCGAGGATCTAAATCCATACCGCCCGAAAGCCACCTCAATTGTCGGGGAGGAGGTCTAAACCCCCGCTTTTCGCGCCAGCCCACCTGTTTGATGAAATGCCTCAAAGAGGCTGATTTGTTTTTTGGCCGCCGACCGGCGAGCCGGACGTTGGATGGTAAGCACACGGCAGAGGAGGCTCGGGGACGGTCCCAAAGGCCGGATTTGGGGCTAACGTCAGTCTGGGTCAACCGACGAACGGCTAATTTTGGCCCCGCTCTTCCCTTCTTCCCTTCTTGGATGTATGAATCCGGTTCGACGACCCAACCCGGGTCGGTCTTGGGGTTTCGGATCCGATTGACCGGCCGGACCCCAACCCGACCCCGTTTTATATTATATTATTTTATATTATTATTTTATTTTATTTTAAAAAATAATAATTAAAAAATTAAAAAAAAAAAAAAAAAGTTAAAAAAATTTTAAAAAAGTTTTTTTCTTTTTCCTTTTAAAAAAGTTTCCATTTTTAATTTAAAAATTGAAAATAAATTTAAATATAAAAAAATTCAAAAAAAAAGTTCTTTTTTTTTCTTTGTTTCTTTTCTTCTTTTTTTTTGAAATTTTTTTTAAAAAAAAATTTATGTGACTTATCTAAGTGTTTTAATTTATTGTTGTAATTATTATGCATGCTATTGTTTTATTTAAATTAGACAAGCTTGAGGTTGCACGATAGTACCTTGCATGTTTTTACTACTATCCTGTATTATTATGCATGTTTTTAATAAAATTGCATGAACTGTTGTGTTTTGAATGTCATCTGACTTAGTTAGGATTAGAACCCTGGCATTGCATATTTATTTCGACTGCTAATCGCTTTTGATTATGTACTCGTTTGATCACCTCACATGTTAGGAGAAAGGTCCTAAAATCAATCCCAAATTACCTGACAAATGTTTTCAAAAATGAATAGGGTAGAAAGGTACCGAAATGGCATTAGTCATCCAACTAATGTAACCAAGTCCCCGAACTCGGTTAATCTCTGGTTCTTAAGAATAGGGTGATTCTCCCATAATCCTATTTGAGTTTCTAATCGACCCACCCCAAATTGATTAGTGGTGACTCCTTGTTATAAACCACTTGCATGTTAAATATTTAAACCCTAAGTCGTGATATGGTATGGGCTTAAAAGAGCCCGAGTTAAGTCCCGAACATAGACTTAGCACGTACCAGGCGAGCCCTCTTGTTTTTCGCATGTCATTCAAAAAGCTCGGGAGTTCGTCGTGACATTAAGTCAAATACCAGGAGATTTTCTCAATTTTACTTGATGGCCAATTACTCCAAATTGCTGAAAAAAACTGGAAATACTTCGGTGAGGGTTTTCATTCTTGCCTTCTTCGGATTTGTCTTATTCCCTACATCAAGGACTGGATTAAATCCTCTCGTTGCAATAATCGCTAGGCAAGCTTGCCTAAAATGGGAGTTCTCCAATATGCTCTTGGCGGAGACCATGATTTCATTGAACAAATACCAAAATCAACAAAAAGGCGTACTGCAAGCTTCAGCTGGGTTACTTTCTGCGTGATTTATTTCCCATATTCGACTTTGGGAGCATTATATGCGCATTTGAGGGATCGACTCATCTACCAACCCTATTGACAAGTATTTGAAACTCCAAGACAAAATGCCAAAATACTCTTTTTATGAGTGGACAAACTTTATTAGAGCATTAACTCTCGATCAGTTTCAATAGAGAATTCAATGGCCGAAGATAGCAAAAACTCAAATTACTAACCAAGAAGGCAATTTGGTGCCGTTGCTTGGATTAAGTGGGGGAACGACAATTCGGAATGGTTCAACAAATTCTACCTATTTGACATCCTGAGAAGTTCACATTTGAGATACCACAAAAACCCTATCGGAAAATGAAGGAAAAGAGCTGCGAATAAGAGTTGATGGGATCGTGAATTCCTTGAAAAAATCAACCAAGCAAATAGTACAATGGCCTGAAAATTTAGAAGGAGAAATGAAGCTCTTTTTGGCATCCAATGAGTATATAAAATGTTTGAAGGCTAAGTGACCAATTAACGTCAAACCCTATGTACCCCTTGAGTATTACTATTCATTTGGACGAGCTGTATATCCCCGAGTACATTGTGCCAAGCACGCCAGTTGTAGAGCCGTATGTTCCTGAAGAGATTGTAATCGATGTGGAAGAATGAGAGACACGAGCCAAGGAATATGAAGAGGTGGAAGCTACCTTAGGCAGCAAGAAGCCTAGACTTGTTTAAGCTAGTGTTCCTCTATTTTGATGAATAGCATTCGAGAGAAGAACAGCAGAAGTGCCAAAACTTGTGTACGGTACTCACTTTAGTGCCAAAAGTTTCTTTTAGAACACTTTAGTGCTAAAATTTTTTTAAAACGATCATTTAAGTATCAACTCCAGTTAGTTTGTCGGAAATTTGACATAGCATTTTTTTATTAATTTTTGAAGTCGATGTGGCTCGCCGGAGGTTGAGTCAACATGCTCAGTCAACATGTACACTTGGATTTTTTTAATATTTTTTTATTTTTTTCTTTCTTTTCTTTTTTCTTTTTCTTTCTTCTTCTTCTTTGGTCACCACTGGTAACCGGAGGCTAGCCACCGGCCACGGCCAGCCGCCCTAGCCTCAGCGACGACAAAGCCAGCCTCGTACGAGTCTACTGTCCTTTGGCCCTGTCGCAACCTCATAAATTCAAATAATTTTTGTTCCCGGTACTCTCAGAAAAATACTTGCCATTAAAGGCTTCTACGAACATTGCCGAGGTCTGGGCTGTACCAGCCGAGAATATCATTCTTTTGGTGGCTTTCCACCAATCATTTATATTCCCTTGCAATTGATATACAGCTAATGTCACCTTCTCCTTGTCGGTACATCCCAAAACTTCGAAAGCTTTCTCTAATTCCTCCACCCACAACGATGCACCATCAATATCGCCTCTACCATCAAACTTAGGAGGCTTCAACTTCAGAAATTGCTCAACTGATTGGTGCATTTGCCTATTAGCATTCACCTGCCTTTGCCCTTGATTCCCATTGTTATTATTGGCAACATCGGCCACAATGATCTTGGCAGCTTGGGCAATCGTAGCAGCTCATTTCTAAGTCTGCAGTCCTATCAAATTACCGATCTGTTCTAGGGTCCTTATGACCGCTTCCATTTTAGGATCTTCAGCAGGTCTAACATCAACTCTAGAGTCTGCTGCAACTCCAGTATCAACTCCGAGTTTTCTACCGCTCTAGCACCTATTCCAAGGTCCTCTACAGCTCTAGCTCGAGCACGACCTCTACCTCTTGTTCCTCTTCCTGCGCCCTTCTTGGAACTCTTCCTACACCTCTTCATTCGCTCCTCATTATTTCAGTTCCCTACCACTCTCCTACCTACTATAATTCCACTTAGGAATTAATAACCTAAGCCAACTAGATTAGTATAATCCTAGGCAGTGAGTTAACGCAAGAATTCACTCAGAAGCAATCATTCACTATAATCATGAGGCCACAACCAATAGAGTCTGAACACTTACCTCAAGTCCAGACGCACCTGCATTTTAATTGTCACAACAATCAGCTCACTCAATCAATCACAATAAATAATTTGGAGGCACGTGTAGCTCGTTCCGCCCTATAACTAGCTAAGGTCTCCCTAAATTATTACCCTAGGGTTTCTGTTCCTTATCACTCCAAACTTCGACCAATTTAGATCGAGTTGTCCTCGCTCTGATGCCAAACCAAACAGTGATGTCACGCCCCCCATCCCATCGAGCACACAACACAATTCTCTGGTCGAATAGTGCGATATCCCAGGATATCGCCGACCTCAATTTAACTCATCAGAGATTTAAATTGTCAACGGAAACCTAAAATACCCGGACAATAATAACTAGGGTAATTAAGGAAAATAAGCATACTCGTTTCTCATTCAAACTTATATAATATTCACAATTTACAAGCCACCATATACATATGCATACCGAACTATCAACCATCGACATTCAAAAGGATCAATAGCCTGGGTATTCTATCACCAAAATTGTTACACTTCCAAAAAGTCTAGTCCCAACCCTTCCATAAGCCCCTACGCTCTTTACTTGGCGTCCATTCTAAGTCCGATTCCTCATCCTCCGAATCTGGATCTCCTGAATCGTATGCTCTTTTGAGGATTCTGGTTTGGCCTCGATCTCGATCGGATGATTTACATCACCCGACTCAACTGGAACTTCGTCCCACTCCTCCTCGACCAACTCCTCAAAGAACTCATCCTCTAGGACAAACTCTGGGTCAATTCACTACTGATACGGGGGTATATACTCCAGTTCTGCTACAGGCTCTGCAGGCTCATTCTCAGGTCCTGCCCCGAGTCCTTCCTCTGCTGGTTCTGCCTCGAGTCCTTCCTCTGGAATCGCCTTAAGATCCACGTCCATTGGATCGTACCCAGCCTGCGATTCTTTAGGTTCCGGCTCATGTTTAGCACCCGAAGGCTCAGCTACCACAAATGCCGGCTGAAGTCCTGATTGTGCCAGACTAGTTTGCAAACTAGTCAACTCGTCATCGGGAGCTAGTATGGTAGACGAGTCCCAATCTTCGACTCCATCAAAGGGGACATCAAACCCACGGACAGGACTGAACTCATCTACTCCGTCCCTAAAGAACCAGGTAGTATATGTATGGGCCTGCAACAGGGGGAGCCCTATATCTACCCAAACTACTGTCGTATGCTTATCCTAGGTCATATTCTCATCCATAGAAAACTCTACAATATTGTGGTCGATGTGTACCGGTACTCAAAAACGCTCTGGTGGCAACGGCGGCGGATTTATTGCTCAGGCCGTGGTTCTGAAATTATTGGTTGAAATAACCATGAGATTACATCTCAGCAAGCACACACCCTAAACCCCACCTAAGCTATCACGTACCTTCAAACAATCACGACAAACAACCACACTCAACTATTACATCGCAGGCACATAGTCAATACTTAACCGGGCCTTTCCAGCGTGCAATCTGCACATTAGTCATAATAACACCATTCCACTCACATGCATGTTCTAATTACGTATTATGCATTTGTTCCGCTTTCATCATATCTTTTCCATATTACTCGCCAGTGACCCGCGTAATGGTACCGCCTCAAGTTCACTGCGATCATCTCACATTGCCTCGCCAGTGGCCTGCGTAATGGTACCGCCTCAGGCCGTGTATCTTGCCCGCGTAGTGGTATCGCCTCAAGCTCAACACCCACCACCTACGACACAACCCGCGTAATAGTACTGCCTCAGGTTGGCTGTCCTACGGTAATACCGAGCATCGTCCCGCATAATGGTACCGCCTCAAAACAGAAATATCCCCCCTCGTAATGGTACCGCCTTAGGGATTTCCACGATCACACATGTCGTACCACACACAATTTCTTGCTCATTCACATGCTTAACACGCACTTGCCAATAAATTGGACAATCACACTTGGCCCGTGCACGCACCAATTCACACAAAATCTCAAGCTCAATAAGCATCCATTATGGCCAATTGACAATTAATTCAATTTGGCCTGAGCATGCACATAATCAAGCATATTTTAATCAATCAATTGCACACCAATACACCTAATATCATCACCGCAATTCAACCACAGTTCAAACGCACAACCAACATACAAATTGGCATTTTTCCGTATTAAAACCACGACAAATTAGTTCCGGCTCTTCACGACATTTTCCCACAACTAGTCGCCGGAGCTAAATACCTAATTTGCATGCCGAATCGCATTTTCCAGCATTCAAACTAGCAATTTCAGCATATACTCGGCCTCTAAATTTCCATCAAATTTCCCCAAACTCATTCCTTAGGCCCGCTAATCAATTCCACCCCTCAAACCATACTAATCCACGTCCAATTAAACCCGATTCCACCTCAAATTTGTCCGTCGATACCCGAAGTCCTAAATAAAGTTTAGGATGCGACTTACCAAACTCTAGACTGACTCGGCTAGAGTGGAAAACAAGCGGCGATCGGCGATTGACGGCGGTGAGCTGCTCGGCGGTGGCGATTGGTGCACGCGACAGTGGCGATAGGCTGGACGGCATGCGATAGCTACGGCGGCTTGGGCGGTTCCTCACGACCACGGGAGAGGGAGAGAGAGAAGGACGGCGACGTGGGGGGTGGTGGCGGTTCACTGGTGGTACGACGGTGGTGGCGGGCGCGGCGGTGGCACGGCCAAAGGGAGGGGCGGTCGTCGGTGAGGGGAGAGAGAGATGGAGCCGAGAGAGAGAGTGAGAGAATGAGGAGAGAGAGTGAGAGATCTTGGTCTTAAATAGTCAAACCAATAATTAAGGGCTGAAATGACGATCTTGCCCTTCTCTCACAAATCCAACGAACGGCCCAGTTTGATTTTATCCTGAAATCAACAGCTCGGATCGAATCTTTTCCAAAATATCTAAGGGCAATTTGGGGATTTCTCAAAAGTCCAAAGGGCAAAATTGTCATTTTCCAAGACTATGGCAAAATGACCAAAATGCCCTTCCCCAATTGCATTGGCCTTAACAAATTTCTAGGAATAAAATGGTCATTTTCCATTCTTCGCCAAATTTCAGTTTTTCTGAAGGATTCAGATAAATCCAAACCTATACGTTTCAACCACAACGTCGTCCTAACATCCCGTCGTGACTTCCTAATTTTTTGATGTCCAATTTGGGCTCAAATTAATAAATGAATTTTATCCAACGTAACTCGAGCGTTTCTCAAACTAACAGGCGGCTTTTGAGGAAATTCGCATATTCGACCCGTGACTGATAATAAATCAAGTCACGTGCAAGTTCATTTGGTTCGTGATGACTTCGGTTGTCATGTAATTGCAAGGTTCGATCACTAGTTCCGTTCTTTATGATCATTCGATATAGTTCTGACTCAAATTTGAGTCGTGATCGTACCAAAATCAAAGCAACTGAAAGACTACCGTCTTTGGAAGAACAAAATGAAAGAGGGAGAAAATGTAAAGGAAAAGAATGAGATTTTTTTGCTCCATTTATTTCTTGAAAAAATATATGATTCGGAAAATATTTTTCTAAAAATGATCATTTATATCTCTTACAAAAATCAATGAAAAGAAAATATTCTCATTATCCACAAAAATATTACATAAATTATTATTATGTAGATCAAAAATATTTTTATTGGCTAATTATTTCAAATGATAAAAGCGATCATTTTCGATAAAATATTTTTCAAATCATTCATTTTTCACGAAATAGATGGAGTCTTATTAAGTGAATTGGCAGTACAAAAAAGTTATTACGCAAGAAGAATTGGAACAAAGCTTACTCCATTCCAGATGAATACCAATACAAGGAAGACTTAGGGTCTTCTCTCGCTTTCAGACGTCACTCTTGCTCTCCCCCTCGTTCTCACTCTCGCATGTAGATGTACAGGAGCGAAAGGTCTCTGTGCCCTCTCCCTTTTTTCGTACATTAATGCATGAAGTTGGACCACTCACTTAACAATCATCTCTCTCTCACTTAGCCAAGTTTTGCTTTTGCAGACTTCGGCTACAGAAAGGGAGATCTCTCTCTCTCTCTCTCTCTCTCTCTCTCTCTCTCTCTCTCTCTCTCTCTCTCTCTCTCTCTCTCTCTCTCTCTCTCTCTGGGTTGAACTGGAGATAGGGATGATGATGAATCTCTGCTTGGCTCGATCTCTCATTTCTGTGCTCGTTCTTTTCTGCGCTACTAACTTAGCAAATGCATCCACTCTTCCGCCCGATGACGAAGGTTATAAAAACAAAAAAGATCCACCAATTTATTGGGCTAGTTTCACTCTCATATAGAGAAAGCCTAATAAAACAGAAGTTAAAAAACTTGAGCCTGTATGATAATCCCGAAAAAAAAATGGGAGGTTATATTTGACCTACATAAATAGGGTTTCTCTCTATTTTATATGGTAGCCAAAAGAATAATTTACGTAAGGTAATAGCAAGAGAGAAAGTGAGAGCTGAAAATTTTGGGAAAAATGGTGCTATCCGATTTTCATTAAGCTAACGATTGGAAGTCAACATACTTTCTAATCAAGTTTTGGTGGTTTCATCTATTGTGAAATTCATGTGTATTGTTAAGAATGGTGCTCTTAATACTGTTGCAGCTATGTACCTCTAATATTAGCTAGATGTTAAGCAGTGCAGTAGTTGTGTATTGTGAACTAATTATTGGGGAAAGCCAGAAGACAATTGCTTGTGTTTTGGTGGTTGTATTCATGCCATTTCTTTCGATATTGTTATTTGAACAGAGGCGATGTTGCTACTTTTCCTCTTCAATCAATAGCGATGTGGATGGTTGCCACTGCAAGGGTGGGAATCTATTACAAAAGTTTTTCATTCTTTGAATGGTGAGATGTGCGAAGTGGTGCATTCTTGCTCTGGATGTGTTTTGTTCCCAAGCTCGACCTGTTATATATTGCTAATCAAGTGCTATTCTAAGAAAATGCGAGTTTTTCTCTCTTTGGTGGGGATGATGCTCCGCCAAAATTTATATGTCCCATCTTTGAGAAGTGATGAAAGAGAATACTATACCCACAAATAATTTATTTGTGTAGTCGCGCATAATTTCTCTTTCAATTTTTGAAACATAAGTTAAAAATGAGAAAAGATCCCCACTAAACGGGTTGGGGGCATTAAAATAGATGCCGATAGAAGATATCCAAACACGAACTTTCAAATTTCCTGAAAGAATAAATAACTCAAACTTTAATTACATGACACTTCTGGGAAAGAATTCATACGCCCTTGAAAAAGCTGACCAATTTCATTTCCTTTCGTATCTTTCAAGTGTCACTTTAGGTGAGCAATGAATTAATGGTGGCATTTCTTCCCTTAAATTCATTCAATTCCGCAAAAACTCGCCTCAGAAAATGCATTAAAAAAGTGGGGACGGACCGACAGATTCACAATTATGGATCGTGCAACAGCGACTGAGTTCGATATTTCGTTGAAATGGGCATCTAATTACGACCCAAAGAATACAGGACTCACATGGGAAAAATACCAAGAAAGGGAAGGGGCCAAAAGTGGAGCAGGAGGGGTCCAGATCTAACGCGTCATGTGCTTGCAATTTGCATTACGGGAAGTCAAGTAAAAGGATCGATTGTCGCAGAAGAAGGCTAAAGAAACAGAGAGAGAGAGAGAGAACATGCATGGGGGTTCCTGAAAAAAGAGAAAGCCCACATGGCCCTGTGCCTTAATCTGCCGTTTGAGTGTGACCTTTGCCTAATTCTTGCATTCTGATGGAAGGAGGCGGTTAATAGATATGCGGTCTTTGATGGTGAAGGGATTGGGGCGATTGAATCGGAGAGTAATGAATCTGGTGTTTGATTTCCGTGTACACCGCACAAATATGTAGAAACTTGCATTTATAGTGACCATTCCTTTAAGATGGATTACTACCTCATCAACGGACTACTTCATTCCATCAATAGTTCTGTATTATGAGTCACTGCCAAAAACGATCTTAGGTTAATGTCAAAATAATCAAACAAGTTAAAATATCAATGGGATCATAACTAGCCATTCCACCAATTGAAGTGTCCACAATCAAAGGCAGCGCTTCACTGCTATTCCTATAACTACAACTCAACAAAGTAAAAAGCAAGTCTGCTGCACCTCCATAATTCCTAATTCCTAGCCCCGTCCTCTGCTGAAAGTGGAAACCAAATCCTATATTCCAGTAACTAACCAAAAAAGAACAAAAAGGAAGGTATATAAAGAAGAATCCGTTTATATCTCAATGAATCATGACTTCTAGGAGATATTTTTTTACTTTCTTATCGAATTAATATATAGAATCTACAATTCAATGTCAAACAATTCCTTACTTCTCTTTTTTTTTTTTAACTCTGCATTAAAAAAATTAGCAAAAATAGGTTCGATTCCATGCAATGCAAAGCATTAAATTTTGGGAACTAAGTGAAGTCAATTCCGCTGTGGAGATGACGTTGACCGTTGGTTCTTGGTTTTGCCTGTGCAACTTGGGTGGGTCAGAGAATGCAAGCTGGACTGCGTTCAATGAGCGGACCATCGCATCCACTTGGAGTTGGAGCCCATCACGTCGGATGGAGATTTATTCGTGATTCTGATATTATTGGCACGGTGCAATGGCCAATCACTATAAAAGGTAGGATGACTTCTTTTCCCATCTATCTATGGTTCGTCAATCACATAGGTTTAGGTTCAATTTATGACGATGAATGCAATCATTAGTGAAATTTTATTTAAACAGTGATATTCGGGTGGGCTCCTTTTTTTGTCAGTCTAATAATTATCCTCAATTTGATGATTGCATATCACTACGAAAAAAAATGGACTCAAATTTTAGTTTAAATTAAAATTGGGTGGCACGCTATATATTCGATAGGCGAGATACTTTTCCCATGGCTCATGGATGGGGCAGGTTTTCAAATGAAGACCAACGACCATCTTGCTAATGGAAAAGCATTAAATGGTTTAGACTATTCTTATTAGGACATACGAAGGTTTAAAAAATTGGAAAGGAGTTGATGTCCAGAAATTCGCAAAGCATGGATATGGTTTTCGACCTCATCTATTCACATTGTCTTTTAATCCGCATTCCTCTCATTGGATGATGACATGTGCATTTTAGACCAAAATAAAGTTGGAAATTATAGAGATCCAAAACATGTAAATCGAATTGGGATATTATAAAGGAATAGAGAATTTACATACGTGTGCTTATTGTTAAGCCCAAAGGAAAAATATGGGTTTCAAAGTTTAAGATAGGGCATTAGACTCCTCGTCTCATATTCATATGCTAAAAATCATATCTTTCTTGCTTGATATGATAATTTTCTCCGTATCTTAATCATTCGGCAATTGGATGAAGATTCTCTATTTAGTCCATACGTATTTTCATTGGCATTCAAATCAACTCTCGATCACGTTAATGCATGTAGTAATATATTTGCGGTTGAAATGTGAAAGGATATTCATGAGAGTACCCTTTAGGCGTGAAAAATTGACAATTTTTTGAACATGATGAGACATTTCCATTCCATGGGGAAATTTCTCCTTCTAAAATGTGAGAGAAAAAGCAAACAAAAATTATAAAGAAAAAGGAAGAAAAAGCCATTTGACTGTCATAGTGTACTTTGTGAATAACGTTAGCTAGCCTTTTTTTCTTTGTCAGGCGGCTAGACAAGTTTTATGAACATACGCAATTTTAAATTGAACCATAGAAAATGAAAAGGAAAGCAAAAGATAGTTGGTTATCGTTAGCCAGTACTCGTTAACCATGCCCATTATAGAGATATTTTTATTTTCAAATACACGAAATAGATAACCCATTGAAAATTACAAAATTTCTTTAATTAGAGTGCTCAACGAACATTTTATGACAGCTTTTAACAAGATTTGAACAATGACTTTTCCGCTTTCAATCCGCGACAAAAATGTTCGGTCTGGACCAGTCTCGTCGAGCCACCCGACGACTCCTCGAAGTGGGAAGTTACTCTTTTAGGCCCCTCCGAGAAACCTTCTAGAGACACGTGGTAACGGAGTCGACGGTAAAGCCTGGGGGAAGATAAAGCCAAGATAAGAGCCAATCGTGCAAGTGGAAATTGGAAAAAACAAAAAAAAAAAAAAAAAAAAAGCAAAGACAAAAAGATAAAGAAGAAAATGACGACCCCCTTTTTTTATTTTTTATTTTTTTTGGTAGGAAAAGGACAACCTTTTTGAACAATCAAAAAGTTTTGGGGCCTTTACGTGGATTTCAACGAGTTTGATTTTTCTTCGTTCAAAATGTTCTGCCTTGCCTTTCTACCTGATGATGTTAACGGGGGGCGCACGGTTCCGTGCGATTCTCACGTGAGATACTCTCACATGCTCAACCTTCGAGCCCATTTGGTTCGTGAAAATGTTTTCAAATTTGGGACGTGCTTGTTTCGGGAAAAATCTCATAATAGAAAAGCATAAAAATTACTCTTGAGAAAAAAAATTTCCTAATCTGAAAAGGAAATTCATTTTCGTTTTATTTTAAGCATGAATATTTTTTCTTTGACCGCGAATGATTTTCCGCTGACTAATCATTCTCGCCACACCAAATACATGAAAGTCCGGACGGGAATTTATTTTACTCAAACAAACACACCCTTCATTTTGGTGAAATTCAAAATTAAATTAGATTTTTATTTTTATTGTAAAATGAGATTAACACGTTAAAGACATTATTTTTTGTTGATAGGATTGGTGATAAAATATTAATTTCGTTATGAAGTGCGAAAACTATCATTTTTTTTCCAAAATTAGTTCATTTTTTTTTTGTTAAGACAAAATTAGTTCATTTTGTAATGGATTCATAAGAAATTCCTTCTATGTAAGTATATATCTTTAAATTTAACTGTATTTGTAATGATTCATCTTCGTTTTATGTTTTTATTTAACCAACGTGTACTTAAATCATTTTACTCTGTTATTACTTAATACAATATGAAAGTAAATATTTACTGCTATTATCAAATGTATTGAATAGATTTCAGTTTTCATTTTAGATTTTTTCTATTCCTGAGTACTGTTTAATTTGAAAAACCAAAAAATTTCAATGAGAATGGGAATTTTGAAAACATGTTTGGCGTGTCTTTGAAGTCCATCCTTTTATATGCTTTTTTTCAATCAGTATACTCCATCTTTTTAACATCTTTTTAAAATTCATCCCGGATTCTTCACCATTATAGTTCACCTCATCATTCACTTCATAGATGAAGCAAACTTGGTGGACCTGTGCAACTAATATACATGTACCCTATTGGAAAATAATCCTTCTCTCAATTTAATAGTCTCTTCATATCTTTTATACATGGATACTAATCAAAGCTATATGCTATAGGTTATTAATTGGGTTCAAGTCCGATATTCACAACAAATATCATGCGGAGGGACAATGGTTACATTGTGAGAGTGTTTGACCTTTTTGCTCAAGCCATATTGATCACAAAAATACATTAGTCGACCGACACTATAGGAATGACATGATAAATTCACATGTTTTTTAACATTGCATGTGCACGTCCCATCTGTGGAACACTTGATGAGGAGCATCCCAAAGGATTACTGGGATGGTATAAACCCCGATGTGTTTGGCACATTTAACGGTTTGTCCCTAGTTACTCAAGGACAATTGTAAGACATCTCAAACACATTCGAAAATTGTCCCAATCTACATGGTTTCTCGGAGTCAAGAAAGACTTCAAGGTAAGCGACCAGATTACATGCTTAGAATTCATCATTTAAAGTTAAACTTGGAATCTTCAAAGCTCCCCTAAACTTGCGTATTGAAAATAATTGCATCTGTTGACAATTTTAAAATAACTCCAACGACTCGACATTAATCCGATTAGGCATGCATGGAAGATGACGTTTTCCTTAAGTTTTGAGCATGACGTCGTCCGTGGAACCATTATTATTCGTCTAAGTCTAAACTTACGTTCACGTGCTGTGGTTTTTTCTGCGGTCGGTGTCTACATCTATAACACGGAACGGAGATAGAAGAGGCCATGTTAGGTCAAATGCAAGTCAAAGTACAAAAACCCCCCTCGCTCCGGTTCCAAATTCGATCAAATCTAGAGCATTGGCTCCATCGATGACTCCATGACTCGTACTGTGATTGGAAAATTTTACAACGATGACTATTCTTCAAATCTCTACTGATAGCTATTTGATTTTTTTTTTTATAAAATTTATAAGCACTTGAAACTTTCATTTGCCACAATAGTTCTCACATGATCTTTTTTATAAATTTTTCAAATATTCGAGGGTTTATTTTAAATTTGGTGGGACAGGTCAAAAAAATCATTTGACCTTTTTAAATGCCAAAACAAAGAAAGTCGTGCATGGACACATGCATCTACCCTCTTGTCTGATCCACAGATATTAATTTTTTTCTGGTATTAATCAATTGTTGTTATCTCTGGACCAAGTTAAAAGAGCTTGTGTGCGCAGCCCAAGAAAGAGCGTTGCATAGTTGACTTGGATTTGTCTATATAAAACCTTTTAATGAATGATTCCAAATTCGGTTGAGTTTGGTTGAAACTGTTGTTAAAAAATTTTGAACTTGAAAATGGGTGATTTATAATTTTTTTTATAACCAACTTTGATGACTGAAATGTTTACTGATATTCATATTTGATTTTTTTTAATTATAAAATTTGCCCCACTTTTAAGTTGATAATGGTCACCACATGATTTTCCTTTAGGAATACAACAAAGTTTTTTATGATTTGACCATTTTAAATGCCAAGACAAAGAAAGTCGAGCATGGACACATCTATTCATTGTCTTTTAATCTGTGTGCTTCTCTTGTTGGAAGATGACATTTGCATTTAAGAATTTTTTCTGGTATTATCAATTGTTTTTATCTCTTGACCAAATTAAAAGGCATTTTTTAGGAATGAAAAGCCCCAAAAGAAAGTTTAAAAACATTTTGTCATGCCAAAAAAGACCTAAACCTTATATATAAAGGCATTTTAACCTCCAACGATGGCAACCTTTTGCATTTGTAAACTCAATTTATTAAAATAATCAAACACAACTCTTCAGGCGTAAAAATTTTGTTTTTACGGTGCCAATTTTTTATCCACGGTCTATTTGAAAAGTATGCGACGTAAGAAAAGGGTTTCCGTATAAAGACACGAAAATCCGAATTTAAAAATAATTAAAATAATAAATATATATTTTTTTTTGAAATCCGTGGATCTTGTCGTATTTCATAATTTCCAAAAATTTCAAAATGAATGAAGACACCCTTTTTGAAAAATATCCTAATAAACCGATTAAAGAAATGGCATAACATAAAAAAAAAAAAAAAAAAAGGAAAAAAGAATGGAGAAGAAAAATAAAAATTGATCTAAATAAATATTCAAAAATATTAAAAATTATTAAAGTAAAGTGCGCTTAATAATCGAGCCCCCCCACATCAACCCGCAAAAAATGGGTATTATGGGTCTAATTCATAACTTATGTGTTTCTTTAAAACTTTGAATTGGCATCAAAAAAAGTTTATTGAATACACCAAAAAAATTTTAGGACTAAATTGGCCATAAATTTAAAGGTTTATGACTTTTTTGGCACTTTTCCCACTTTTGTTTATTTTACAAATTCCATTTTGAATGGGTTTAAACCCTTGTCAACATTGATAAAGATTTAGATATGCTTATGCACAAGCAACCCTTTATGAATGAGATATAAACTATGGTGCAAAATATTTTTTTGGACTCAACAACCTTACAACTCAATTATTATCCTAAAAATCCTGAAGTATTATTACTCCATATATATGATTTATATTTTCTTTTGGAACCACTTTGACAAGACAACTTTTTCCATTGTTTATATTCAACATATATGGTACGACCAATTGCGTGCAAACTATTTTAGGTCGAGAGCCAAAGAATTGGACTTAACTGGTTTATAGGGTTTGTAGAGTGTTTCATATGAAAGTTTAGAAATTGAATGGTTTAAACTGTTTTTATTAGGACATACGAAGGTTTAGAAATTGGAAAGGAGTTAAACGTCAAGAAATTCGCAAAGCATAGAAATGGTGTTACTTGACCTCATCTATTCACATTGTCTTTTAATCTGTGCTTCTCTTGTTGGAAGATGACATTTGCATTTAAGACCAAAATAAAGTTAGAAATTATCGAGATCAGAAACATTTAAATCGAATTGGGATATTATAAAGGAATAAAGAATTTACACAAGTGTGGTTATCGTTAGCCCGAGAAAAAATATGGGTTTCAAAGTTTAAAATAGGACATTAGACTCTTCGTCTCATATTTATATGCTGAAAATCATATCTTTCCTGCCTAATATGATAATTTTCCCCGCATCTTAATCATTCGGCAATTGGACGAAGATCCTCTATCCAGTCCACATGCATTTTCATTGGTGTTTGAATCAAACTCTCAACTGCATTAATGCATGCAATAATATATTTGTGGTTGAAATGTGAAAGGACAATCGTGAAAGTGCCTTTCAGGCATGAAAATCCGACATCTTTTTTGAACATGATGAAATATTTCCATCCACGGGGAAATTTCCGACCACAAGAAAAAGGGGACATGGAAAGCTCAAAAGAAGCCAATCAGCATAAATTTCTCCTAAAGTGTGAAAGCAAAAGCAAATTGCCAAATCATGGAGCTAGCTAGGGCGCCTTATTTTCGTCGAAATCAAACAAAAATAATAAAAAGAAAAAAGAGAAAAGGCGTTTGACCGTTGTAGTGCAGTCTGCTAATAACGTTAGGTAGCCTTTTTCTTTGTCGGGCGGCTTGACAAGTAAACTGACTGGTCCTACTTTTAACGAGTTATGATTTTTCTTCGTTTAGAACGTCCGTGGATCTTGTCGTACGACGACGTTTTTCTCACGTCGTGCCTCCAGCATGATATTAACAGGGGCACGAGGTTCTGTGCGATTCTCAGGTGAGATGCTCTCGGAGACTCAACCTTAGAGCCCCTTTGGTTCGTGAAAATATTTTCAATTTTTGGACATGTTTGTTTCGGAAAAAATATCATGATAAAGAAATATGCTTTTCATAAATATCATTTTCGAGAAAAAGCTTTTCCCCTTTTTCACATTAGAGAATTCATTTTCTTTTTATTTTAAGTATTTATATTTCTATTTAACCGTGAATGGTTTTCATTTTCGGCAAACAAAGTACACGAAAATCTGGAAAACTAATTCATAGGAATTTCTTATACTCAAACAAACACATCCTTCATTTAAGTGAAATTCAAAATATAATCAATTTTCGATTGTGTCGTAAAATGAGATTAACCCGTTTAAAGACATAATTTTTTCTTGATTAGATTGTTGATAAACTATCATTTTTGTTATGAAGCAGGAAAACTATCATTTTCCTTTTACAAAATTACTTCATTTTTAATGGATTCATCAGAAATTCCTTCTATTTAAGTACATATTTTTAAATTTAACTTTATTTATAATGAATTATCTTTCATTTCATACATTTATTAAGCCAATATTAATTAAATCAATTTAATTTGTTATGGCCTAATACAATATGAAAGCATATATCTACTGCTATTATCAAATGTATTGGATAGCTTTCAATTTTCATTTTCGATTTTTTCTTTTCCTGAATACATGTTTAATTTGAAAAACCAAAAAATTTCAATAAGAACGGTAATTTTGAAAACATGTGTGGCGTGTCTTTGAAATCTATCCTTTTATATGCTTAATTCAATCAGTATACTCCATCTTTTCAACATCTATAAAGATATTCGAAACGACATTTGTTCAGTAAATACATTTTTTTCTTGGTCAAATTGTTGATAAACTATTAATATATATCTTATGAAGCAGAAAAACTACCAAATTGTTGACAATAGTGGTGATTGTGATCAGGAGCCACACGACTCTTGAACATATGAATCTTCATGGTAACTTGTTGAGATCTTGTGATGAACCTCTTTATCAAAATTGTGCGTGCTTCACAAAATTATCCTTCATTGTGCTCTTATTTCTATTGGGAAAAATCAATTGGGAAATATCAAATTAGACTTTGAGATGTAAATACACTGTCTTTAAGTTTTTATTTGCTCCACAACGTTGCTAATGGTTACTGGAAAAAATTCTTCAGGATACAACAAAGGATCGAATGAGAATACTAGATAGCAATTTCGGTATTTCTCCAAGAATTCTCAAAAGGGAAACAATTAAAAACAATGGCTGTATTTTTCTAGAAGGAAAATCGAGAAGTTAAAAATATTGAGATGGAAACAATGAACATATATCAGTGTTTTATGAACAGATGCAACCTTTCCTCTAAAAACGTTGCATTTCTAAACACACACTATTTCAATAAGATAAACCGTAAATTCGGAAGAAAAAATAACTATTTTTTTTATTCCGAATTTTATAACATATGAGACACGGGCAATGGTTGAATCCGATTTATCCTTTCTGATTTGAGAAGTAAGCTTGGTTCTTAGTCATATGTAAAAAATAAAAAAAAAATTCCTCCAGGATTCCTCACCGTTATGGTTCACCCGATCATTCACTTAATAGATGAAGCAAGCTTGGTGGACCGGTGCAATTTACATACATGTACCCTATTGAAAGGTAATCCTTCTCTCAATTCAATAGTCTCTTCATATCTTTTATACATGGATACTAATCGAAGCTATATGTTATAGGTTGTTAACGGGTTTGAGTCTGATGTTCGCAACAAATATCATGCGTAGGGACGAGGGTTACATTGTGGGAATGTTTGACCTTTTGCTCAAGACATATTGATCGTGAAGATACATTGATTGACTAACCCCATAGGAATGACATGATAAATTCACATGGTTTTTAATGTTGCATACACATGTCCCATCTTTGGAACGTTTGATGAAGAGCACCCCAAAGGATTACTTGGGACAGTGTAAACCCCAAGACGCTCGGCACATTTAACAAATTGTCCCTAGTTACTCAGGGACAATTGTAAGACGTCTCGAACGCACTTGAAAATTGTCCCAATCTACATGGTTTCTCGTGGTCAAGAAGAACAAAATGAAGAGAGGGATTAAGAAATGAAAAGACTTTTATTCCGACGGTATAAAAAGTTGATTTTACTAGCATAACAGTTTTTTGGGACTACTATAAAAATAACAATATGTTGTGATCCATAAATTTTTGAAAAAGTAGACTCCATAATAATTTGTAATTATTTATTTTTTATTTTTTATGGTCCAGACTGTTATTCTCAAAGTGGACTAAATATTATCATCAAATCATTTCTCTAAAAAAGTTAATTTACGCCAAAAGAGTTGGATTAAAAGCTTTACTACTCCATTCTAGATGGAAGACTTGGAGAAAATATTGGGTGCCAATGGGGTAGCCAAGTCACCAAAAAATAAGTCCATTCATTATGCATCACGTGTCTTTTAGGCCCACCTGTCAGGAAAATCTCTCTCTGCTTTCTCTTTCCTCTCTCTCCTTCTCTCTCCTCCCTCTCTTCACTGCGGTTTCGTCTCAGCTATGGCACCGCGTCCATGGCCGCTGCAAGTTTTCAAATCAAGCTTCCGTGACCACGAGACTCTGGGTCTAACTGCCATAACCGCAAGCTCGGCCCCGCCGGCCGCTGGCGAGGACAAGCCCTTGCCATCGCGGGCAAGGACGGCCATGGCCTCGCCAGATCTGGGCGAGGCTCAACCTCGACTGGTCAAGCGGAGGCTCGACGGCCATGGACCGTCGAGCTCCGGTTCCGCATCTGGGTCGGCGAAATCTGACTCCGGTCGATGCCCCCCTGCGCCGCCTCGAATCCGACTGTTCAACGGATTTTAATGGATTTTCGTCCGTTGAACAGAATAAAAGGCCAAAGCGAAAACATCCCAAGAGGTCGGGGACGTGGCCAAGGCCATGAGCTTGAAGCTCGAACATGCTCGCAACCGCAAGTTCGAGCTATCTGGCTGTGGAGGGCGAGATGTTGGGCTCAAGCTCAAGCTCTACGGCCATGGCGGCCGCAAAGAAGAGAGAAGAAAAGCAAGTCCACTAGAGAGACGAGGAGAAAAGCAAGTCCAGAAGAGAGAGAGATTTTTCTGACGGGTGGACCCCCTGATCGACACGTGGCACCAGATGAATGGACTATTTTTTGCTGACTTGGCATCACAGTGGTACCCAACATTTTCTCGGAAGACTTGGGGTCGTCTCTCTCTATCACACGGAGCCGCACAAGAGCGAAAAGTCTTTTTCCGCTCTCCCTCTTTTCGTAGATAAATGCATGAAGCCGAGACCCACTCACTGAACAATCATCTCTCTCTCTCTCTCTCAGCCAAGTTTGCTTTCGCAGGCTCCGGTTAAAGAGCGTGATCTCTCTCTCTTTCTGGGTTGAACTTGAGACTGACACGATGGCGATTCTCTCCTCGGCTCGATCTCTATTCTCTGGGTTCTTCGTCCTTTTGTGCGCTACTAACTTAGCTGCTGCCGCCCCTCTTCTGCCTGGCGACGAAGGTGAATAAAATAAAGAAACCCACCAATTTCGTGTTGCGTCCATCGTACTGTTTCTTTTCCCCCCCTGTTTTTGGCTCGCACGTTCACCGAGCTGTATTAATTTGTGCTCTCTTTCATAGGTAAAGAAAGACGTTTATACATATGTTCGACCTCAATCGCACGCGAATCTGACATCGTTTGTGCTTGTTATGCATTATATATTGCCGCTATCTCTTTTGACTTGTCGGCTCTCTTTTCTCTTTCAGCGGATGCGTTGGAAGAAATAGCAGCGAAGTTAGGGAAAACGAACTGGAATTTCGATGTAGATCCATGCAGTAAGGAGGGTGGATGGAGTGACGGCTTACCGCCTGATGACACTCTTAACGACGTCAACTGCAATTGCACCGACACCGTTTGCCATGTCACCAGCATGTAACCTCTCTCTCTCTCTCTCTCCAAAATAAATTGGCTAGAAAAATTTTAATTTCGTGAATTTTACAATCATAGATTCCTATAGCTAAAACTTGGAAAAATTATCAAAAAAGTCATAAATATATTGCAATTTTACCAATTCAATCTTAAACCTTTTTTTTTTTTTTGTCAATTTAATCCTAAACCTTTTGGAATTGTGTCAATTTAATCTATCCTATCCTTTTTATCCTACCGACGCTTAAAGTGGACCAGCCATCCCGATCCGGCGATCCTCTTGATTTTTTTTTTCAAATTTTTTTTTTTTTTTTTTTTTTTTTTTTTTTTACTTTTTTTTCTCTCTTTCTTATTTTTTTCCCTATCTTCTTCCCCAGAAAAAAAAAAAAAAGTTTAGGATTGAATTGACATAATTGCAATAGGTTTAGGATTTTTTTTGGTAATTTTCCTACTAAAACTTTGATATCAATCACGTGATTGCACACCAATCTTTTTATCTCGTTATAAAGTCAGCTGGCTGATATGGTGAACACCAAACCGATCTGGACACCATGTTAGCATTTCATTGAAAAGATCGACCTATTTTTGGGTCAAAAATGTGTTGAGTACAAAAAATAATATGGAATTTCATTGGATTAAGGCATTGAAATCAAAGTTCGACCATTGGATTGCAAAATCCACCAAATTCGAGGATCACGATTGAAACTTAACCCGTGAAAATAAGCCGCACTTGCAAATAGTATTTTCATTTTGAAATTTGAAACTGTAAAGATATGGAATGGGAAGAAAAAGAATAAAAAAGATGTCTGTCGCTAGTAATTTCTATCATGTCGTTGTTATATAATCCACTTCTGGTCAAACTTTCAATTCGACAATGATATACCTTTAAAAGAAACAGGGGTAGTTTTACTAGGGTAATTGGCTAAAGGTGCTTGCTCATAGTTGATCTGGAAGGAGATGTTTAGAGTTTTCGGTAAAGCGATAACGTTCCAATTTAATTTAGTGGCATTTGCAAGTGCGTCCATCGCCGCTTGAGTTTAGTATTAAGATATTAAATAATAGGTAAATATTATCTTGACAGTATATAATCATTTATCGTATTAAATTTATTAATACAGTAATAATAGTTGCTTACTATTAGGTACGGTTATCTAAATTTTCATAACTTAATTTTGTATTGTTCATCATATAATGATGTTTATTGCTAATTATATGTATTAATGCTTGAATTGTTATATAATTATTTTTTCAATCATAATATTATTTTTGTCATAAATTACTTTTAATAATAGAATAACATGTTTTTTGATTAAATACAAATCATAAAGTATGCTTGATGCCTAGTTTTCAAGTAGAGGTAGAATATTTCAACCAAAAAAAAAAGAGAGATAGAATTTAAGCCTTTGTGTCATGTGAAAATAGAATTCTCAAGAAGCAGTCTCTTCCCGGTACTCTTCCGCCTCAACTGTTCAGATTGCCTCAACTCAAAAACTTGTAAGCCTCCATTATCTTCCTCCTCCTCCTCCTCCTTCTCCTCCTCCTCCTTCTTCACAAGCATCATCATCATCTCTCTTTGTAAACAGTGATGTCACCCGCAACTACCTGAACGACACTATTCCTTCAGAATGGGGCTCTACGAAGTTGGTGAACATGTATGTACTCTCTGTCTCTCTCTGCGACACACGCACACACACACTACGGCATAGAGAGTGTATCTTCTATTGATTGGGGGAAACACAATGATGTTGGTACAGTTCTATACTCGGAAACCGATTGACCGGTCCAATCCCGAAAGAGCTAGGGAACATATCCACATTGGAGAAATTGTAAGTGATCACTTATCTCGGCACTCCCGTTTGGCTTGTTCACTTTGTTAAATTTGGTTCATGTTTGAAGATGTTAACTCTCTTCTGACTCAGAGTCGTCGAGAGCAATCAACTTTCTGGACCTCTACCTTTAGAGCTGGGGAACTTGTCCCGGTTACTTATATTGTGAGTCTCTTGATGCAAATTTATGCATTAGGCATCGAGCTTTTATTTATGATGATGTTGTATTTGGCGAGGGAATTTTATCCATTGGAGAGATCTATTTAGAGATTAGCATTCATCTTCAATTAACCAATGTGATCCCATTGGTATTTTCTTGTTCCAGGCACCTTACCTCAAATAATTTCACCGAGGAGCTGCCTCAAACATTTGTTAATTTGACAAAATTACAGCAGCTGTTAGTTTCTAGTTTCCACAAAACTCTACTAATATTTAGATACTTCTACTCTTTCTTCTTCACATGAATCTTGTTGTTTAATTCACTATAGGCGACTTAGTGATAATCAATTCACGGGAAAGATACATGATTTTATTCAGAACTTGACAAATCTTGAAGAACTGTAAGGCTTAATACTTCTTCACCTTTTAAGTCGGTCTATATAGATATACCCCAAAGATAATTCAATCTATGAATTGTTTGATCAGGATTATTCAAGCAAGTGGATTGAAAGGGCCAATTCCCTCTGGGATCTCACTTTTAAAGAATTTATCCTACTTGTCAGTGTAGAATTTGGGCATTTCTATCTGATCTCTCTTTTCTTTAAAATGGTATTAATCTCATAAAGTTCGCTATTTGATTTTGATATGCAGGATAATAACTGACCTCGATGGACCCGAGTCCCAAGTTCCACAACTTAATTGTATAGATATTGAGAGACTGTGAGACCGATGCTCCTTCACAAATAGTTTATTTAATGCAAAAGAGCCAAATCGTCTTAGCAAAGTGACAATATCAGTGCTTTTTCTCTTATAGGATGCTGAGGAGCTGCAATCTCACAGGAGTGCTACCTGATTATCTAGCAAAAATGACGCAGCTAAAAATATTGTGAGTGGAAAACGGCTTTCCCCTTACTATCTGTTGCCGTTAAAAAACCTATTTAAGATGGCTTGAAGGTCCCTTATTGACTTCACTGGTGTTTTAATCTTTTCTGTTGATATTGCTGAATTGTGGATTGTGATGTGGCATTTAAAGTTTCTGGTGATTGTGGCCTCTGCTGTAGAATATACAGTTTCGTGCAAAAGTATATAGACCTTTTCTCTCTTGTTTTCACTTTTCCAGGAATAGAAACCACGAGAATTCTTACCTTGGTTGTGGTGCCCATTTCGTCTAATTTACTTTTGCTTTGATCTATTATCTTGACTTCTTAAGAGCATTAAGGCAAAATGGAGACTTCTAGTGGTTGATTGTCTGGAAACTTTCCTTCTAGTGGTTTACATTCTCGAATCTCAGCCCCACAAGATCTAACTGGAGTTTATGCTTGACTGTCGTATATTTGTCGGCCATGATGCTCTTAGTTGTAACAAGAGCATGGCTTCAAGTGCATCCCTGTACAAGTCAATTCTTCTTATTCATCTGGTCATCTCTGTAAGATTTTATAAATGTTACATTTAGCGGCAATTTTTTGCCATTCTGTCATCATCAGCCATCAACGCTTATTCTTTGATTTTCTGACATCTTGAATTACCGAATTTCTGCGGTTCTGCTGCATCTTATCATATACTCCATTTCCTTTTCTTTAGGTTCGACTAGGTTGTAATTTCTCCAACAACAAAAAAATTGGACTGCACTATCATGCTTTCCTGTTTTTTGAAATCCTCACTTTATTTTGATTTTTTATTCACTCAATCTGATATTCTACTTTCTAAGCACCCTAGTATTTAGAAGCCATCCCTTTATTCATGAATAGAATGTTATGAAGGAGATCTGTTCAATAAATTATGGTTAGCTTTAGTTCTGGTCCTATTAGATAAGTGGAATCTCCCAATTTGAACAATAATATGTTGCATGCCAAGGGATGCATTCAATTTATTGCCCGCGTAGCATTTCTAGTTATATAAATTGATATTTCTAAGTTGCAAATTTGATTTACCGCAAAATTCTTGTATATTTACAGCGTGTGACCAACTTGATGAACATGGATTTTATGCAATGAATGCCTCTGGAAATGAATGTCTGGTAGAAACCATAGGTACCAGGCAGTTCACCTGTATGACTAAACATCTGAACTGGACTTGTAGGTTCATTGATGTTGTCTGTGTTTGTACAATCCTCCAAAGTATACTCAAATAGTGTCCAGTGGGAGTCAGTTAAAACAATCTTCTCGCTATATTCGTCTCCTTTCCATTTAATTGTTTTGCAGAGACCTCAGCTTCAACAAACTGAGTGGCATAATCCCTCCCTCCTTCAATAGCCTGAAAGTAGTAGATTATATGTAAGTACTTTGATGCTGAACGTAGGCTTCTTTTTCATATTTTGTATAAGGATCTAAAATCTCAAGTTGTTCCACTGGCGAAGCTGTATACGCAACTCTTACTATAAAGTAGTTGAGCTATCAATAGAACTTAGACCGCGATAGCACGTCCAGTTAATAACCCTTAAAGGCCTCGTGTCTTGAATGCTTATTGTTTCACCATCCTTATTTTACAATGATTTGGGTTATGAATTTATGGTTATTGTCAACAAATTATCTCGATGGGACTCTAGTCTTGGAGTAGACACAGAACGATGATATTATGTTGCTTAAAAAGCATGATTCACAAAGTTCAATAGAGTTACTTGTTTACGCTGGCAGAGTTAAATGGATCAGTGTTGCTTAAGTATTTGACAGTCGCATGTGCATGTGCTTAATGCATGTCGTGTGTGCCTGTTTTATGATGTATAGGAGATTAAACATAGCAAAAGTCCTTAGGCTCTCTATTTGGTTCTTACACAACAATGGCCCTAGATTGTTTGGTGAGTGTAGTTCTTGCGGGGTCTAGAAGGTCCGCAGATAGAACCTTGATGTCTTTTCCATGATGATGAAAACCTGCAGTCCTAAGCTTCTTGGACTGTTTAACAATGGCTCATCTTTTCATCTTTATGCTCAACAGTTGACTGTTTGAGATCGGCACATCTTCCCTCATTATTTATTTTATGTCTTAGAAGGACAAGAACATTTTTGCGAGGAAAAAGTTAATAAGCTAGTATTGTAGTATCCTTCATTATGTTCAGCTTTGGGCACGAATAATAACCATTTTGTTCCAGAAATAATTCTTGGAATAGATCCTAGAACGAGTTTCTGAGGAAAGAAACTTGTTTAATAACAACCAAAAATTTCTATTTCTGGAATAGAAACCTATTTGATAACATCATAAAATTTCTATTTCCTCGAACAGAAACCTGTTTGATAACAACACAAATTTCTATTTCCTGGAACAGAAACCCGTTTGAACAACACAAATTTCTATTTCCCAAAACAGAAATCCATTTTTTTATAACCCCTTTTGGGGGTTAAACCACTTTTAGGGTTTTTTACGGGTTAAAACCCCTTTTAAATCCCTAAACTAAGGAGTCTTCAAAAAAACCATTTTGGCACCTCAAAAAATTAAAATTTGACTCAAAGTGAGTGGCTACAAGTATTCTAAACCATTCTGTGAAGTTTTGAAATTTTTTTATTTTTTTTTTGAAAAAATTCACCAACTTTCCTATTTTCCCGAAATCTGACTTTTTTTTTATTTTCTGGAAATTTTTATGAATTTTTCTGGAATTTTTCAATTTTTGTGGATTTTCTAGAAAAAAAAATTGAGATTTTTAGGAATTTTCGAGATTTTCTAATTTTTTTTATGAATTTTATGAATTTTTTTTTTTTTTTCTGAATTTTCTAATTTTTTACAATTTTCTGATATTTTTTAGAATTTTTTTTATTTTCCCGCCGGGAATGAACCGGACCTAATCGGTTTGGACCAGTCTAACCAGGTCATACCAGGGCACAAATTTAGGAAAATATGTGTTTTGAAGAGAGAAAACAGATTCTTTTAGAAATGATTTTCATTTCTTGTCTAGAAACAAAAAACCTACTTTTTTTTTTGTTCTGGTTTTTGGTCTAGAACAAGGTTTGGAACAAAAAGTTGTTCCAGAAATAGAAAAATGAAATTATGTTACCAAATGAATTTTTGTTCCAAACCTATTTCCGGGAACATAAAACTAATTATGAACAAAAACAGAATGGTTATCATGTGCGCTTTGTATACTAGTGTTATGGCAACCGAGGCTCTGCAAGGTTTGCAAGAATCAAGGTTTTACTCGATCATTGATTTCCTTTATCTTTCATCTCCAGCTAAAAGCTCTATATTGATATCATGAGTTAACTGATTTTTTTCTACGCCTCTAATGATTAAATGCTTTTAATATGCTAAATAATGCGTTTTTGAGGTATAACTCTATAATCACGAGGAACTGACTCAATCAAACAATCTTGTTTAGCTATCTGACTGGAAACCAATTGACTGGAGAAGTCCCTGATTGGATCCTGGACGAAGTAAAATATGCGTAAGCTTTGCTGCCCATCTTGTTTAATCACGGATTTGCTTCTAGCTCTATCTCGCTAATCTTGCATTGTAGTAAGCAATTATGCATTCCCACCTTGCATCTTTATGGTTTGTAGCTTACGGAGATAAATTGAAACATCATGAGTACCTTTCTCCTTGTTGGCATCTGTTTTTTGGAAAGTTATATGTAAGACGAGGCTGAATTGGTATGCATGAAAGAATATACAGTGGATTTTCTTGGAAGTGCCAAGTTAGCCCCCACTTTCCCCTATACAGACTGCCCTCGCCAGCTCTAGATCTTTGTCAAACCTCTTGGAATGATAAAAACAACATTAAGAAATTTTTTGCTTCCTATAAATCCTCCTTGAAAGTTTGTCTAACGCATCACCCGCACAATATGATTAGTTGCTTGGGTATGTTTATTGTTTTGTGTATTTGAGAAACTCTACAACCAAAATGAGTGTACCCAGGAGAAAGTTGATATTACCTTATGGGCATAACAATGAAGCTCTTATGAGCTAGTTTTAACAATTAAATGGTGGTCTGGATATTTTCTAATAAGAATATCCGACTTAGGAGTCGTTGGAATCATAGTTATATTTTTTCCTCTTTGCCTTATACATCATGTTTGTTGTACTGTTACTAGGTAAAAATGTATTAATGTACTCCGACTAGTTCTAAAGTCTCCGTTCACTCCAATTAGTCTTTGTCCTTTTAATATTTTAAGATAAGATATCTTGAATAAAGATAACATATTACTTTCATCACCTTATGATGTTTTCGCCTTTCAACTTGCCTTACCTGTCCCTATTTTGCAACTGGTCTCCCTTTTTGTACATAATCATTTGATGGAATGACCGTCAAGTGTATTCTTTAAATTGATGAGATTTTGGAAATGGTTGACTATCTCTCTGTGTAGTGATCTATCATACAACAACTTCAATGACACAGGCCGAGGATGTCAAGTACGAGGCGTGTATGTACTACTTCCTTCATTCTAAGTCCAGGGCTCCCCTCAAATGTGCGGTTATGAGTAACTTATAATCCTGTGTACAAGATTTCCATTTCTCTACTGAATGTTGATTTTGTATTTTCTCTACAGCAACTTGTTCGCAAGCTCGGCGGTTGACAATGTGTATGTTTGGGATTAAATTTTTCACCAAGAGACTTGGATTTCCAAGGACCTGCATTTTAAATTTTTTTTAACGTAGCGTTGAACTTCATTCAGAATGATGATGACTGTAACATTAAAATCTTTATTGACTTGCTCAGAACCTCATATCCTGCCACAAGTGGACCTGTCTCATGTTTGCAAAATCAACCTTGCACAAAAGGTAAGTTAATCTGCTGTATATCCTATCATTATCATCAGATCTTGATATTGTATCATACTCTCTGTGTATCTCCTTGTCAACTCTTCTCTTGGCTATTGTGTCAATCTTTGATGGTTAATGCTAATTAGTATAGAAATTTTGAAGCCACGTCCATGAAATAACATGTTGCTCATAAACTTGGAAGTTTCTATGTGATTTTCATCTAAGTGAATGCCGGTTCATTTAGTGTGTTTGGAAAGTCCACTCCATATTAACAAAAAGAAGAAAACTCGATTTTTCTCTTTGTGGCTATTTCTTTACTCCATCCAGATCGGTACAAACTCTTCATAAATTGCGGTGGGAGCGAAGAAACAATAGGGGACAACACATACAACGATGATACATGGCCGTTGCTTGGAGCTACTTCAAGTTCCTTCTCGAGTGGAAATTACTGGGGCTACAGTAACACTGGTCACTTCCTTGATGACGGTGTCGATCCAGATAAATATGTAGCTGCCAATGTATCCGTACTGTCCATTGAAAATCCCCAGCTTTACATGACAGCACGGCGTTCTGCTATCTCTCTAACTTATTATGGTTTCTGTCTGATGAATGAGACCTACAATGTAAGCCTTCATTTTGCGGAGATAACGTTCACAGGCAACGAAAGTTACACAAGCCTTGGAAGGCGAGCTTTTAATGTTTATATACAGGTAAATTTTGGGCATCATGCAATGCTGGTTCTAATATGTAAAGCATATAAGCGCTCAATATGTGATGGTTGGGTTGTTTTATCTAAATATCTCGTATTTGCAAATCATGATCTGATCACAATTTCTACATTCTACTGAGACTGAAAATTTCACCATGTTCAATGTGGAGACACTCAACTTGAATCAGATTAAACATTATTTCAGGGGGAATTAGTCTTGGAAGATTTCAGCATTGAGAGTGAAGCAGGTGGAGTTGGAAAGGAGGTCGTAAAAAATTTTACTGCCAATGTGACCAAGGGCACTCTGGAGATACGCTTCTATTGGGCTGGGAAAGGAACCAAAATTATACCTACCAAAGGAGTCTATGGTCCTCTTATATCTGCTATCTCCGTCTATCCTAGTACGTAGACAGACGCTTCCACATTTCACTTGGTGCTTCTCCATTGAGAAAGTTACTCGTGTTCATATTGGAAAAAATACCCATATTCTGTCTTGCCCCAGAAGTCATCAATAGGCTATTCAGTTACTTGGTTTGGTTGCAAATGTTCACTGTTGGATTCAGGCCATTGGCATACGTTACAGTTGATCGGATCAATTTTCATAGTAGCTGACATAGATCCATTATTCTTCTCTTAAGAGGGTGAAAATTGGTTATAGTTTTGCTTTGTTTTCTTTCTAGCTGAGCATGTTTTCTCTGTATTAATCCTTCTATTTAGACTCTGAAATGATAGCCTCGTTCACTTTTCTGCTATGGATCAATGACCATTGCGCCTGTATTATACAGTACAGCCTGGAGATTGAAGAGCATATTTTGTTTCCTTTTCTTTTTCCCTTTGTATTTAGTATTACATGCTCCAAAGATGATTTCTTCCTGTGCTCATTTATCTGATAGTTTCTGTAGAGTACTCTGAGCGGTTTTCATGTCTTTTTATTCTCAATTAGTGTGTTGTCCCATCTATTGCTTTCTGTGCTCACCAAGAAGCTACGGATATTTTTCCGCATTTATGTCTACCCCATTTATCCGAAATATTTGTGTTCTTTCTTCATCAGACTTCGAACCCCCACCAGAGCCAACCAGCCCAGCAGAGTCGACCAGCATATCTGCTGGCACAATTGTCGGGATTGTGGCTGCTGTAGTTTTTGTAGTTTTCCTTATCCTGGTTATCCTTTGGTGGAGAGGATGTCTCGGACGTGAAGATGAAATGGCACAAGGTAGTTGCTTACCTGGAATTATCTCTGTTATTTTGTTCACATATATCTGTCAAGAAATAGAATGTTATGCATTCTGAATACGTTCTCCCATTCATCATTTATATTTCACCCAGTTGTCCTGTCAAACTGTTGGTGCGTGACTCTTCTTCTTCTTCTTCTTCTTACCTTTTCTGGTGGGGGATGGGGTAATCACAATGCATCATCAATACTGCAACTAGATTACACAGTTCTCCTGACTGTTGATGCACAGCATTTGTGCATTACATTGGAAATTCGATTTGACACAAAAAGAAAAGAAATTATTGGTAAGCCATAATACAGCTAAAGTTTCATCGATCCATTTGTTACACTCAATGAACTAAATTTTTATTTAAAAATCCTAAAAATGAAGTGATAAATAGTTATGGGAAGAGGACTGTAGATTTTTTCTTAGATGTGTGTGTGTGTGTATTGGGTCTCCTTGGGGGCATGATCGACCGTATATATACTAAGTCTATGCTTCAAGCCATCGAAAATAAATGCTGGAACTTCGGATACACCAGACATCAAAACATACAAACCTTGCCTTACGTTTCCAAAGTGGGTTTTTTCTATGATTTTTCTTTTCCCCCACTACTAAATACCCTGAGGACATTCTCATTTCATCTTTCAAAGTACATACTGCCAACCTAAGCCAGAGCTTCCTAGAAAATAATTTTCAAGATGCTAAGATATATTGTCCTGAACTTGCTCAGACCAAATAGTCATAATAAGGTTTTCTGGTACATTGTGAAGGAGTTGCTACGTCTTTGTTAGACAGTAGATTACATACTTTAGCTGTTGACTCCTCCAAATTCTGAGAAGTTCCAAAACTTTGTGCAGATTTGAAGGTTCTAGCGTTGCAAATTGGTTCATTTACCTTGCGACAGATTAAAGCTGCTACAAACAATTTTGATGCTGCCAATAAGATTGGAGAAGGTGGTTTTGGTCCTGTATACAAGGTATGCTGGAAAATCGGTGAACCAACTTCCCCCAATTCCCAAAAAAAAAATTTGTAGAAAGCAGCATTCAATGTCTAAATCTTCACAGCATAGATCTGATGCCAAAGTTCAATTGCAGGGTCTTCTGTCAGATGGCACCACTATAGCAGTGAAGCAGCTTTCATCCAAATCAAAGCAAGGAAATCGTGAGTTTGTGACTGAGCTTGGGATGATTTCTGCTCTTCAACATCCGCATCTTGTGAAACTCTATGGATGCTGCATTGAAGGAAATCAACTTTTGTTGGTTTACGAGTATATGGAAAATAACAGTCTTGCTCGCGCTTTATTTGGTAATTTGATATCACATTGTGCTTCACTGACTTCAGTTAATGACATGGCAGTAAAGCAATTTTGATGTCTTCTGATACAATTGAAGGTCCTGAAGAATTTCAGTTAAAGTTGGATTGGCAGACAAGACACAAGATATGTGTGGGTATTGCCAGGGGGTTGGCATATCTTCATGAAGAATCAAGGCTGAAGATTGTGCATAGAGACATCAAAGCTACTAATGTTTTACTGGATAAGGATCTCAATCCTAAAATATCAGATTTTGGTTTAGCAAAGCTTGATGAGGAGGACAACACACATATTAGCACCAAGATTGCTGGAACTTAGTAAGTTTCTTGCTTTGTGTTCCTGTTTACCTAATTGGGAGCCAGTGACAGCATAAAAGAATGGAGTAGAAAAATCTCGCCTAATGCAAGGAAAGTGAGTTGAATAGAGCTTTGTGGTTGACTCACATCATCCCAAAGAACGGTGCTCAAAAAATGGGCTTGGCTTTGGAAAATTACAGCAACACCGACACCAACAGAACTAGGAAGCTTTTTTGCCTCTGGGCTTGGCTTTAGGAATCCTCCTACAGCTGCTGCCTTTGTTTCAGATCTTGTCTCAGCTGCTTCCAACTCTTTTTTCAGTTAAAGAGCCTCCTTTCCAAGTTATAAGGATGCACTTGTTTTCCAACTACGAAGCTATATAAACCCTGAAAGTTATATAGAACCGCAAATGTTCTTTCTTATTTTGAAATATTGTCGGCGGAATCCTATTAAAAAATTTATAGGATGCACTTTTTTTTTTCCTCCGACTCTTGAGACCATGGTGTCACAGTTAGGAATATCTCCTTATTTTGTATTTTAAGAAGATATGCAAAATGTATCTTCGGAAGAAAATAGTAAGTGCTATCTAAGACATTTGCCTTGTTACAAACACAAGCTCTCTTCTTGTTATGCAGTGGATATATGGCTCCGGAGTACGCAATGCATGGTTACCTCACTGACAAAGCCGACATCTATAGTTTTATGATAGTATCCATATTTAAATCTCTGGCATCGTTGCCTTAGAAGTTGTTAGTGGCCGGACCAACACCAGTTACCAAAAGAAGGAGAAATGCTTTTATCTTCTTGATTGGGTAATTAACTCTAGCATTCAAAAGTTTCTTATTATGATAGTATCCATATTTAAATCTCTGCTTGTGCTGGTTGAAAAATGGATTAAGGAAGCGTGAACATAGCATATAACTCCTCATATGCACTTTTAATGGTTGCAAAGGAGAGTTACAGTTACCAGCTATTGAAACCTTTTAAACAAATTTTCATGCCATTAAGTGCAATCTGTCATTTCAAATTAATCCAATTCTTCTTATTATGTTGGTCTACACTGAATTTGAAAGGAGAAAGTAATCCTTGCGATAGCTAGTCGATGGTGTTCATCCTCAAGATGTGCGACTTGGGGTGGGGGCGGTCACGGATTAGTCTGGTTCTAAGAAATTGAAAATGGAACCTACCTAGTGACACATTGAAACTCGAAATAACAGGCTACCGCCTGATTTGAAGGAATCGTGTAGATTCTTTTTTTGGATTGAAGACAACTCTATTCATTGAAATTTGGGTTAGTTTAGGTTTAGTCCTTATAGTTTTATGCGTGACATTCTTACTCCCTGTAGTTTCATTAGCGCCAAATGAGTCCTTCCGAGTACTTTCGAGTTTTGACAGTTACTGTGGGATTTAAAAAGTTTTCAAGACCATGTCTTGACCCAAATATTCATACACTTTCCATTTGGATTTGAGTTTAAATGGCATCCGTATAATTGAGTCCTTACGTTAGGTTTTATTTCGCTTTGAGTAAACCAATCATTATTTGTCCCTGTTATATCTGATTTTCACCTAAGCTGCATAATCAGGTAATTCTTGTTAAACTAGAATTGAGAGTAGAAGGCAATGAATGGTGCAAACCATTGATGGACGATTCTACTGTTTGTTTCATGTAATGACAAACTGACTAATAATTCCTGCCTGTAAAACTCGATTAGAGCTGGTAATTTTAAATCAGTGGTGGTAATTTTTTTGCGACTGGTTAACCGTTAGTAAGTGATCAATTAATGTTTGAGTTTACTAACTTTTACTTAAAATTGGTAAAGAAATCATGTTTCATCTGAATCGACTCTTTAGATTTTTTCCTTCCATTTATAACTTAAAACGAAGATGAAAAGCTAGCAGGTGCTCATCAACTGCTTTTGTCATGGAATTATTGAGGGCAAAATATATTTCCTTTCTTCCTGTTTTAGTATTCTGAGCATATTCTGCAACTGATCAGTACCTGAAGCTTGAGAGGGAAATATCTTCCTTTTTATTTCTACTTCTAGGCACGACTTTTGAAGGAGAGAGGAAATTTGATGGATCTAGTTGATCGGAGGCTGGGTTCTCAATTTGACCAAGAGGAGGTGCTGGCGATGATAAAGGTGGCTCTGCTATGTACTAATGCGACTCCGGCACTCAGGCCGCCGATGTCATCTGTGGTTAGCATGCTCGAAGGCAAGGCTGCTGTTCCAGTGCTGGACTCTGAGGGTGCTATCGCAACAGAGGAGACAATTGAGGCGATGAGGAAGCATTTCAAAGGTGACGAAGATCAGGAAGTCTCTGAGAATATCACCAAGAGCATGTCCATTGAAGGGCCATGGACTGGAACCGCTTCTTCCACATCTGCTAATGATCTCTATCCGATAAATCTGGATACTGATTACTGGCAGAACAGAAAATAAGAAATAATTTGCTATCTTCTTAGTTAATTCGTTTTTCAAAGAACTAGGGCTTTATTTGGTAATCCATCAAAAGGAACTCTTAAATTTCGCTTCGAATTTCTCTTTTGTTCGCATTTGAAATTGAAGGTATCGATACTATAAAGAAAACGACGACTATTATGCAGTGCAATAATTGTGTATTGTGAACTAATTATTGGGGAAAGCCAAAAGACTGAAGGCTTTTTGTTTGATGGTTGTATTCATGCTGTTTCTTTCGATATTGTTATTCGTACAGAGACGATGTTACGACTTCTTCACACATTAATGATGTGGATGGTTGCCACTGCAAGGGTGGGAATCTTGCCATTGTTTGAATGGCAAGATGTGCGAAGCGGCACGTTCTTGCTATGGATGTGTTTTGTTCCCGAGCTGGACCTGTTATATATTGCTACTCATGAATTGTTTAAAGAAAATGGAGTTTCTCTCTTCAGTGTGGATGATGATCAGCCAACTTCATCTATCCCATCTTTGATAAACGATAGAAGGGAATACTACATTTACAACAAAAAAAAAAATCTGTAGAAACTTACAAGTCTGATCACTATTTCTTTCAAATGGATTATTACCTCATCAGCCGATTACTTCATTCTATCAAAAGATCAAGGCATAATGACATAAATAGTTCTTGAACTTTAACTTAATGTGTAATGTGATCTTTGAATTTTTAATTTATTTAATGTGATCCTTGAACTTTGGCCCAATGTTCAATATGCTCCGTAAACTTTTAATTTATTCAATATGATCCATGAACTCTTAATATACGTTCAATGTAGTCCCTAGGCTATATGAAAATATTTAATGTAGTCCTTGATCTTGAAGTAATGAAATAATTATATTAAATATTTTCATATAGTTTGTGAGCTAAATTGAACATATATTAAAAGTTTAGAGATCACATTGAACAAATTAAAAGTTCATAGACCATATTGCATATTGAGTTAAATTTCAAGTACTATATTCAATAAATTAAAATTTTAGAGATCACATTACATATTAAGTCAAAATTAATGAATAATTTGTGACATTTTCTCACGAATCAAACAAGTTGAATTTCAATGGGTTTGTTTGCTCCCCCGAGATCCGAGATGACTAACTTGTCATCCCAAGACGAGGTGGTGGGCCCCACCAACCTGAAGTGTCAACATCAAAGGCGGTGATTGGCTGCTACTCCTACAACTACAACAGCTCAGCAAAGCCAAAAAAGGTCAAATCTGCTGCGACTTCCTAAATCCTATAATTCCTAACCCAGCCCTCTACCGAAAACGGAAACCAAATCCTGTATTAAGCGGCTAGCCAGAAAAGAAAAACCAAAGAAGGTACATTAAGTAGAATCCAACAAACGCCTGTATCTCAGTGGACCATAACCTGTGGTTTCTCTCAGCCCCCCACCTTAGATCTTAACCCAGAATCCAAACTCTCTCTCTCTCTCTCTCTCTCTCTCTGCAAAAAGAGACTTTTGTGTTTGCTACGTTGCTGTGAGGAAAAAATGGGTTGGGGTTGGTGGGTACAGAGGCAATGCAGATGGGCTTCTTCTTCGCGTTCTTTTCATTGGAAACTGGTCTTGACGTTGCTGATATGGGGAGGGACCTGGGGCGCGGAAGCAGCGCTAGGAAGCGGCAACAGGAACCCCAAGTGTGATGTGTTCCAGGGGAGCTGGGTGGCGGACCAATCCTACCCTCTCTACAACTCCTCCGTCTGTCCCTTCATCGAGCGCGAGTTCGCCTGCCTCAGGAACGGCCGCCCCGACCTCTCCTTCGCCAAGTACCGGTGGCAGCCCCTCGGCCGCGGCTGCTCCTTGTCCAGGTACTCTCCCTCTCCCCTCGCCTTTATCGCTTCCTTAGGTGCAGGAAACGAAGCCCATTACGGCATCCGTTGGATTAGTTTGATGGGCGTCTCTGTGTTCTGTACTGGTCCCATTTCGTGCGGTCGCAGAGCTCTCCTCGCAACAACCATGGTTTCGTAACCCGAAAAGTTTTCTCTCTTTTTGACAATTGCTGTGCACACAAATATGTCCCCACCGACAGTGGACAACAGCAACGATTTGTTAATACTAAACTTTCAAGTGATTTTGCACCCCCCCTATCGTAGAAGCCACCACCTTTAAATCTGATAACAAATCTTTAATAAATCATACAATTAATCAAGGTGACGGATTTTGCTTTCCTTTGTCAAGCTCACCCCCATTGTAACATGGCTTCTGAATTCGCCAATATAATCTGGTTATAGATGTTGCCATTTTGACTACCATCAAACACCCTTTTTTGAGGAAGAAAGAAAGATTTTTGGCTCGCCTTAGAACTGTCAAACTATGTTAAAAATCCATATCTTAACCCAAAGTTATGAAAATGGATCATAACCAGGTTCGTTTTAAAATTAAGATATAGGTTATAAAGGGATTCTAAGTTAAAAAGCTCACAATAAATGAATTATGGGTCCATTTAACCTGCTTAGCAGTCACCTATAGGGAGGAATTTTCGATTTTTCAAGAAATTCATTATTCGCGTTATTAAAAGAGAAGTATACGTTGCTATTACGATATTCGATTTTGCTCCAAACATGAAAAGTTCTTTTAATGTTACGCGTAATCAATATTTACATTCCTTGTTAAACATTCTCTTAAATTAGTAATTTAGTATTTACATTAAAGGAATTTATCAACAAAAATATTTTTTTATTCCATCACTTTCGTGTCGGGGTGGCATCCCGTGAAGCGACACAGCTAATGATTTTGACGCCCTGCTATTTCCACGGAGCGGCAGTGCGTGTCCGTCACGGTATGAGGACAGTAGGAGCTACTCGCGCGTCGATTGGGCTGTCCACGCCACGCGCTGGAGGAGCGCGTGGGATTAGATAGAGTGAAAAAATTGGACAGAGATTCCTTTTCCGCCGGGAAACTCAAAACTCGCCGGTTGGTGAGTTCCGTCAAGCTCACGGACGGTCACGAGCTGCTGCAGCAGCAAATAGCGTTGCATTGAATTTGACAAAATTTCATTTTTAAAATTTGTGGTACTTCACGTGAGAGATTTATCAAATTCTAACAATTAAATATTATGTATGTAATAACACTTCGATTAGGGAGACTCTTAAGCGGTCACGTTTAATAAGTTTTATAATTAATTCGACAAATTAACAATAGGTTATATAAGTTCGCGCCCCTTATAGATTTCGTGTTGGTTAAAAAAAAGATCGTGCACGGTTTACTATTGAAATAGCTCCTTCCGGCTTTTTATAACTGTGGATCGGGATTGGATTCCGTTTCTAGGAGGGGATGATTTATCGGTTTTGGCTTGTCGATTCCGTAGGTTCGATGGCCGCGACTTTTTGGAGAGGATGAGGGGGAAGGCGATCATGTTCGTGGGGGATTCGCTTAGCCGGAATCAGTGGCAGTCGTTGACGTGCATGCTTCACTCGGCGGTGCCCGATGCCAAGTACAACGTCACGAGACAAGGCGACGTCTCCACTTTCGCCTTCACGGTACGTGTCTCATTGCTTTCATCCTTCCACTCTGGTTTGAATTAGATTAGATTGGATTAGATTATGTGACATCAGAGGTAGCACAGATCTTATTTGCAGGGTTTCTTACTAGGAATCTGGTTGGGATCTCAGTGGCCATATGAATTGACCATATTTTGAAGTCTTCAGATCTCATTGTTTTTTCATCTACAATGACCATGTGTTTCCTGACTGCAATGTTATTATAGACCTTGCATGTGCAACAGCTGTTCATTAGCTGACATTCACATATTGACTCTGCCAGTGTCTGCTAAAACCCAGAGAAAAGTTGAGCTGCTTCAGAACTATTATATAAACTTAAAGGAGCAGCAGCTTTCATGGGAGATTCTATTAAAAATTCGATCCGTCTCACCCTCATCTATCCGAGTGCCACACATGAATCCAGGGCTAACGACAGTAGCTTTTGTCATTTATTTGGCCGACCATTTGGTCCTCTTGCCCCATCTTTTGCATGCGAGTGTTCTAAAAAGTTAGATTTCCGTTCCTGCAAAACTGCAAATTGATTGTCCTTTCCATTTTCCCCCAAAAAGTCGCTTGAAAAAAGGCGCGAAATCACTGCTCCTCGCGCGCATTGTAATCCTTTTTAGCTGTAATCGCACTTTTCGTTTCTTATGTCACATTGAAAGCGTAACATCACGAACTGATGAGGCATGCTGAGCAAGAACTAATAGAGGAGCACGAGCAAGTTCCTATTTGTGTGCTTGTATCGAGATACATGTTGTCCGAGGCATGATTTGTACTTTCGCAGGACTATGGGGTTAAAGTGATGCTTGACCGCAATGTGTTCCTAGTGGATGTGGTGCGAGAACCAGTCGGACGGGTCCTGAAGCTCGACTCGATCCAAGGAGGCAAACTATGGATGGGGATTGATCTGCTCATCTTCAATACCTGGCACTGGTGGAACCGCCGAGGGCCCACTCAACCGTACGTCTCTACGTGATTAAGAACAGTGTCATTGTAGCAACAGACAGAGAACGACTTCCTTAATATCAGATCTATATGGGAGAAATTGGACTAATGTTTTCATATGCTTTGTTGTTGCCCCAGGTGGGATTATTTACAAGAAGGTAAGCAGATTTACAAAGACATGGATCGTATGGTTGCTTTCGAGAAGGCACTAACGACTTGGGCTGGGTGGGTCGACACCAACATCGACCCAGCCAAGTCTAAAGTTTTCTTCCAAGGAATTTCTCCCTCTCATTACAAGTACTGATCCTCAAAACCATTTGGAATGATCCTATGAAAGTTCTTAAATATTCAACATATTTCGTAATTCTTCTAATTCATGTATGTTTTAATGTATCAGTGGCACTCTATGGGGTGAACCGAGCGCAAAGAGCTGCGTAGGCCAGAAGCAGCCAGTGCTTGGCTCGACTTATCCAGGGGGCCTGCCACCAGCTGTGGCGGTCTTGAAGGGTGTACTGAGTAAGATCAAGAAGCCTGTGGTGTTACTGGACATAACAAATTTGTCGCTGCTGCGTAAAGATGGACATCCTTCAATATATGGCATTGGTGGGAGAACGGCGACGGATTGTAGCCATTGGTGCTTAGCAGGCGTTCCAGATACTTGGAACGAGATTCTTTACAATCTCATTCTTTAACAAAGATAGGCTCATTTCGGGTCCCATTCATAATGAGAAATTTGAATTAGGAGATAATAAAGCAATAGAATTTGTTGGATTGATTGCCTCTTCATATTGCATGACCAAATTGACATATGTTAATTTTGTTTCTTCTTGTTCAGTTTTCTCCTAATGAAACTCTCAGACAACAGACCTACCAGATAGAACCAGCCACAAGAAAAACTCATCCAACATAAGCAAATGAATAACAGACCCGCCCCTTTTTTCCGTGAGTACTACGAAAGTTTGCAAATCTGTTTTCATGGTTTATGCTCTTGAGACAATTCAGGAAATTATATTTGAGGCTTTGGAGGACTAAACAGCAGAACCCTGAACGAAAGAATGATTTACCTCAGTTTTTGAGAACTGAACTAAGAACAATCATGCACTCTTATTCCTCTGAGTAGACGCTCAAAACCCATGACATAGTTTCTCTGCCGTGGAGAATAGGTAAAGTTACGAAAAAAACATGGCAAACTCTATGTGATTTACATTTTTCATATAAATTCTCTCTCAACCTACTGGGGTCCAATCATCTCGATCTGGTGTGCACTCTCGCGCTCATGCCCAAAAATATGGGTCTCAAAAGTCGGATCAGCTTGGCGTATGCCGTTCTCTTTATTTGGGGTCTTCTCCAAGCCAAAGGCATTGCCAAGGGAGAGCCAAATGAACACCCTAGTGATTGTGATTTATTCCAAGGGAGTTGGGTGTATGATGACACATCATACCCTCTATACAACACCTCGACATGCCCATTCATCCAGAAACAGTTTGATTGCCAGGGGAATGGACGACCTGATAAATTCTACTTGCATTACAGATGGAAGCCTAGTGCTTGTGCACTACCCAAGTATACACGTCGCAAACTTGAACTCTCTGTCCATTTTTTTGATTTTTTACACAAAATTGTCTCATATTCAAGGAAATAAAGCTGTCCTGGATTTTGAAGTCGCGACTGTTTTGATGATTTACGAATATTTGGAGTGGTTGGATACTGTAATATCTTCAGGGGAGCAAGTGATTCGTATCGGATGATGTGATGCAGGTTCGATAGCCAGGATTTCCTGAGGAGGATGAAGGGGAAGAAGATACTATTTGTGGGCGACTCGCTGAGCGTCAATCAGTGGCAGTCACTAACCTGTATATTGCATGCTTCGGTTCCCAAGTCCAAGTACACTCTCTCCACAAACAATGTTCTCTCCACTTTCATCCTCCCGGTGAGTTTCGCTATAGATATTAGCCTGCCTACTACAATGAGTTGCACACTATTTAATTCATCCGAGTTGTTAATTTCGGTGACACAGCGGAAGCGGATTGTAACTTTGCAATTAAATTGAGAGCTATAGAAACCAACAGAGAAGTAAAACGAGGAACGATAAGAGGACACGAAAAAATTTACGTGGTTCCGTTACATCCACGGAAGAGAGCCAACAAATTATCCACTAATAAATCGGAGAAAGACAGAGTTTTTAATCAGTCACACACTCGAGTATTTTCCGATCCTAGTATATACCCAACACCCGCAATGTTTAATAAGTCAACTCGATGGACTCGCTCTTGGCACAAATCTTTCCATCTCTTGAGAGCTCCTCCTTCCCTTTTCATCTCTGGAGCTCTCTGAAGTCCGTCATTCTCTCTTCTTCTTCCGTCTCTTGCTTTTATGGAAGCAGGGAGCAATTTCAAGAGAGAAGGAAGTCAAGAAAGCGCCCATAACCTTTGAAGATAATCATAAGAAGGCGTGGGTCGCCGTCTTCACAGATCTTGTCCATTGACGTTCAGCTCCTTCAATTAATGCGCACATGGAATGTGATGACCCAGATGACCCAGACCCTAGGTGGCGGGCACAGGATGAGGGATGGCAGGAGAGGCTGCGCCTCTACCTTGGACATGCACAGGGCGAGACTGAGTGCACGTCTCTTATCCCACATCACCGAGGGGGGGAGTCATGAGCTAGTTGATAAGGTTTTAAAGTTATGAGGGTCAATTGGCTCAAAACGGACAATATTACATATAATGGTAGCCGCAGGTCCTTACATGGAAGCTCCATTGTTCTTTCCTTTACAACCAAAGGAAAAAGCTAAGGAAAGAAACAAAGAAGTTAATGAAAGAGGAAAAAACAACCCCACAACTTTTTTCTTTGGTCAATTCTTCTTGCGGTGGAGTCTCTCTGTAAAACCAAGAAAGAGAATGAAAGCAAAGATCGTGGAGACCTCCTTTTTCAGCTGAAGCAAATCTCTCTCTGACCTTGCTTCAGTCCCGTGCGATCCTTCAGGGACAAAACTTCGGATATTTCTTTTCGCGCGAAGTTGGTGAAGAAATTCTGACCAACTTAGACGATTTCGTCACGCTCCTAAAATCGCTCGGATCGATTTGCATCCATTGAATTGGCTGAAACTCGAGGCATAAATTAACGCGAGTCATTCACATCGATCATCATTCTGGTTCATTGACTATAAAGTGAACCGATGTTAGATAACTAACATACTGTTTTGCAGGATTATGGGATATCCATTGTGCTATCGAGAAACAATTTCCTTGTGGATATTGTCGAGGAGAAGATAGGGAGAGTCCTAAAGCTGGACTCTATTGCTAACGGCAGCGCATGGAAAGGATACGATGTTCTAATTTTCAACACATGGCACTGGTGGCTTCACAGAGGCAAGATGCAACCGTGAGATATTGCTGCGCGTCGAGTGTTAAGTCTGATGTATAGGGAATGAATCGTGAGAGAATAGTTTCAACGAAATCAACAAATTCACCTGTAATAGGAATTGGAACTCCTCGTTCGAGCATAGTTTTAACCATGCTTTTCAAAATGAGATCAAAACACTATGAAGAAAAACTGTCATTCTTGAGCTACTGATATATTTTTGGCGTATCAGGTGGGACTATATTCAAATAGGAGACACAGTACTCAAAGATATGGACCGCTTGGTTGCTTTCCGAGACGGACTGACCACATGGTCGAAATGGGTACAATCCAACATCGATCCGACCTCTACTAAAGTGTTCTTTCAGGGAATTTCTCCCACACATTACAAGTAATCTCTCTTAAACTTTCATTTGTTTGACAAGATATTATCAGGTGTTACATACAACGCTGTGTTCTACCCAATGATGCGATAGAAAGACTAATTGATACATGTATATAGATACATATATCGGCATGCTTCATTTCTTTGACATCTTATAATATGATTGCAGGGGCGAGGAATGGAAAGAACCAAAATCAACATGTAGCGGGCAAACGGAACCTGTTAAAGGGTCCGTGTATCCTGCAGGTCTGCCACCGGCGGTGACTGTGGTGAAGGAAGTCTTAGCCAACATGTCCACAACCGCCGAGGCCGTCACTTTGCTTGACATAACAACGCTGTCGCAGCTGAGGAAAGAAGGGCACCCATCTAGATATGGTGGAATTCGCGGCAAAGCAAAGATTGATTGCAGTCATTGGTGTCTCGCCGGCGTTCCCGACACTTGGAATGAAATACTACGTGCTATTCTCGTCACGAATTCTGTATAAGCACACACACACACACACACACACACACACGCCTCGAGGATATTGGCGTCTGCATAAAATTCGAAAAGTGGTCATTAAGAGCAACGATCATGTACCTCCTCGGTCAATCAATTGTTGAAGGAAGTAGTGAGTATGAGTAATTTCGTTTCCTTTTCTATGTTTTTCCTATGAAATATCCATTGATGTGCTGGTATATCAAAGACAAGGATCGGTGGTAATGGTTAAGAGAAGCTCTTATAACGGCAACACTATAAATGGAAGATAGTTACCTTCCATGCTCTATCTCAAGCCAGTATCTTTATTTAATCCAGCTAGATTTCCAGAAGCCGAATAAGTGGAAACAAATCTCTCTCTCTCTCTCTCTCTCTCTCTCTCTCTCTCTCTGCGTTTCCTGTCAGAATAATTTGATATGGAGGATCGTTTCTTTCCGTGTAGAGAAGATCGTCCCGCTCTAAGTTTAGTTAAGAAAAGGAAATTCTTTATGGCATGCAGTGGCAGTGCTTCCAGAATAGGAAACGCGGAAGCGAAGATTTCTTGCCATGCTTTGTGATTTATTGAGGGTGTGAGTCATATCCGATTCCTTCTTCTGTGTTGGAAAATTCAGTGCTCGTAGACTTTCTCCCAAAGACTCTGTCGAAAATGGCTTCTGGGTTCGGTTCCTGGCATTGCCTTGTGGCTTTCTTTGTGTTTGGGATAGGGTCTCTGTCTTGCCAGGGGATTGCAGATGAACTGCACATCGACGACCAGCTAAGGAACTGCAATCTGTACGAAGGGAGTTGGATTCATGATGATTCACACCCCATCTATGAAGCTTCGAACTGCCCCTTCATAGACCAAGGATTTGACTGCCTGAAAAATGGCAGAACTGATAAGGATTACCTTAAGTACAGATGGAAGCCAAGCGGATGCGACCTTCCACGGTATGTCATCGATGTCTATCACGGTCCAGAATGCAATATTTACTTTGGCTTTGTTGTTTTTGTTTTGCTTAAGGATGAGACAAGGGTATAGAGCTATTAGATTTTGGTTACAATTAAACATAAGTCAGTCATAGGACTCGTTCGAATTTTGTGCGTTCTACCGGCAGCTGTTATGCATACATTCAATTGCCTCATTCAACCCTCGGAAGATCCTAGAGAAATATGTCACCTAAAGCACTTCGTTGATGGCAGTTTCATCGGCCGCGATTTTCTGGAGAGGGAAAGGGGCAAGAAGATAATGTTTGTCGGGGATTCCCTGAGCAAAAACATGTGGCAGTCGCTGACATGCGCGCTTCACTCTGCCGTTCCAGGGTCTAAGTACGACTTAACAGAACAAGGGAAGCTCTCGACTTTTTCTATTCCGGTATGATCAATTCGTTCAGATTGCTACATCACAAAATGCTAATTTCCGACCAACTTGGTTGTGCGACGATTCTTTTCAGTTCTCAGTAGTTTTTAACCTTGTGCTTGTCTCTAGGAATACGGAGTTTCAGTGAAGTGGCTGAAAAATGGATTCCTGGTAGATGTGGTGACAGAGAAAATCGGACGAGTACTGAAGCTGGACAGTATCACCACCGGCAACGAATGGTTAGGCAATGACATGTTGATATTCAACACATACCATTGGTGGTTGCACCAAGGACAATCGAAGACGTGAGGGGACGATTCGCATCAGTCAATCAATATTTTTATTTCCCTTAAAAAATTATATGAGATGATGAAACGGAATGACGAAAATGATCTCGTCATGTGTAACGCAGGTGGGATTACTTCCAAGTAGGAAACACGACGGTGAAAGAAATGGACCGCATGCTAGCGTACGAGATAGCGCTCACAACTTGGTCCAGATGGATCGATGCCAATATCGATCCGGTGGACACTCTAGTCTTCTTCCAGGGAGTTTCTGCTGCTCATTTCGAGTAAGCTACGATCTGCCTCACCTTTTCTTACTCTTTCGGCCTTTAACATTTTATAGTATACCATCTTAAAAGTATTCTGCCAGGCATAGGACTTTCTAGGATACACTACAATGCACAGGTCAGGCAAATTCTGAGTTCTGTGCATTTCATACTAGGTTCATGTTTCTCACCGATTCTTTCTCAGTTTTAACTTTGATTTCGCAATTGGTCTTTATGATTTTAGGAGAATTGTTATCTAGGCACACTTACTCAAATAGCTTCAGCGGATCTGAGATTGAATAGTAGTCTGCAATTTTTTTTTCTCACAGTGCTATAAGTTCACACCACCTTCGTAGTACGAGTCCATTTAACAGTAATAATCTGTGCTTATGAATTTTCCTGAACCTCCCTCCTTCGAATGAAATTTAGTGGCAGCGAATGGAATGAAACCAGCACACAGACCTGCGAAGGACAGACGGAACCGGTGAAGGGATCGGTTTATCCAGGCCCTAGTATTCCAGGAGAGGATACTGTTAAGAAAGTGATTAGTCTGATGCAGAAGCCAGCGAAACTACTCGACTTGACATTGCTCACACAACTCCGGAAAGATGGCCATCCTTCCATTTTCACTGGCCAAGGAAAGTCAATCGACGACTGCAGTCACTGGTGTCTCGCCGGAGTCCCAGACACTTGGAATGAGCTCCTCAACACGGTCCTAATCCTGATGTAATTCCCTCAATCTTATCTTTCCTGAAATCTTACATAAGGAGATAATCGTAACTTCAATTTCCTTTATTTGATTTTCCAGAAACCCTAATGGAACTTCAGGGGCGGGGCCGACTGCCAGTCCTCAACCAGAGTCTCCTCCGGCTCCAAGTCCTCAACCGGTGGCGGGGGCTCCACCTTCCGGCTCCAGCCCTCCACAGGCGCCTCCGGCTCCAAGTCCTCAACCCGTGGCGGGGGCTCCACCTTCCGGCTCCAGTCCACCAGAGGCGCCTCCGGCTCCAAGTCCTCAACCAGTGGCGGGGCTCCACCTTCCAGTTATAGTCCTCCAGCGCCGGTGGCCCCTGCATCCAGTCCTCAACCGGAGGCAGCTCCACCTTCCCATCATGGACACAAATCAGCCGGGCATGCCTTGTTACCAGCACATGTCGGATTTGTTTTTGTTGAATTAGCTCCTGTTCTATTCTTGATTTTGCTGCTCTGAGGGTGACCTCTCATTCTATTTATTTTTAACGATTTATTCGATAGCTAAAAACATGTGAACCTTATTAATCTTATGTAGGGCTTCATTGTTAATAAAGCTAGAACAGGATTAAGCAGTAGTTCATGTTTCATAAAGCTTGAGGTAGTGATATTTTACTAATCTTCTTGAGAGCGAAAAACAAGTGAACCTAGCTCTAATTCAAACCGCCAACAAAGAAATTTTAAATGCCGAATTATAGAGTCCAACGCAATTCTAATACAGTTATGTAAGCCAAAACCAGGACTTTCGTTGTGCTTCGTGCTACCATTTAAGTCCCGTACGCTACTAACATGTGAACTCCATGTCCATATACAAATGCTACGAGCTAAAATTCACATAGTCGATCCACTAGAGCCTCAGCTATTTCAATCGATTTTCTAGCTTTATGAATGTTGGTTCGAAGTTCATGAATAGTTATTTTCAAGAGATAACATCATCCTTAAATATGATATGTCGTAGAAAGAAATTAACATTGACTAAAGCCAATCAACATTGGCATACTAAAGCAACCCTCAGAGCAATATGACGCATTCCATACCCAATACCCACATAAGCACTCTCTCGACAGGCATCTTGGTTCCATGGTTCGCACTGATGAAATGAACAATTCTATCACAAGAAAACCAATCAAAAAAATTCTATGTTACAGCTAAACATTCAGTGAATTGCGTTAAATTACAGAACCATCCACCTCATTTCTTCAAATCTGAAGAACTGTAGGTGGAGTTGCGGAATAAACTCAACTTAAGCTGTCAGTGTAAACGATGGCAGACAAGACTTGAGTGTGGCACGGCTGCATCTATGGTACAAAGCAGAAAAGACAACCAGACTGAAATGGTGGGAAGCGGAGCCCCATGCAGAAAAGACAACAAGACTGAAATGGTGGGAAGCGGAGCCCCATGAATAAAATTCAAACTTCATCGCACAAAAAAGAAACTAGAGACTAGCAATTCTTTACGAGTGCACTTCATAATTGCTGTAATTCTCTTCAGCAAAATACCAATTCTCATTCATCTCTCCTTCTGAATCCTCTTGTCCCTGATGGGAAGCTCAATGGGCTTTTGCGCCTCGTGGGGGTGTTCCGGGCCCTTGTAAACCTTAAGGTGGTTGAACAATGCTCTGCCAAGCTGCATGCAAAAGACCCCATTCTAAGCTGCTAAACTCTATTACTTGCAATGATCTTAGGCATTGAGGAAGAACTTAAAAGAAGTAAGGTGAGTCCCTAGAAGAGTTCAAATATCAAATATAGAGTACAGGGCAACAGCTACAAGTTAACGAGGTACATACTGTGAGCCATAGAATATCCGCTCTCATACCTTCATACGATGCCACTGAACAGCCACACAAAGCACAGTTCAATCCTCACAGAAAGATGCTGGTAGCTATAAATTCTACTATAAGGGAATGTATGGCTACTACATCCTTAAGTTAAAGAGTGAAATTCTAAGAGAATACCAGGAGCCATGATGTTGCTTAAATCAATCGACTGAATGAATATAAGCTAAGCCGTTTCCTGATATTAAAAAATATAAAAGTTGAAAAGAAATTACTATTGCCACCAAGTAAGACTTGGTCATTTTGAAAGTGCATTAAGGGTGCCACACTATTGCTGGAGCAAAATAGTATTAAGCATTCTCATTTCTTGCATCTAGATCACTTCAATTCTGCTTAGTTTTTGACAGCCGTATACATGTCGGTACTGAAACTTCTGGTATTTCTAGTCGGCAAATAAAATATCTTAATGTCCTCCATCTCCCATCCCATGATCCCACAGAGAATGCCACAGAGAAATACCAGTCTGAAAAGTTGAGGCAAATAAAAGAATGGAAGATACTCATCTCAAAGGGGGGAAAGCTTGTGGCTATGGTGGAGAGCAACCATTAAATCTGCCCATGTAATGCAAAAGGAGAAGGGGTGAAGGTGTGTGGATTTGATTATCAAGACTTAAAAACTTACCCTTCCTTTGGGAAGCATGCCCCGAACGGCGTGTTCAATAATCCTCTCAGGAATTCTCTGCTGAAGTTGGTTGAATGTCTCGACTTTCATACCACCGGGTCTTCCTGAATGCCTCCTGTAGAGCTTTTGGGTCCTCTTCTTTCCAGATACAGCAACCTTTTCAGCATTTACCTAGAGATACCATGTGCACGAGTAAATGGTAATGACACATCAAGTTCTCCTGCTTCTCACACAGTTATATTGAATGACAGGAACTGATCTGAAATCCTTGCAGCAGAATCCATAGCAAGTTTCAACTGTCACGGAGAAGTAAACATTCTCATCATACTGGCTGCTTCTCCTCTCATGGTAAAGGAAACAGCATGAACCTTATTTTTTTCTAGCTTACCCTAAAGAGTGATAAAGTACCAGGTCAGAAACTTTATCGAGTGAACTTCAATTCAAAAAGTTTCAACAGAAGAATTAATTGATTATCAAACAGGCAAAAGCAGTTGTTTTAGCATATTCATAGGGAGAATTTCGGGTATACCTAACCAAAGAGAATAGGGCTACATGAATTTGAATTAGCATCAGCAAGAAGGCAATATTATCTAAAGTCCAATGTTTTCGACTGCTTCTGTTGTCCAAATTGTGCAGTGTCGTAAGGACTGATTGATCGTGGATCAACCATATTAAACATGTGCCTAATCGGGAGAGGCAAACATATCGGAACCGAGACAAGAAGGTACTAATTCGGCCATGGTGCGTACCCTGCAACGTTTACTTCTCAATAAGAAATGACTGGGACTTAAATTATAGGCTAGTCTACTTCGATCGGTGAATGCAATATACTGCAATGCATAGCCGTATTCAAGTACATACCACAATCACAAAAGCCCCCATGTCCACGCTGGGAGTGTACGTCGCCAGATTCTTGCCACGGATGTGAACAGCGATGGTCGACGCGAGTCTACCGAGTATCTTATCCGTGGCATCCACTATGTACCACGGCTTGTCCGTGTTCACATGGTCTCCAGCTTTAGGATACCACGTCTTATTCCAAATGTCCTACAAACAAACCGCAACACGCATGACATCGCAAAACCTCCGACATCGCTGACCTTCCCCATTAAAGAGCAACCAAACGGGGAAACTCGCATTGCCCAAAACCCCTCTCGCACAAAGAATCAGAAACCCACAAAATTTATTCCTACAATCCATTTACAACAGCAGCCAAACGGACGGGACAGGCGCACAATTAACACTAAGGGCACAAACAACGCATAGAGAGAGAGAGAGAGTTTTACAGGTCCGTCGACCTCGGACTCCTCGAACATCCACCGCTGGTCGAGAGGGACGACGGAGAGGTCCTTCTGGCACCGGACGGCGAGGCTGCGCCTGCCGACCGTCGCGGCGACGGGCTTGGTGAGGGCGAACGACGGTCCGGCGACGCTTCTCTTGGAAGAGAGAGGAGAGAGGGAGGGGTTGCATTTGGCGGGCGCGAAGAATGCTGAAGAAGAAGATGATGATGATGATGCGCAGAGGACCGCCATTTCTGTCTCGCTCGCTCAAGAGCAGTGAGCCAAAGCTCGCGTCCTGTTCTTCTGTCTATCTGTTCGATTTTTTGTAAGTGGATAAGGAGTCCTCGGAGTTCATGGGCTGGGCCTTCTACGGCCTCTTTCCTTCTTTCCGTGGATTATTCAACTTTTCTTTTTTACACTAACAAAAATGTTTTTTTGCATGTTACATTCGATAAAATTAAGGTTAAACCGCTAGCAGCATTGACGTCTCGCGGATGGACAACGAGTTTATCGCCTGCCCTCCACTTTTTTCCTATTAAATTAAAGTTGACTTTTCGGTTTGATGCACACCACAACGTGCTTCTCTCTATTTTTTAAATTTTTTTTCCCCTCAAAACATGAAAACGTCGAAAGGTCTCGGAGTTCTTGAAAACTAGTGATTACATAGGTGGTTTGCATAGTTTAAAAGATTTCGGGCATTTGGCTTTGGATGAAAATGAAAAAGCCGCATGTGATCAAACAATGGCATGAAGTTCTAGATAAAGCAGGCTATTCACGCTCTTTTCTCTAATCGTGAAAGATATTGTTTGGCGTTTTGGCTCCCGATAAATGGCTTCAAGATATTCATCCCCTTTCTCATCGATATGGATACCGAAACGTCATGTAGCAGAACTGTACAATGCGTGCACAGCAGAAATCGTATTGGCAAACAAGAATGCCGTAATTACATCGACCTGACATCAAGACCGTCCTTCCCCCATGGATGCCATCCTCAGTCTGGCCTTAAGCACTCAGCAAGACGAATGTAACTGAATGCAGCTGCTGAATTTGAAGGGATCTAAATGTCCCCCATCTACAGTAGGGTAACCGTCGTCCAAATCTGGTAGCTCCGCTTTGAGCATAAGGATCTCTCTCTCTTCATTCACCCTTCCGCATGTGTAAATTGGCCTGATTTTATCGATGTTTGAGAGCTCGTACTGTTGACAATTATGCCGTCACATATTTGGAACAAAGACTTGCTGCATCAGAACGGCCAATATGCTGCCCATGGAGATATTAATGATATTGACAGCATCGTTGTTGAGCTGCATGAGGGAGCCAGAGAAATTGTGAGCAATATTAGGATGTAATGCAATGAGGCAGACCAGCTTTATCAATATCTGAGAGAAACTGCAGCTGGCAATTGACAATACGGATGGATCTCCGTAATTTGTCATCCCTTGTGGTGAATTAGTGATCATCTAGTAAGAGGCACTTTTAAGTTTTGAACTCAGACAGGAAATAAATGTGATGGAATCAAAACGAGTCCTTACCCAACGGAATCCTTCCTTCTCTTGGAAGGCAGCCCCTATTATACTCTCGCCAAGATTAGCAATCTGTGAAGCTGCGACACATATGACGGCTTCAGGTGCTTTTATCTGTCTCGATCCAACAAGAGAGAGAGAGAGAGAGAGAGAGAGAGAGAGAGAGAGAGAGAGAGAGTAAATAAATGACGGGCAAAGAAAGGTCACACGTTAACTTGATGAATCCAAACAGAAGCACTAATCAAATTTAAACTTGGGTATGGACATGCAAGGGGATTAAATGCCAGATCATTAAAATTTGAAGCTAACATAACCTAGTCAGTGTCCACAGCATTAGCAAGCACGGCAGAGCAAATAAGACAGGCCCTATATAACGCACACATGATTCAGTAAAGGAATCAGAAAATAAGTCCAGGCAATGTTTCATAATAATGCCTGGATTGAGAAGACCAAAGTACCTGCCCCAGGAGAAAACTGGCTGAGGCCAGAAGAACTGATGCCACAATCCCAGCAATTGTTCCCTCGAGACTTACAGCGCCTTCCGTTCCACGAGGAACAATCTTAAAGGTGGTCACTAAATAACTGATGAAGAAAAACCATTAATACATGATGAGGTACATAGATGGTGCATGGTGAAAGCAAATAGTATCCAGGAACTAAACAGCAAAAGCATTCAAGCATGATATCCACTTTCACAACGACAACCACCAAGTTCGCCCAAAGTTAGCTGTCTAGTTACTAGAAAGAAATAACAGAAGTTTTCCTCATATTACATAACTGATGGTTCCATTATGATAAAACTGATCAATTTTCGACCAAAAAAAAAAAAACTGATCAATTCCTAGGGAATTTATCTCCTTCCATCCCTCCCTCCCTCTCAATATGTGTGCACATGAACTTCTATGATTCTACGTCTCATGCAACATGACCTAACTACACTGCCAAGCAAGTAGTTGTGCTCTCTAGACCAATAGATCCATTCATGTAATCAGTAGTATCACTATCATTCTTCAGCCTCTTAGTAATAATTCGATGTATTCTGCAGCCATTGCATCAATCTCAAGGCAAAATGACCTGAGGAGTGTGAAGTACTAGTAAAAAACAGGAAGAATATAGGGCAGCATGAAATCACAGAAGAAACAGGCGAGTTGAAAATAGAATCGATTTTGAAGAACAGATCATGAGCTAATACAAAAGTGATCAGTTATCATCACAAACACAAGAATCAAGCATCAACCTTCAACTCAAGTGCAGGTGAGAAACATTACTCACGTTGTTTTTCCATAAGCCTTGCCGATCTCACTCGAAACTGTATCGCTCAACTTCGTACAGAAACTAGCGATAAACCCAAGTAACCAGAGATGCGAGAACGCCTTGCCTCCTATGCCAAATATAGAGAGGAAAGCACAGACACAACCTGCCGCACTGGAACCAATGACACTTCCAGGCCCTCGTCTTCCTTTCCTCTTCTCGGCAACCCCCTGAGCTTCCTTCTGTGCCATTTTCACCTTGGTCGCTGCTGTTCCCTAACGGGTCCAGCTCAATTAACAACAGAAACAGGCCTCAAATCTCAAATTCAGAACACAGCAATCGACTACACCGACCATGAGTGGCGGCTTAGAAGCGAGAGCAGCCGAGGAGGACCGTACACAGATAGAATGAGAAATCCCAATCACAATCAAAAGCAGACATGACTACCAATCGGAACATGCCAATAGCGATTACCGACCAGGAACATACTCAACAACGATCAGGATGCTGCAAATCAAAGTCCCTCGCTAAATGGAGATAAAGGTCCGCGAAGCGCTAAAATGCGAAAGCTATAAGCAACGGAAATCAAATTCAGGACCTCGAGGGTTTCGAGCTTACGATGACGAAGTAGGCGGCGACGAGGAGAAACCCCGAGGGACCGAAGGCACGCCAGGTGAGAGTCCCCAGGAGGAAAGCCGCCCCGATGCCGGGCGCGGAGAGGCCGGCGACGAGAATGGGAGAGCCGCCGACGAAGATCAGGAGGTTGCTGAAGACGGCGGACTTCCAAGTGGGAGGGGCCGACTGGATCAGGGCCAGGGCCTCCGAGAGAGCTCCCTGCGCCGACATCGCGCCCGGCGGCGCCGCCACCGGTCGGGAGAGCCGAGGCTTGCGGCGGAGATGATTCGGGAGGATGAGGAGCGGCGGCGGCGGCGGCGGTTTCTGGAGAGTCGGCGAGGGGAGGAGGAAGAAGCGAGAGGGAGGAATCGGAGGGCATTTATAGCGGAGGAGGAGGAGGAGAGTTGACAAAGAAGACATCTTTGGTCGTTTTTTGAGTGCCGGCGAAGCGAACTGGCGACGCGGATGGATACCGTCGAGTTCGACCCGGACATATACGGGCGTGGGAAGGCTAAACAGGACAGGACAAGACAGGACAGATCTTTTTTTTTTTGGGGCATCGGACCTACAGTCATAACGGAATCTTTGGTCCGATGGTCCGTACGTGAGTCGTGCTGACGTCAGCCTCCCCTCCCGTCGAGGTGCTCAAGGAGACGGTGAAGTCCTAAGATTCGCCGCGATGGTGCAATAAATATCCTAAAAATTTATCACGAAAGAGCGATTAAACCCTAAAAGTTGTCATGAAAGTGCAATCGAATCTCAAAACTTTCAAAAGTGCAATAAACAGAAAGACTTGATTAAACCGATTTGACAAGTTTTAAGATTCAACTACACTTTCGTGATAAGTTTTATAACTTTCAATCTTTTATCCCTAGGGATGATTGATTTCCGGTTCAATCCGGTTTCAAGTGGAACCGAAAAATCGAATCGAAAGAACCGGTTCCCAATTTTGAGAACCGTGGACCTGACCGCTTTGGTCTTAGAATCGAACCGGATTTAACCTTCTATCCGGCCCAAATCAATAGAACCGATCACTTAGGATTTAGTTTTTCTAGTCAAATACTTAGGGTTTTAGTTCACATTTTACTAATTTTTATCAATGAATTTATATCAATTAAATTCACTTAGAGTTTAGTTCACATTGTACTAATTTTTATCAAAGAATTTATGTCAATAAAGTTCACTTAAATTTTAATTTACATTTTATTAATTTTTTTGAAGAAAAAATATGTCAGTCCGGTCCGGGTCCGGTTCCCCTTGGAACCGTGAACCGGATCGACTCAAACCAGACTGACCAGTTCCACTTTTAGGAACCGGGAACCGGACCGGCACCCCTTAGAACCGCCCAAATAGTATCAGTCCGGGTCCGGGCGGTTCCCGGTTCGGGCGGCTCCGTTTGCACACCCCTACTTATCCCTATGCGAAACTACAGATGTTGTATGATTTCAAACATTTGGCAAGGCATTTGGTGATGCTCAGTGAAAGACCCGTATTGAAACGTTAGAAGCAGAAAGTAGAAGTTCGATTTCGAAAGTTATAAGGAAAGAACCACCTCAAAAACACGCCTAATCGCCTCGATAGATTGTCGGATTTCGTGTGTTTTCATAATCGCGGAAGTGTCGTCAACTGGTGTAGCGAAAAGAATCGAGACCCGTCATATCTTTATCCATGAGGACAGACAGGTGGGCAGGCAAACCAAAGCAGCAAAAGGGCCTTCACATCGGAGGAGTGAAAGTTTCCCCCGTCATATGGTTACCACCCCGCCCAACTCAATTGTTTTGCAATCCAACGAATTCCGCCACCATACATCCGTCAATTTATGTATTAACCGAAGGGGATCATCCACTTATCATGGCGGTCCTCCGTACTCGGAATGACGAAAACACTATTATTGAAATTGAATTTACTTTCTCCAGCATACAACCTGTGAATCATTTACCATACAGCAAACTCGAACTAACGCCTATCAACGAGTTCTTGCCTGAATTTTCACTTCGGCTTTCTCGATCCGTCATCCCATCTTGAGACATCTACTTAGACAGGCCAGGCCTACTACAGAACTTGGGAAGCTTTAAAACTGTTAGCGATAAGACAGAACGAGACCACGGAAATACGTTAAGAAGGCACGCCACAAAAGGAAATCCCACTCTCTCTCTCTCTCCCCCTCTTTACACGACCTGATTGTGACCAATGGTCTAAGATTGTCTTCGGCGTTTTAAGCTGCGATCATTTCTTTGACACAGGAAGTCGTTCTCTAATGCGGAAGATATATCGGGAACATAAGCAGCAGCATCGAGTTGACGCCGAGCACTCTTTGGCCAGTATAAACCTGAAGCTGTAGGAGGTGAAGACATCTGAGGCACAGCCCAATAAGTATCTGGAACCTGGCCCAAGCATTCGTCACCTGTTTCTTCGGAACTTCTCATGATTGAGGAGCAATCAGAGTCTCCGAGCTTGCCGCTGTCAGCCTGGAAGACCTCGGAAAAACAACAGAAAATTACAGACTGCGTTAGCCATTATTTATGTGCATGATGACACAGAGTTGCTATAGTATTGTTAGCTACAGATAACTCTGCCCCTGCGTGACTCAGATGTGAAAGAATTGGAGTACATCAATACTCAAGACCAAAGAGCGCCCGATTCTTTCTTACTTCCTTTTTTCCTTTTTTTCTATTAGAAGGTAGACACGGGGTCAGATTCTAGCAATGGAACACTGAACCCTATTGATGTCGGTCTGGCTGGACCACTGCTAAAACAATCTCTTACCTCTCAACCACTCAACTCAATTCAGATTATTTCTAGGAAAACTGCTCAATCACATTTCAAAGCAACAGGCAGTTTTCCAAACACCTACAGACCCAAATGTAGAACTTCCGATGGAATAAGAGGCTTGACCCGCAATTTTGACTTGGTCTCACATGAACCAAATTTCAAAAATGATTAATAAATTGAAAATGACACAAACTGTAGCAGAAGACATTGTGCACAACAACAATTCAAATCCGAAGCTGCTTGACCTGCAATTTTGACTCGGTCTTACATGAACCAAATTTCAAAAATGATAGATAAATTGAAAATGACACAAACTGTCCCAGGAGACATCATACGAAAATGATGAGCTACCAAAAAATTCCACCTTCTTGCAAGACTAGCGGCATCTTTTGCTCGTGTCACATGAAGGTAAGAACATGGATCAAACAAGAAAGTGAATGACCAACCCAATGGTGGACCGAGAATTGAGGTTCTGCCATCTATCCCACCAGAAGCACAACCCAAATTTTGACTCGGTCTTACATGAACCAAATTTCAAAAATGATAGATAAATTGAAAATGACACAAACTGTCCCAGGAGACATCATACGAAAATGATGAGCTACCAAAAAATTCCACCTTCTTGCAAGACTAGCGGCATCTTTTACTCGTGTCACATGAAGGTAAGAACATGGATCAAACAAGAAAGTGAATGACCATGGACCGAGAATTGAGGTTCTGCCATCCATCCCACCAGAAGCACAAACCACCCACAACAGATGGAACACATCAAAACAATGGCATTGATTGTGGAGAATTGACGAAATCACCTGAATAGTGACAGGAAACACGAAAAACAATTGGCCTAACACATACCTTAGACGAGCCATTGCCCATGTAGCTGAAACTTTGATTAAAGTCGCTGAATCCAAGAAGTTCATCTAAATGCCACTGTGGCATGCTTGCAGCTGCAGAACCCCCAGAAAATGGCAACTTAGTGGTTATCAAGCTTCCAACGCCATCAGTGTGTACAGGTTGGATATTGTTATACTCATTATGTGATGGCAATTGGGTGCCTCCGTTTGACAAAGAAGAAGATTTTGATTTTTCAGAGATCTTTTCCCCAGGCTGTGAATTTATCAATGAAGAGGAGGGATGAGGCTCGGTAGATTCAAGACCCACTTTCACTCCAGTAAGAAGAAACCTTTGGTGAGCAGACACATATGTATTCGCTGTGTGTATGGCTATATCACATTTCCTACAGAGTAATGCTCGATCCTCTAGACAGAAGAAAAATCCAGCTGTCTCCTGTCAAGGGAATGCACATCGCATCAATTATATTTGACAAAGAAAATGCACCCTTTTTCGTTTGAAAGACATCCGAGAAGTGAAAATTGTAAATCCAGCCGAAGTGGTGGCAATGCCATCTTCAAAACGTATGGAAATTACATCAACTTTCCCCACAGGATGCGTAAAACCTCTCTTCTTTCAACATATAGAGAGAGGATTACATTTTCTTTATAATCCAAGCAAAGGCAGTCAGATGCAATACTATTTGGCAATCAGAGACTTACCCAACAGATGAGAACTGATCATTCATCAAATAAATAAGACAAAAGGAAATCCTCTGCTCATTTCAGCTGGATCACTAATCACATGATAAGCTCTTCCTTCTAAGGAGAGTAGACAAAAAGCTTATACAACCGAACATTTCAGCTGAGCTGAAACTACATCTCTTGATCTGCGAATGGCAATGTTTTCTGGATTTGCGTATGGTACACAGCCTGGGTAACAAACACTATTTGTTACGCAGGCAGCCTCCGTCGCCTCGACATAGGTAGTCATAACTTGAAAATCTGACCAACTATCCCAATCAATGGTGATGGGTGTCAATCGTTTAAGAATAGATTACAAGCCGCATTATTTACAAAGAATATACTTTTAACAAACGATGGTAACTTTTCAAATGTGTTATTAATTTCAAGTTAACAGATTTCACTTTTTTTCTCTTAAATTTCTAAGCAAATTAGCGAATTGAGGATTTCCAGAATACTCCTACCACCAGTCAGATACGAAACAATCTATAATCAATCGATCCAGAGGCAAGAAGTATCTTTCGGGAGCTCGTCATCGGAAAAAGAAAAAGAAAAAGAAAAAGAAAAGACAGGACAACACAACTTCTAATATTTTGTCACCTGCCCTTCTAAAATCCTCAAAGTGCACAGACCAGGCAGACGCCAACAAAGACTAACGCAAGAACACAAGAAATCATTCATCGCCGACGATTCGCCGACGAACCGGAAAACAAAACAGGAAAAAAAAAAAAGGACACAACCGATTCATCCCCAACTAACCCAGCACCGCCGGAAAGCAAACGCGAGGGTCGAGAGGGCGGGCCAGACGGAAGGACACGAACACGGGGGAATCGGGGCGAACGAACACACGGAGAAAAAGAGGACCCGACCCGACCCGCCGCAGCCGCACGCACCTGGCAGATATCGCACTTGGGCATCTGGGAAGCGGAGGTGGAGAGCGGGACGCGCTGGTGCTTGCTGGCGAGCTTGTTGGCGGCGTGCACCTTCTCGTCGCAGGCCCAGCACAGGGCCGCCTCGTCGGCGCAGCACAGGACGCTCGCCTCCGCGGCCTCGCACACGTTGCACTGTATCTTCATATCCACACCGATCAATCACAACGCCCCCCCCAGAGGCACCCGCACGCACGCGCGCACGCACGCGGAACCGGAATCCCTCAGAACTTGAGCTCGCCCCACGCCCGCCGGCGCCTCCTCCGGTCCACCCCTCCAGCTCAACCAGAGCCGATTGTTCTAGAGAGAGAGAAAGAGAGAGAGAGGGAGAGGGGGGGGAAGGAAACTAGGGATTTGAACTGCGATTTTTCCTCTGCGCTCGCTGTTTTGAGGGGGAGAGATATTTGGCGAGTCGCCGGGAATTTAATGCGCGTCGAAGGGGGGGAGGAGGAGGAGGAGGGTGTGGAGAGGGTTTAAGTCGAGCGTGGGGGGAGAGACCGCGAGGGGGGATAAGGGGGGGGCGAGGAAAAGTGGGATTCTATTCTTTTTGCGGGTTCCTTTTATTATTATTATAAAAAAAAAAAGAGGGAGAATTATTATTTTATTATTTTTTTTAAAAAAAAAGGTTGGTTGGGGGGGGGGGGGGGGGGGGAATGAATATCAAAAAAAATGGGGGGGAAAATGGAGGATATTTTTTTGTGCGGCCGTGTGGGAGGCGGAGATGGGGACACGTGGGGGGGGGGGGCGGGGGGGAGTTCGACAGCCACCGTGTCCTGCTCCTGGCGCAGGAGACCGCGTTCGCTGTATCGGCGGGGAGGCCGAAAAGATTTATTATCTCCCTCGGGCGACCACCACTGGTAGGGGCTCTCTCTCTCTCTCTCTCTCTCTCTCGGGGATCCGTCCCCATCGCTTGGATCGCGCTTATTGACGCTGTCCCTAACGCGCTGGTCCAGAGGCTTATTAATCTCCCGCCCGTTTTATATCATCAGTCTCCCGCCCGTTTTGTTTATTCATCAGAATATAAGGATCCCAACCCATAGATCCGACCCATATTCATAAAAAACACTTTTATATTTAACATAATCTAGGGTTTCTTATGATTTTTTTTTTTAAATTATGCTAAAACATTTTATGCAATATAAAACTAGTGAAAATTTTATTATTTTTTTTTAAATTGAAGTTCTGCTTTGTTTTATTTAAAAAATGTGACATTTCAGAAAATATTTTTCATAAAGTCATTATCCAAGAAAATAAAAAAAATTAATATTTTTTTATTTTTAAAATCGAATTTTTAATTATTTTTTATTTTTAAAATCGAATTTTTAATTATTTTTTTTTTAATTATTTTTTTTTTTTTTTTTTTTTTTTTTCCTTTATTTTTGGTTTGTCGCCGGCCGATCGACGTAATGACATTTCCATCAGGCGTAAGCTGCGATCCTCGGCGAGGCCGATCCGATCCGGGCGAGGCCGGAGCCTCGCCGGCCCGCCCCGGCGATATTTAAAACCCATTTAAGGTTGAAACTGACCCATATATGACCCATTTATTTTAAATGGGTCATTTATGGGTTTATTTGACACCTTTAATCATCAGCACAAGGATCCTAAGATCGTGCAGCGCATTGCTCCGGTCACGAAGTTTTCAGTTCGATCGACGTAATGCTTTTCCATCAAATTTCCGGACGAAATCGCCGATATAAACATTGGTCATCGTGTATATCGGCGCTGACGCGATAAATTAAGAGGAAAATTCACGAAAATATTGGCAAAAAATGGTCATATCTGCGTCGATAATGACGCGTGAGATGGTCAGCGTTCACGTCGGCGATTTTCCAGTCAATTTCATTGGTAAATTGTTAAAAGATTTAGGACTAAGTTGGCTTAATTATATAAAAAAAAAAAATTTATGACTGAATTGACATTTGTACGGTAGCTTCGCGACTTCCTTTTGATAATTATTCATGTGTTTCGCTAATGATCTGTCGGTGTTCTTCAAAGGTGACAAGATTCCACGGCAAACCCATGTGGAGGCATTTCAAGAAATTTCACCGCTAGGCAAGGTCTATACCTAATCCTGATAAAGACTCGAGCTGTTTCTAGCTGGCATCTGAGGACTCTTTTTAGTCATGGTTTTTGTCAACTTAGCGAGAGGGAACTTTTACCTTGTTGGGTAGCATTGACTGCTGGAATGAATGACCGGGCACCTAATCACTCGGGAGTTATATGCCGGTACGTCGCAGCTTGTTCAATCTTTTTGTGGTCCATAGCGATGCCAATTGCTGGTGTCAGATATTCACGTCGCCGAAAAGAAACACGCCTGCAAGAGGGCCTTTTCGAGCGTACCCACAACAGAGCAGACATCGAGTGGTCTGCATTTGTGAAAATAATGAGTTTGGCGATGCCGTGGGGCTCTCTATGTCATGCGTCGAATAGGCGCAACTGCACAAATAAACCTGGAGTCAGGTAGAAGGGGCAGTGGGAAGAAAATAGAATCCCACTTTCCTCCTGCAGATGCTAGAACGCCGCTTGATTTTCAGATGGAGGGAAAAGTGTTCCAAAAAAGTCCTAAACTTTTTGCATTAGTGCCAATTTAGTCATAAACCTTTTTTTAGTATCAATTCGGTCCTAAACCTTTTAAATTGATGCCAATTCAGTCCTAAACCTTTTAAATTGGTGCCAATTCAATCCTAAACCTTTTGTTTTTGTGCCAATTTAATCCTTCCAATTAAAATTGATTGGAATTTACCGACGTGGATGCCTGCCAGCCAACGGCCTGTCACCGGCGCCGACGTGAAAAACTCTAGTAATATTTTAGTATATTTTTTTAATTTTTTCCCTTTTTTTCCACTTTTTTTTTGTCTTCCCTCCTTCCTTTGGCCGGTCACCGGTCCGACGACCGGCCAAAGACTAGAGCCCGGTGAGCTCGACCTCGTCGGCCACCGGCGAGGGCAGCCTCGCCCTGCTAAGGCGAGCCTCGCCTTGGTCGGGCGAGGCTCAAGCCCTCGCCGGAGGCCACGGCGAGGGCTAGAGCCTTGCTATGGTCGGGCGAGGCCCAACCTCGCCGGATCCGACGAGGCCGCCCTCGCCGGTGGCCGACGAGATCAAGCTCGCTGGCCAGAGGAAGAAGCAAAGACTAAAAAAAACAAGTGAAAAAAAAAAGAAAAAAAAAGGAAAAAAATAAAAATTTTAAAAATATTAAAATATTACTAAAGTTTTCCATATCGGCGCCAGTGACCAGCTACCAGCCAGCAGGCATCCACGTCGGCAAATTCAAGTCAAAATTGACAGGAATGACTAAATTAGCACAAAAATAAAAGATTTAGGACTAAATTGACATTAATTTAAAAGGTTTAAGACATAATTGGTACCAAAAAAAGATTTAGGACTAAATTGACGCCAATACAAAAAGTTGAGGACTTTTTTTGCACTTTTCCCTTCAGATGGAGTAGTGGGAAGAAAATAGCTACCTGGAGTCAGGTGGAAGGGGCTTGGGGTGGAAGGGGCTTGGGCCTTAATATAGTTACCAATTGCTTCTGGAGTCTCAAAGTTCCCAACTACAGTTGCAGAAACTCAAACTAAGTTGCATTTAATTCCCATCCCAATCCCATCGCTGGACATAAATGGTAAGGCAGATGAAGCATCAAGGCAAATGGCCGCCGGGCAACACCATTCAATTCAAACATATGCTTATCCAGGTAAGAAAGACCATCCGGTGCCATCGCAACAACAGATGGCCTGAAAAGTTACGAAACCAAAGGTTGCCGAACCGGTTCTGAGTGCTTCGAATATGCACTAGAAAACCATGATAACCACGTAAACTACTCCACCATCTTAAGATCATAATGCACATTAGGAACTGTGATTAATAATCAACTTCACAAGATTGTCAAATTCATTAGTTCTAGCTTTTGTCAACGACACATTTTGATAAGCGGCCCACCGCCAGGAAGCCATCCGCTACCCATTCATCACTCTTCAAGCAGCAAATGACTTGGGAGCATAGCTAGACAGGTTCAACAGACATCAGCCTATTTACATGCTATTTAAATGTTATTTACATGCAAGACACTTTTGGTATCTCTGCGTCAGAAGTACGCCTAATCGGGAGTACTTGCTTTTCTAATAAACAAGGAGGCAAGTAGACTTTTAGAACCGGGGCCTTGGAAGATATTTCAAGTGTGTCCTCCTCCTTGACTGTGCAACACACATTACAGCCATCGATATATATCGCACCTTCTTTGCAAAACCATGCAACTTCCGTCTTCTGGTCAGGATTGAGAAATCCATGCATCAGATTAGAAGCCACTCTGGGTGAAATAGGCTCTCTTACCATATACTGAAGGTCCTGAGATAAAATGGGCATTTGGTATCCACCGGCTGAGAGCATTGCGGCTGTTGATCCAGCAGCAGTCGAGACTCTGAGACCACTTGATCGGCAGTTCACTGCAGGGGAACATGACTGGCCATTGCTTTTGATTCTGTAAACAAGTAGGTGACATTCAGGTAGCCCACAAGACCAACCAAAATGAGAGTAATATAACAAACATACTGCATCGAACTGCTGACCTGAATGAGAATCGCGAGACCGCCGCTGGGCATGGATGTGCAATTAGTACATCATTGAGAGCACATGTTGACAGTGGTGCCGAGTTCACACAGATTGATATCCTTGATAGTTCAGATGGTAGTAATTGACCCTCGAGAATGTCATCTAGTATCTGGAAGAGATTCTCCAATCATTAAGACACATGTCACCGTCAAACTGGAGATTCTGCTGAGGGATGAGGAGATTGTCGACTTTCGTTGGAGATACAAAACAGTGGAGTGACCGGATTCTACCATATTAATTATGACTTTCAAACTTGTATATTATACTGGCATCAGCATCGTTGCAACTGAGATTAATAGTGATCTACCTACCTAAGAAAGCCAGCTGAGCAAGAAATCTGAAATCTTAAACCTAAGACAGGCAGAACCAAGCTAGGGACTTAAGCATTGCCAATGCCAGATACATAAACCATATTGTGTTTGTAATGTGAAGGACAATACATCAAAACCCCTCCCTTTATACCAGAAAATCCAGTACTCTAGCACATATTATCTCATTAACACAAAAGTTGGCATAAGATTGTGTCATGGTGCAACTGAACTAGTAGTTTCCACTCGATTACAGAAGATAGAACAGTAAATTGGTCTACAAATCCCTAACTTTTGGATAGACAAATAAGGAAACCTTACTTTCTCAAAATTATCGACAGTTGCTGCACAGAGGTAGCCAGTGCTTCTCGTCGCATCATACTGATTACCAAACTCTTCAACCTACAGCAGAGCAACATCGAAGTTTGTGGGGCTTTCATTTCTTGTCATGTAAAGACCTGCCAAACCACAAACAACGCGAGGAAATCAAACAAAACGAATACCTCGGCGACTCGCGTGGGATCGGAGTTCACGCCGAGAAGTGGAATCGAGTCGTCTACGAAATGACTGGCGTGCAACAGAGTCCCATCGCCGCCGACAGTGACGACCATGTCCACGTTCCGTATCGGCTGGGACACATTGTCGCGTAAGATGGGCTCCCAGTCAACCAGCTTCCGCCGCAGCACGTTCTGGCAGAACCCTACGGCCTCGCGGTGCACCTTACTCCTGCTCTCCAAATGATGCAGAATCTAAAAAAGAAAAATTATCGGGGAAACCACGTCACACAATAGCCGAGACAAACATTGCACGAAGATTGCCCACAATGTTCTTGATCCCTCAACGTCAAATACCAAAGTCCATGTCAATGTTAACCTAGGGAAAAATCAGCCAACGCAGGCTAAACCCAGAATCGCGCTTGCTCGCTCGTGCTAAGCGAAGTTCACAAGCACGAAGAAACGAGATCGATCGATTCCGCATTTCGATCGGGGATTTCGTCAAACAGGTGGAGACCAAGAAAGGCGAGTGGAAAGAGGACCTGGGGGTTGGCGATGCGAGAGAGGCCGTGGGACTGGGCGGCGACGGCGTAGTCATCCAAGGGCTTCAACAGCAACAGCAGCTTCCTGCTCGCCATCTTCTTCTTCTCCTTCTTCTCCTTCTTCTTCTCCTTTTCTCGACACTGTCGTGAGCATTGGCGCAGCGGCTCGACTCTCGAGAACGATTTGCTTTGATTCGTTTCCCCGTCTTTCCCCTTCCTCCTCGGCTTCTCCGAGATAGCTCCGTTGTTCCTCCGGTATTCATTCCACGAACCCAGGCCCAATGGGCCCACCCCTCTTTTGCCCAGGGAAAAGGATAAAAATTTTATGAGAAAATAATATTTAATTTTTCGAGTATTGACCCTACGTATTACAGTTAGTTATCTCGTTCAAAATGTTTAACGGTGCCTGTAGAAATAATTTTTCAATAGAAATTATTAAATGATTGATTATACCAACATTTGCTGGATCAGTGGGTAAGTCATTCATTGCGTAAAAAGTCACTCTTCATAGGATAAATTGAAAGTCGTTTTTCCATATTATCAAAAAAGTTTTTCTAGCTTTTACCATGAACAAAATTAATTACGAATGAGTCTTGCTATTGCTAATGGATGTCTTTGGAATACTTGCTAACCATACCTATTGAGTAATCATTTTCATTTTTTTAACACGCCGATTACACATAACTAGAAAGGTTATTTCATTTTATTTTTTGGAAATGACAAATTTTCTTTATTACGATGTTTAACATATGTACAGAAAATCACTTGCTAGTGACTGAAATGTTCGAGTTTATTTTTTTACTTAAGAAGTTAACTAAGCAGACAAAAGAATTTAGTAAATTCACACAGAGAACTGCATTTCCTCGTGCATCAAATCTAATTTCCTTTTGATCTCTATACCCATAGTGTATAATTATATAATCTGCCAGAAGTTTCTCTTAGTATTTCCCCTTTTAACAAAAAAAAATTCATATATATATTAAGCATTTGTGATTTTCTTAAAAACCATGGCCAATCGCAAATTGCCAATTGTCAATTGCCAAATGGTAAGGGGTCCGGACACAGGACTCAAGGTCCGGCAATCCACCGTCGGACCCGAACTACGGCGGGTTCGATATGACCACTTCCCGACCCACCAGGTGTCGGATCCGGGTCGCTCCACCCACTTTCTTTCTCCCCGGTTTTCTCCGGATCCTACAAACCCGAGATCCCGGGTTGACCCGCCGAACACCACCCAAATCCCCATCTCGCCATCGCCCGACTCGGATCTTTTGCCCCAACCCAAACCCATCGTTCGGAGGAGAATCCATTTCCGCGACCCCGTAACCCTAATCCAAACCGGATCCTCCGATCGGACTCCGGACCAGCGCGACCAACTCCCGCCCCGGTTCTCGCCGGTAAGAACTGCCCGCCCTCTCCCTCCCTCCCGCCTCAAGTTTCCCGATCCCACCGATCATGGCATTCCCGTCTTACGTTCCGATCACGCGCGTTTGGTTGTGTTTTCTCCGATATCTGTCTCGACCCGGGTTTTTGCTTTTTCTTGTTCACCTTACCTCGGAGAACCTGTTGAAATGTTGATTGAGGTTCGGAATCGTGTTGTGGGTGATCGAGTGGAAGATATTTGGAACGAATCATGTGCTGGCCTTGCTTTTTATCTGGGATTTTTGCGAAACCCGTGCGCTGAATTCTGGTCATTTTAGGACATGGGGTTGAAAATGGTGCATGGCTTGCATGGTGTAGTTTCGGCTGGTTTGTGTGTCTCTCGACGAGTCGATAATTCCGGTCGCGCAATGTATCGGGACGATTAGCGCGCGTATCGATGTGTTTCCGCTGTCTCTCGAGTAACGTCGAACGCATGCAATTGGGTTTTGTTCCCAGTTTGGAGTGCTTTCTGCATTGGTGTGGATCTAGCCTTTTGGTTCTTTACCAATCAGTATCTCTCTTTTTCCGTCTGCTCATTGTCCTTCTACTCCCGTTATGTATGCGTGGTCCCATGTGCTATTACAAGAGTTCTTGCATTAACCTTTAGAAATGAATTGTTGTGGTGTCCTTGTGGAAAGGTTGTGTTAATGTGTTTAGAGAGTTGCATGTTGTGCTTCTTGTGTTAATTTTGATGTTGGGCTTGTCCAGGAGGTGATAAAAACCTGTGGATAGGAATTATAGGAGAGAGATTTTTCTTGCTGCAAAAAGGATGGATGCATCACTCATATGGTTTTCATCTGTGTAGCTTTTGGTTCATCTTGACCTGATGCTATGGACATATCAAACGATTCAGCCATTAAGAAACCCAAGAGGTTGACATCCGTTGTTTGGAATCATTTTGAACGTGTCCGAAAGTCAGATATATGTCATGCTGTATGTCTACACTGTAACAAGAAACTCAGCGGATCAAGTAATAGCGGAACAACACATTTGAGGAATCACTTGATGCGATGCTTGAAACGATCTAACTACGATGTGTCTCAGCTACTTTCGGCAAAAAAAAGGAAAAAGGAAAGCACGCTTGCCCTTGCTGGCATTAGCTACGACGAGGGACAGAGAAAAGAAGATTATGCTAAGCCATTGGCTATAAAGTATGATCATGAGGTGAAGCGTGATGAAATCATTAGTCCTGAAAGCAGTAAGTTTGATCAAGATCGCAGTAGGCTTGATCTTGCCCGTATGATCATTTTGCATGGCTACCCTTTGGCCATGGTTGACCACGTTGGATTTAAAGTATTTGTCAAGAACCTTCAGCCACTTTTTGATGTAACATCTGATGGTGCTGTTGAGAATTCCTGCATGGAAATCTATGGAAAAGAGAAGGAGAAAGTGCGTTTAGCATTAAATAATCTGCAAGGAAGGATCAATGTCAATATTGAAAAGTGGTTCTCAATAGAAAATGCTGAACATTTGTCTTTGACGGCAAACTACATTGACGAAGAGTGGAGACTGAAGAGGAAGATTCTTAATTTTGTCACACTTGATTCTTCTCACACGGAAGATATGCTTTCAGAAGTAATCATCAATTGCCTAACGGAATGGAATGTTGACTGCAAGTTGTTTGCTGTGACATTTGATGATTGTTCCACCGACGAGGGTATTGTCTTGAAAATTAAAGAGCAGATCTCTCAGAACAAGCCTCACTTGAGTGCTGGTCAATTATTGGATGTTCGTTCAGCTGCACATGTTGTGACTGACATCGTGCGAGATGCAATTGAAGCACTGCGAGAGGTGACACACAAGATTCGTGGAAGCGTGAGATATATTAAGAGTTCAAAGGTAAATCTGGAGAAGCTCAGTGATTTTGCTCAACAAGTTGGAATTAATAGCCCAAAGAGCTTGGCACTTGATTGCCCAGTTCGATGGAACTCAACATATCTCATGGTTGAAGCAGCATTAGAGTATAGGGGTGCATTTTCTCTCTTGAAAGAGCATGACCCCTTGTACACATCTGCTTTAAGCGATGCAGAATGGGAATGGGCGAAGACCGTTTGTGGATATTTGAAAGTTTTGTATGACATTGCGAATGTCCTTTCAAGCAACAAATGTCAAACTGCGAATGTCTACTTCCCAGAGATTTGCCATGTGTACATCCAGTTGATTGAATGGTGCAAGAATCCTGATGACTTCATTAGTATCATGGTGCAGAAGATGAAAACTAAGTTTGACAAATACTGGAACAAATGTAGTTTGTCTTTGGCTGCTGCGGTCATTTTAGATCCGCGATTCAAGATGAAGTTGGTCGAGTATTACTACTCTCAGATATATGGCAGTACAGCTCTGGATAGAATAAAAGAGATATCTGATGGGATTAAACAATTGTTCAATGCATATTCTATCTGCTCCTCATTGGTTGATCAAGGTTCGGCTTTACCTGGCAGCGGCTTGCCTAGTACGTGCAGTGATTCTAGAGATAGACTGAAGGGCTTTGACAAGTTCCTTAATGAGACATCTCAGAGTCAAAGTGCGGTATCTGACTTGGACAAGTACTTAGAAGAGCCAGTCTTTCCTCGAAATTGTGATTTTAACATCTTAAATTGGTGGAAGGTTCACACTCCTCGCTACCCTATGTTGTCCATGATGGCACGAGATGTTTTAGGCACCCCCATGTCGACTGTCGCTCCAGAATCAACATTTACTAGTGGGGCCAGAATGCTCGATCAAGTTCAAAGTTCACTCGACCCAGATATCCGACAAGCATTGATTTGCACGAGAGATTGGTTGCAGATGGAATCAGAAGGTTTGCTCATTGCTAACGTGGTTTCATACCCGCGCAAGTTCTTTGTTTCTCGTTCATGCATGCACATTTCAATGTTTTGCATTTTCTTCATGTCAGAGCTCAAGTCATCCACAACCCAGGCTATAGCCCTTTATGTTGAAGCAAGTTAGTTTGTTAAAGGTATGTCCATGTACCTTGCAATTTTGACCTGTCCTTTGGTGCTTATGTTCACCTACGATTTGCATATTGATCGACTTGTATGATATTTCTGACTTGTTTTGCAGTCTCGATGGATCTCATCACCTCATCTGATTTGTTTGTCCTGACCTGATGGGTGTAACCATTGCTGTCAAGTCAGAGAAAACCTTATTCTCTTCTCCATGTCCATAGTGTATCGTTAAAGCCTTGAGTTTTTTGTTGCATTTCCTTGTCCATATAGTCAAGTGTATATTTTCAGTTAACACTCATTGCTACGCAGGCTCTAGGAATCCTTGAAGAATCTTTGATTCATGAAAGAAAGAACGCCTTCTTGATCCTTAGAAGTTTAGCTATGCTAAGATCTAGCAGTTCGATGTTTAGATTCTAACAAGATGTCTGAAGCTTTTGATCATGTTAAGTTGGAGACTTTCTTTGGATTATCCTGCAGTAGAAGGATGAGAAATTGGTCAATTTATATAAAAGGATGAGAGATTCACTGCCTTCTGTCATATCTGTGAATAAGAATATCCCCTTTCATCTTCATTTTATGGGGTTCCAACAACTATAAGATGAGCTACGACAGGCTTTTCGTTCATCGACCACGTACTCCCAGAAATTTGCCATCGAGTTGCTAAGTTTCATCTGACAGGTCAATGCCTCCTTTTAAATGCTGGGCTGGTTAGATCCTACATTGCATTGTGGCGGTTAATCTGATCATCGGTGCGCAATGAGGCGAGATATGATGGATTGTTCAGCATCTCCTACCATTTTCATCTCATCTCTCTCAAGGGAACAGAAAAATAATTATACTCAATTACTTTGTAGTTGAATAAAAGCAATGAGGGATACATGGAACTGGAGATGGAGCTTCTTTCTGTTTGCGTTTTCAGTAGTTGATCACCATTTACTTTCCTACTCAGAATTGCAGTTAGAGACTGTTTGGAGAAAAATGATACAAAACGGTGGTTAAGACAAATAATGTCCCTCCCATTCTTAGTATTGCCCTAAGTACACGTAGAGTGATTGTTAATAATTCCTAGACAAGTAGGATGACACGTAGGATGAACACGCAAAAAATGGTTAAATCTTTATTAATATAATGGCACCTCTGTAGTCAGCTTCTACAACCATCACATGGGGTGAGCTAGAATTGCTAAAAACAGAGAAAGAAGTCCCATACAGGTTCAACTTCGGTTTTCTCTGACAGGAGAAGGACCTGATGCTGATAATTACGAACAAACAATAACTCTAAAGGAAGCTAAAGAAGTGTAAGAGACCATCTCGTGTAATTTAAGCAGGAACCAATCCGGATACCTAACCCTGAAAGCCAGTTACTTCGTGATGCTTTTCTTGTTCGGCTCGAATACGTACTTGATGAGCGAGTCCTTGATTGATAGCAAGTCGGGGAACTCGTTCTTCAATTTGGTCGCATCCATCTCGTTGTTGCTCCGTGGGGCGACAATCACCTGCGCTTGCTCTTCCAAAGTAAAGTTAACCCACTGGAATTTGGGGTCAATATAGCTCTTGTACATCTCCAGGATCTCATTGTGGCTAACAACTCCGGGGTTCGTAAAGTTCCATATACCCCTCAGGTTCCGCTTTGCCATCTCTATGGAAATCGGCAGGAGTTCGTCCAAGACGGTCATACTGTTGGGAATGTTAACCACCTTGCTATAACGAGAGATTTTGGTGATGAAATTGCGTGGGTTGTCTAGGTCCGATGAGATAGGCATACGGACTCTGAGAGTACAGACATTGTCATACTCCTTCAAAAGCTCTTCCACCTGATTAAGAAGATAAGGCGAAACAAATTATTAGCTTCCCAACAGCATTTGCCAAATCTGAAAAGAAATTCCAAGTATAACTTACCATGGCCTTGGTTTTGGAGTAGAAGGAGCCAATGAAATTTGGCTTGTCCTCTTCCTTAAAGCCAATGCCAGAGCCCTCTGGATGGGAAGCATTGTACTCAAATATACAGCCAGTGGCGAAGTTCATCATAAGGAGTCCATGTTCCCGACAGACATCGGCTAATGTTAGCGTTCCAGCAAAGTTTGTGCGGATTGTTTCGGTTTTGTGGGATTCACACCAATCCACATTGGGTCTACCAGTCACACCAGCAGCGTTAAAAACATGTGTCGGTTTAACATTCGCCATGTCTGCCAAGAGCTGTGACCGGTCCTCAAGGCGCCCTCTTCCATACTCAAATGGAATCCCCTGCATCTTGCACAGCTCTCCGAGTAAGCCCCCAATCCATCCGGTTCTACCATATATCAGGAACTTGAACGATGGTTTCTCGCCTGAAACTGCCATATTGGTCTGATCAGAATTAGATGGAAGAGGTGATGTTTTGCCTTCGTCAAGTCCATCATAATGCCTCTCAACCCCACCAGCCATCATCAACATTCTTGGATGAGGAAGCAGAGCGCCAGACACGTCTCCCCACCAGTCAGGATTCTTGACGTACCATTCCATTGTCCTCTTCAGCCCTTCTTCCCAACTAGTCCGTTCGGACCAACCCAAATTCTTCAGCTTCTGATCGTCCAAGAAGTACCTCTGATCATTGAATGGTCTATTCTCCACGAACTGGATGCAGGTCTCCGGGTCCATGGAGAAAAGCTTGCATACGTCTTTTGCCACGTCAATCACCCTCCTCTCCTTCTTTGTCCCAATATTGTAGACATGACCCACCTCCCCTTTGTGTAGGATTACCTCAAAAGCCTCGGCAACATCTTCGCAGTAGAGGTAACTCCTCACATTACAACCATCTCCATGAATTGGAAGAGGCTTTCCTCCCATCACCAAAAGGATAAACTTCGGGATTAATTTTTCAGGAAACTGATTTGGACCGTAGACGTTGTTCCCTCGGGTTGTTATCACCGGTAGCCCATAGGACCTGCCATATGCCATGACAAGCATTTCTGCTCCGGCTTTCGTGGCAGAGTAGGGGTTCGTAGGGAGAAGTTGAGAGGCCTCATGGTTTCCTACGAGGGCATTCTCATCTGTCTCTCCATAAACTTCGTCGGTGCTAACATGGATGAACCTCCTAATCTGGCCAGTGACCTTACATGCTTCTAACAGGACATGAGTGCCATAAATGTTGTTCTTGGTAAACTCAAAGCTGTTGCCGAAAGAATTGTCAACATGGGTCTGGGCGGCAAAGTGCATTATCGTATCAATGGATTCTGTAATGAGAAGATGGTTGACAAGGTCCGGGCTGGCAATGTCTCCCTTCACAAACTTAAAATTGGCAGCGGATTTAGACGGGAGGAGGTTTTTCAGGTTCGAGCAGTAATCGAGCTTGTCAAGCACGACAACCTTGTACTCCTTAAAGTTGCGAGTGAGACGGTTGGCGACATGGCATGCTATGAAACCAGCAGCCCCAGTAATGAGAATGTTTTTGGGGGTATAATTTGTCATCTCGATCGAGATTCTGCAGGGAATGAGCAAGAAAACAAACACAGAACCGAAACTCTGATCAGTAACATATACAAAAACAATAAACAAGCTATCGGACGCGCCAAAAGTAAGAACCCAATACATTGATCCCACAATTTACGCAGATCAATGCGTTACGACAATTATATCAGCAGCAACAACAAAGAAAAGTTGCACTGTTTATTGGCCTTCAAGAACGAATATGCCCTCAATTCATCTACTACAAACATAGAGACACTCGAGAGAAAACCGAGAGACGAATGCCAGCACGAGCGCACACTGTTTCCGATCAGTGCCTGACGCCTACATTCGCAACAGATCCACGCACGACGAGCGCGGATTTCAAGAAACCCAGAACTTGCAAAGCGACGAACAGAGCGGAACAACACTTAACAATCACCACAGAATCACCAAACCACGAGGAACCCGACATTTTCCTGATCAAACCAAGCGAGAACGAACGAATCAAACGGCAAAACAAGCATCAACGCCGCACCAACCGGATTCGCAGCAGAAAAAAACGAGCTTCCTGATTGACTTGCGAAATGGGGTTGACCGAAGATCAATGCCTGATCAAGCGCTCAATGCAGGCGGATGTAGGACGACCGCGAAGACTCGGGGCGTTTTCTCGAAGAACGAGGAGAGGAGAAACCATTGAAATTCGGAGAGGGAAAACAGGGGAACTCGGCGTGTGTAATTTATATATATATATACCGCCCTCGTTTGACGACCATCATGGTACGAGAGACCTTTACGGAAAGCCGTCGGCCGAGCCGAAATGACGGATTCGCCCTTCGGACTGCTCCCGAATTTTGGGCGTGCGGTGAAAAGAATCTCGTGGAAAATCGCGGCCCCGCAATCTCGAACCGACAGTGCTAGTGCTGGTTAAGGATCGAGGAATCGGACCGGACCTTTTGCTTTCATTGAATCGCGATAACGCGAGAATGTCCCTCTCGACGAATTTCGACTGCCTGCTGATGAAATGGAAATTGGACTCGATGATTGCATGTCATGCATCGATTCCGATGCGTGGGCTCGCCCCCCCCACATTGGAGCTCTTGCGTTGCCAATGAATCGAAGGCAACATAGCAGGATGGCATCGGGGACAATGCCAGTCTCTTCCGTATCGACCAGGACTCGCTCTGCATCTTCCGACTTCATTTCGACCGGAAAAAACCGCAGGAGGAGTTCCGCGGTATAGGCGTAGTCACCGGGAGAGATCCCGGCAGCCCGCCAATCGACGAGAACATCATGAGCCATACGGGAGCCGCATGGGTTCCCGGGGGTGACGCCCAACCTCGACCATGTGGTGGAACAACTCGCGAGCGGCTTCGTCCAAGTCGCCAATCGATGGCAAACATGCTATATTTTGAAAGTTTTCAGACGACAAATTTTAAGATTTGTTTGTAATTTTTGAAAGTTTTATAACTCAATTCCATTTTCGTGATAAGTTTAAGGATTTAATTATATTTTTTTAAAAAAATGTATGACTTAATTGCACTTTCGCGACAAGTTTTAAGATCTTCAATAAACTTACCCATTTATTTTGAATACCAAACACCTAGGAAAGTAAACTTCAAAGTGGGATTTGATTTTATCTGTGATTTTGGTCGTTGTGAATATCATAGAAGTTTGTGTTGAAGATCATCATTTTTTTGTTTATTTTATTTTTGTGCCATTGTTTTTAATAAAGATACAGACGTTACATAACCATAATTATACATTTTCAAGGATAGAATTCATCGTGTTTGGTGATTAATATTACCAAAGTCAGAACTAAGTTTATGTTTTTGATTTAAGAGTTACTCTCCAAGTCAAATCTCTCCGTATAATAAAGTAAATCCAGAAGAGAATTGTGATCTCAAATTTTTATTAAATTTCATGACAAACCTGTGGCAAATTTCAATGGTATCATATTATATGAGGAAAAGAATCGTCATTGAAAAGGCAACAGAATCTTTAACATTTCATAGAACGACATCATAAATCTCTACTTTTTTTTTTCCAAAATCAATTCTAAAACTTCATTATCTTTGGTAAGTTATCTTTCTAAACATAAAAATCCGAAATTTTCGCCCCGACAAAGAACAAATCTTGAAAAGCTTGTATTCTCTAATATAAGTTTTTCGTTTATTTTTTTTTTCACATGAAGTGGGTGCTCTAATTTTGTTGGCCGGTAGCAAATGACAAATGGGCAGGAGCCAAGAGTGTACAACCGCAAAACAATGCCTATAGATCGATCACTTTTGTTCTTGATTGAACATAATTTCCTCGTACCAATATCCTATTTTAGGTACGCAATTCTTAACGAGAACGGCAAACTCCATTCAAATTTGTCCTTTTCTAATTTAAGCTTTATAAAATAAAAGGTCCAGTTTTTATTTTTGGCCATCAACTCAAGGTCAGTTTATTTAGGTTAAAATCCACCCATTGAGTTGTCCCCCCCAAACTTCTTTCTTTGTTCAAATTCATGCAATTTAAGAGTAAAACTTAGAATGCGCCGGACCGATTTCGGAGCACCGGAGAGATGGATTAGTCGAGATGCATGAAAATTGGCTCGGACACTATATGACCGGTATAACACTATTGAAATAAATATCGCTACAAACATTTAGGTGGTAATGTAGGAATCGGTATAGTGCTCACCTGAGGCTCTACATCCGAGTAATATATATGCTGTTGAATAGCTTCCCGTTTTTTTTTTTTTTCCGTCTTAGTTACTTAGTAATCAAATCTTTTCTTAATTTTGTTCTCTTTAACTATCCTGTTATTTGGTTGACTATTTAAAAAAAGAAAACTATCGGCAGAACAGAATTGAACCAAGGCACAGAAATTACAGGCATGATCACCCAGCTGGTAGGGAACCGCATGAGCCATTTGGAGAAGCCCAAGTGCCTTTCATAAGTTGAAGCAGACGTCATCGTCTTCTTCTTGTCCCTGTCTAGTGTCTGCGGGAGAAAGACCATTCATGGTGGTGTGTGGTGTTGGCGTAGGGCCATTCGACGTGGAAAAGAAAAAAACAATCTTGTATTTGATTGTCGGATTAGATAGACCGAACATGGTGTCACGGGGCTCTTTCCTTCCCGAGAAGGACGTGGTGGGGAGCAGTGAAAACGCCTATAATTTAACCCCCTCCAATAACAACCCACCAAGGGCATATTCCTCTGCATAAACAGGGTATTCACTTTTCTTGCAGAAAAGGCGCAGACTTGAATGACCCCAACCAAGAAAACTTTGCAAGGCTCATGGGCGTTGCAGGAGCGATGACCCCCGTGCATTTGTATTTGATCTCCAGAGTTTGCAAAGATGCAGCTGGGGCAGCTGGTACTTTTCCTTCTCTCTCTCTCTCTCTCAAATTCCTGAACTTCAAGTATTGTGGCTGATTTTTCTGGGTCCTTTGTCTGTTGTCTTTCTTTCTTTGAAATTGTTGTTAGTTCTTGATTTTGCAAAACCACGCATTTGGAGTTGAACTCAAAACTGGAAGCTGAATAGAATGCCCTTTTGGCGATCTTAGACTAGGAAATACCATGAGCTTCTCCATCATCTGAATTCACAACAGCTTAAAAAACTGGTCGTGTACCCAGCACCCAGATAGAAGAAGAAGAAGAAGATGGGTTAAAGGCGAAAATTTTATATTTAGATTTGAAAAAACGGGACGATACTTATGAGGAATGCCAATTGGGACTTTTTGCTCTCACGTAGAATTGTTTATTTTATCATTGATGCGAGAGTGCAAAACTTGAGACCTTGACATTAACCAAAAGCTCGTCTCTTCAAGGACTTCCAAATGCCTACAACGGAGAGATTAATCTTGAGAGTCTGTGTTCTTCATCTTTGTGCTGCGAGATCCTTAAGAAATGCATAAGGGTTTGCTGTTTGACTAATAAAGGATTCGCAATACTTTACATTTGTTGAAGTCACCGGAGGAATCCAGCAACAGCGTAAGAGAATGGTATGCAACACAAGTACAAGCAAAGGAGAGGCTTCCACCTATGTCCGAAATTATTCATACATATCTTTTTTTTTTTGCATTTTATGTGGGAAGGGTTTGATTGAAAATTGGTTTCAGCAATATGTTGTGATAGAACCTGATCAATGCACTGATGCAGGAAATATATTTGCTATTGGCCTATTCGTGTCACCAATGTAAGATGCAAGATCTAGTACTTCCATTTCCATTTCCATTTTGAGTCACAAGTTTCTCTATTGAACGTGTTCTTGAATTTCTTAATTTGCAGATCTACATTCGGAAGAATTGTCAGAAACAAATCAACGGAACATTTCTCTGGCTTGCCATACATATATGCCCTCCTAAATTGCTTGATTTGCATGTGGTATGGGTCGCCCCTTGTATCAGATGATAATCTCCTGGTTATGACGGTCAATTCAGCGGGTGCGGTGTTTCAGTTTGTTTACATAATTCTCTTCATAACATATGCTGACAAAGCAAACAAGGTTAACCCATCTTTTTTAATTCAAAAGGCACATCTTCCTTTCTGCACATGCTTGTATTTTCTAAAGCTCTTGGTAGCTTGTGTTGAGAAATCCTTGATATTGTTGGCAGGTGAGGATGACAGGATTTCTCCTGGCAATTATTGGCGCATTTGCAGTTGTAGTTGCCGGAAGTTTGCAAATACCTGAACTTGCCCTGCGAAGGATCACTGTGGGGTTGTTGAGTGGTGCTTCTCTCATATCAATGTTTGCTTCTCCACTTTTTGTAATTGTAAGTTCATTTAGTGACTGGCTTTTATTTTATTTATCCATCAAAGTGGTTGCATTATTTTAGCTAACTTGCTATCGAGGATCTTAAACAATCAGACCGCTCTTCCAGAATTTGGTGATCCGGACTAAGAGTGTTGAATTCATGCCCTTCTATCTCTCTCTTTCCACATTCCTGATGAGCACGTCCTTCCTTCTCTATGGATTGTTTAATGATGATGTCTTCGTTTACGTAAGACTCTTAATTTCATTCTACTATTCTTATTGTTGTCTGTAATGCTAATTTCAGTTTAGAGTTTCCTCTATTCAATTTACTTCGAAACTAAAACCCATTAAACAGAAATGGTCTCACCCTTTTTCCCTACATGTCAGGTTCCAAATGGGATTGGAACTGTCTTGGGTATCATACAATTGGTATTGTACTTCTACTTTAAGCATAGACCTAAAGACAAGTTGAAGGAACCTTTGGTGGCACCGATTGCATGAGCATCATCGCTTCGAAAAGGTGGAATTTCTTTTTCGATTTATTCCCTTTGTTCTTTTCATTGACAAAAGCTGATTCCTACCACCTGGCAGTATAATTTCCCAATTGATCCTTTCCCACACTGCACACGTGCTCCAAGTCCTTCTTGGGATGGTTAACGTAGTTTGGTCTCGTGAGTGTCTTGCTGCTGATCATATCTCTGCTGCCCCAATTTCAGCTAAGGAATTATGACTTTGACTATCTGCGTCCTGTTTTGGAAAATGCTGTCCCTGTAGTCTTGGTGCAAATGCTACCTGAGTTGTACCTCCTAAATTATTCTTTTATTTATTTGGGCAGCTTATCATGATTTGATCTAATGAAACTCGAAACTGAGTGAGATAATCTTTTTTTAATAATTAGCAACAAAAAGAGCATATTGAACCAATTTGATGATGCTGTGTTGAGGATTTTTCTTTTTATTGCTCAAATGGTAACTAGTTGCTGTCCCGGTCGTTGTTATTGCTCAATATTCTTCAGGAGTTAAGTGTAAGTGCTAGAGATTTGGTTAATGGCTCTTTGGCACCTATAATGAGGATCTAACGACTTAATCATTCAACTTAAGTTAAGGGGCATATCCAGCTGTTTGAGTTTATTTGTTTTCTCACTCTGATCAGGACTTGTGCGGAAGTAGGTTAATAAGGTGGGCCTCAGTTCTCAAGATAGGCTAATTCACTACTGGTGAATTCTGGGAGAGATGGCAGTGCTGGTCAAGACTGATGCGGTTAAATTGGAAAACCGTGGCACGGCTCAACTTTATAAGAACTACGTCCACTATTGGCAATGGGTGGATAAATAAGTTGCCAAAGTGAGGCAGAAAGCAGACGGTGCAATACCACCTGGAAAATATTAAATGAGGAAAGATAACCTGGCATCATTCAATTTGCTTCCAGCAGTCAGATGAGAATTAGGGCTTTTTTCAGAAGACATTGTGTAGCGAATGACTGAAGAGTGCTCCAAGAAAGTTCCTGTTCTGATCAAAATTGTCTCTTGAAATGCCTCAAATGAATGAACTGCAACATCTCTACTCATCTAGCAAGTCTTAAATGCTGTGAAAGAAACCTAGATATCCTCTAATGACGTTTGACCAGGCAATCTGATCTTCTTCTATGTATGAACTTAAGCTGCCAATCGTTTCTACTGAGACGCTATTTAGTTCATACTAGTTTATGTGAAGACTGTCCGATCAAAGGCTTCATTCACATAGGAGAGGTTACAATATCCAGGAGAAACCCCCTTTGCCTACAGCTAGAAGAATACTGATAAATTTGACAAGCAAATCACAGCAAATCCTTCAGAGTTGTTCTCCCGCCACTGGTTTTTTTCTCCTGCATATAACACAAGCTAAACAATGTCACTTTTCGACCAAAAAAAAAAAAACCATGTCACTTGCGAGCGAAGTATCGCAGCAATAATAGACAGAATAGGGAGGAAGTGCTGTTGCTTTGTCTATTGCTCAAATATGGCAATAGCAGACTCTAAGATGTTTCCATCGGAATTGCTGGGCATCATATTCTTTGGCTCTATCTCATAGGTAGAGTTTTTGCATGAATATTTGATTCTTGCGAGATGCTGCATTCTAAATTCTCATACTCATAATGGCATACCGAGACGATCTATCCCTGGGTTTTCCAACTGAGCTATTTTTGCCAATGATCAACATTCATCAAATGATATCTGCCGAGCACACTGAAGAAATGCTCTAGCCTAATTAACTGCTCTCATTCCAGGACTACTCGGACACTTCAAGTGATTCTATTTCTAATATCTGGTCAAAAGGAAAGGAAGAAGAAAAGAAGCAGAGTTTGATGACCTGATTGGTGCCGGCATCCTCTGACAAACCACTAAGGGGCTGACCTTGCTCGTCGTACAGAATAAGCCCGCTAAACCTCGGGAGCTCGCACTTCTCCCCCATTAATATTGGCCTCTGCCACACAGGCGACTCCGAGTTGTGGCTGTGCCACCCCACAACATCACCTTCCAACGCAAGCAGCGGCGCCGGCGGCCTCTGCCCCCAACCCCCCATATTCTTCTCCTCCCACTTGCTCGCTCTGCTCCACCTCAGCGAACCCATCAACACCCTCTTTATTGCAACCCATCCACAGCTTGGCTCTGGCCAATCTTCACGGAAAGAGCGACTCCCAGTCAGTTCTTGGCTCACATTGGTGACTTGCACTTGCTTTTTTCTTGCTTTCTTGAGGAATGCTGCAACAGCTCCAAGCCCAGCCACAGCAAAAGCAGTGCACCCAAATAGCAAGAAGGCTTCTTGGGTCGACACTTTCCATTTATCTTCCAAGTTCCACAATGCTTCCATCCCCTTGAACTCTAAGACTTGGTGCACATCTTTCTGTGTCAAGAAGATCTTGTGCTGCTGATGGATTGGAATGGAACGTTTTTTTCTTTATAGATGAAAGTGGGAAGGGTTGATGGGTTCACGTGAAGGTTCGCCGCTTTGCTTGGGCTTTTGGGGCCATTTCCATGCTCATGATGGTCATAGCCGTTGGTGGAAGGACATAGCCACCGATAAGTAAATACAAGATCCCAATGAAAGCAATTCACGAGGTGTTCATGGGCTCCTAATGAATTACCTCTTCCTATTTACTCCGAACCACAAATATTTTACACTGTTTCATAGTCCTGATCGCTTGCCTCAAACATGTTTTTAGCTTGTCAAAAGAGGAACCTCAACTGTATATATGATCTCTTTGCCTGACCATCACAAGATTTCTGGGATAACTTCCTGTTAAACTTCCCTCACTGAATTGCAGAATTGTGCTAAGCACCATTTTTGAACTTACAACAAATTTTCTATAAGGTTTCTAAACGTAATTACAATTTCAATCTCAAATCCAACCGCCTACCCACATTGAAAAACTTCATAACCGCCTCAAGCAATAGTTTTTATCCTATTCCTCAGTCACTTCCTGCGGATAGCCATCATTTTCAAATTTAAACAATTTCTTCTGGTATTTTATGTCATATTTGTAGATTGATAGAGTCTTCCACGGCCATATTTATAACGACTGTAAGGATATTTGTATCTATTAAAGATACTTTACTAGATTATTAAAATTATACAAATTTAGGTAGTCATGCCCTATTCTAAACTCTAATTGGGATATAATTTAAGACGATGTACCAACATAACTCTCGATATTACTTAAAAGTATTGTTGTTTTATTGATTAATATATTGTAATTGGTGCAAAGATTAAATAAGACTTTTATGCTTTTTATATAGGTTCATTATTTTATATTGGTCTTCGGCTAGTGAACTTAGAAAGCCATAAGAAACTATGCTTAGTGACATCTTATCCATCCTTTTCTGTGCAAACTCACGATTAGGGTCTGTAGACTCTGTACGGAGCTTGTGCTTCTTTTGCTCACTAGATGAAGTTTGAATTATACATTTGATAGAACGATAAGATAAATCTGAGCAACTAACAAAACAAAACGAACATGTTTTGAATCTTGTTGTGATTAAGCCATTGAACAGAAGATTGAGACGAGTTCTCATCCGATGCTCTGTTAAGTTTTCTAGCTCTAACCAGTTGTATAAATACATCCTGTAGACATCTGGTAAACTGTGCATTTTGACTACATTGGCAACTCGTGTGGAACATAAGAATGGCTGAGTTCAGATTCCTCTTGTCATTCTTGCTCTCCCTCTGTCTCCTCGGATCATGCATGGTTCCTGCGGAAGAAAATGTTACAGCAATCCAGTGGCCTGCTTCGAAATATGTCTCAGCAGTTGGACAACCCGGCATGAAAAATGACAATCTAAGGGTCGCGATTGAAGCCTGGAATCAGTGCAACGAGGTCGGTGAAGAAGCTCCTAATATGGGCAGTCCTAGAATGGCAGATTGCTTCGACGTTGACTTTTCTTCCATACCAAGTAAGTTCATCTCTGTTGATAGAAAGAAAAAAGAAAACTCATCTCAATTTATTTTTCGCTAGATCTGGTTTTTGCCCAACATGGTGAAGTGCATTAGTGATTAGTCCATGTTGTTCGATCCGATTTACAGTGAAGTTGAATCACAAGGTGAACGAAATAGAAAACCGGCTTGGCATATTGAACTCTACAACATACCAAGGAATAAAGGCATCTGACGTGAATGAGTACGCGGCTCGTAAAGAAGTGTACTTGGGCAATAAGTGCGAAGTAGTCGATATACCGATGCCGTGGCAGTTCTGGATGATCATGCTCAAGAGCGGCAATTTGGACACCGTGTCCCAAAGGTGCAAGGAAAACGGCAAAGAGGCGCCCATTTTCCCGCCCGAGTCGAGGTTCCCGTGCTTTGGAGACGGATGCATGAACATGCCAATGATTTACCACGACTACACCAGCATCCGGAATCCTAATATACTCAGAGGCAGGTATTATGGGACATGGGACTTGGATACTGACGTCAAGAAGGCAATTCATGCCAACGAGACTTCTTTTTTCTCGGTGACGTGGGAGAAGGAGATCGGAAAGGGGAGTTGGGTGTTTCATCATCTGTTGAAGACATCGAAGAAGTATCCATGGCTGATGCTCTACTTGAGGTCGGACGCCACGACGGGCTTCTCGGGAGGTTATCACTATGAAACTAGGGGAATGACTAAAATAGTAAGTACAATGCTTCTCAGTGAAATGGCAAGCGTGCTTTGACAGGACAGTTGATTTCACCTCACATTACATCTATGTTTTCATCTATCCAGAAATCAAAATTATGTATCAATGACGGGACAGTTTTGTAGAATTGACGCAATCAAAATGGTACTATTCACTGAAAATTTTCCATGTATAGGTTCCAAAGTCACCCAATTTCAAGGTGAAGTTCACATTAGACATAAAGCAAGGAGGAGGACCAAGCAGCCAATTCTACCTAATGGACATTGGAAGCTGTTGGAAGAACAACGGGAAGCCGTGCGACGGCAATGTAAAGACAGACATTACCAGGTACAGCGAGATGATCATAAATCCCGAGACGGAGGCGTGGTGCCGGCCAGACAACCTCAAGAACTGCCCACCGATCCACACCTTCCCAAATGGGACCAGAGTACACCGCACGGACGAGGCCAACTTCCCCTACGAAGCCTACCATGTGTACTGCGCTCCCGGGAATGCCAAAGTCCAGGAGGAGCCATACGGCCCGTGCGACGCGTACAGCAATCCCCAGGCCCAAGAAATACTGCAAATCCTGCCGCATCCGGTGTGGGGAGAGTACGGGTACCCTACAAAGACGGGTGAGGGTTGGATCGGTGATCCTAGGACTTGGTATCTTGATGTTGGAAGGCTCTCTCATTCACTTTACTTTTACCAGGTAAGAACATGCATTGTCAGGTGACGTTTCATATGAACGATGCAAATATGACATTACTTGAGATGGGTCTTTTCAACTTTGCAAATTGCAGGATCCAGGCACTGAACCCGTTGAAAGGCATTGGCCATCAATTGATTTGGGAACAGAAATATATGTGAACGATAATCAAGTCGCCGAATGGACTGTAAGCAACTTCGACATAATTGTTCCGTCGGAAGGCACATGATGAGTATGATGCTTTTTTTTTTTAATACTGGAAGTATAGAACAGCATAGCATGATAGGAATTTTGCTTGACCAGTGAAACCGTAGGATAGCATATCATACCGTTGTCGAAAATTTCGTTTATAGTTCATGACATGTTTTTTTCTTATATAAGAATACAATTAGTGGAATGATCCCATGCTTACCATTTTTCTTCCTCTGTAACCTGTCGAAAACTATCGGGCAATGCCTCGTACGTATAAACGCGTGACAGACGCTGACAATTACCCAATCCAATGAGCAAAATACAACAAATCCTTGAAGGATGGGGATGGTTACCACTAACACGTTTGGTCAACATTACAATGAATCGATTCCCGGAATCAAATTTGGCGATTTCTAGATTCGTTTTATGGTTTGATATTTGCTTATTCATTCATTGAAATTGATTGGCGAGATTTTTATGTGAGGATCGGTAATTAAGAACACCATGCTTAGAATTTTAAAGATTGCGGAACTCTTACATTTGAGGGACGATTACACGACAAGTTCTTAAACTCGTGTCAAGTCTTAAAACTTTCAATCGTACATTTTAAATTCTAAAACTTGTCACCCTTTCTTACGTTCATGGATAGAAAGTCTGTGTGACAGTTTTTATTGATATTTCTTTTATTTTTCGCCCAAGCGAACAATGATGTGACGCAAAATAGAGATCATCGAAAGGCGGCGGGGTGCGTCATTGCCTCTTTTGTCACCGTGTTAGCGAGGGTGGCGACCCTTGCCCTATGCCCCCTGATGGAGCATGCAAAGGCCTGCTGCCCTAGCTCAATGCATGCTGGGCAAGTGCCCTTGCGCTTGCCCCAACCTAGGCGACGGCAACAAGCCCTCGCCTACTCCGGCCGGCCACCCTCGCCAGCGACAGGAGGAGGCAGCGGCACAGCCCCTGTCCCTGCCCCGCCCCCCGATCCCCTGCTCCCTCCTTTTAATTTTTTTTTTTTTTTCTTTGTTTCGTTCATTTTTCGGTTTTTTCAACACAAAACGTATTTTTTTAGTTTTCAAAACGTTCGGTAAGCTTGTTAACGGCCACGTGGACGAAAAAGTTACCACCCGAGACTATTTCGTTCACTATAAATTAGCGGAACTTATTGAAGGACTAGCGCGACAGATTTTAGGACTCTGGCGTCTATTTCGTCCATACATTTCACTAGTCATATTTGCCATTGAGAGCTAAACACCTATATCAGCGCACGTTGAATGGTCAAACCAACCTAATGTAAGTATATATTACACATCAATATTAGGATATACCTTTTTCTTGTTACAACACGCATTGACAACCTAATAGGTAGCTGGAAAATAAGAAAATGGATGACACCAGTCTTAGATTTGAAGTCGCCAATCTAGACCATTTTGCCAAAGGGATCTGCCTCTTTTTCTCACTTTATGTTCGGGAATCTGAAAAGCACGGGATGTCATGAAGCTGCTCGCGTGACTCGTTACAAAAATGCTGTGCGATTTCGGCTGTACGCGTTAGGCAACAATTGCCAAGCCACACGGCCAAAACAGTATCCTTAAAATTCAACATTCGCCGGACAATGCATTTTCGTAGGTTTACACGTCCATTAAGTATTTCCCTTATTATCTATAGTCAAGCACAGTAGTCAACTAAGAGAAAGCAAGCTGAATATAAAAACCATCCAACCAAGGGATTTCTTTTTAAACAGTCCATTCGTGGAAAGAAGCAGCGAGGAGGGTGGGTGCTGGTGCGTGTTAAATTTGAATGGATTGACATACAAAGGGCGAAGACGTTCTGGAAGAATTGAGGGGTTATTTTCACTAGTAAATCAATGGCGTACATCTGTAAAATCATACAAGGCCCTAAATAATGACACAAGGAGTCCACTAAACTCAAATCAGCCACGTATGGAGTCCCCGAGAAGACCCTCTCGACCGCCATGCAGGACATTCGGGAAGGGATGACTCGCGTGGATACTAGCCATACTGAACCGAACCCACATTCCTGTGAGCCGAGATGGCAACAGCAGCAGCACCGACGGGCCCAAACTGAGATTGTGCCTGAAACACTTTAGCTTCTATAGCAATTCTATCCTTTAACTGCCCTACCCCTACCTCGGCCTGGGTTGGGAAATACGGATTTGTATTTACATCTATCTTGGCCATGCCAGGGACCGGATTCACTACCATCTTGTATTGGGAGCCTTGTGTTCGTTTTTCTTGTAGATGTCTGCTGTCAGTTTCTCTTGCCAGCTTCTCTTGGTTCGCCGAATGTGGCCTGATGAGACATTGTGGAGAGATGGATTGAGAGGTTACTGCGGCACTTCTGTAGAAGGCAGTCCTGTTGTCAGAATCAACCTTCATGTTTCTACCATTCTCATAAGGTAGTACTGGTCCGACAACTCTGCCTGGCCTTGCTGCAAGCAAATCAGCAGAATGTATAAGTTAATTAGTATGCAAGCTTCTATCGTTTCTTACCTTAATTTTTCTCCGGCTTTGCCTCCCATTTTTTTTTAAATTAAAGCACAATATACTGGTTTGATCTTTTCAACCTGTCTTCTGCTAAGTGCAATACCAGGGATCAAACCAGATTGGATGGATCAGTCCGATCCAGTTCTCAAAACACTAACTGTGAAAAAGCTAACTAGCAGCCACAAGCCCCAAAACAGACATGTAGAGTGTGGCGAACTGAAAATGCACACTCAAATAAAAATTGAAGTAGAGATCCACCTAATAAGCTCCTGACAAAGAGTCGAGAATGTTTCCGTAGTCAAGAAACAACATGAAGTTTTCATACCAGTATGACAAGTGATGTTCAAAAAAAACTTCTAGAAATTGGTTAAACAAATGCATAAAATAGCTGCAACCAAGCAAAGAAATGTCAATACCACTTGGTACCCTTGGAGGTGGCCGTATAGCCTTCGATGGATTGCTGGAAATAGCATCTACTACTCCAAAGTTCTTCGACACTTCCTCACTAACTTGTTGATTATCTTTCGATGCAAAATTTGAATCACGATTGGGAAAAACTGTACTGGAGTGCACTGTGGACCTGCAAAATAATATAAACAAATCAAAATACAAAGTTATTGCCACATTCATGAGTTCTACAATAGGGAACATTCTGATTCCATATCAAATTGTCAAAGGAATGACTTGATTTTAGTGTGCAGCTCTGTTGTGCCCTTTGTCATCATCATACACATCAGATGTTCAGACATATTCTGAAGAAACTAGGCAGAACAAATTACATCAGTATGTCACAATTTAGACTTAAAAGGGGGACCAGGAAATTATTTTGCCATGTAACTCTCATACGCAAAAGAAGCCCACTTGCTCTTGATTGGCTACCTCAGCCACAGTAATAAGACAATGAAACTGCAAGTAGTTACCCAAAATAAAACTACCCAGTATAGTAAAGCAGACTCTTCAAAAATGAACAACCACATAGGAATGTCAGTCAATGTCTTCAAGACTAAAGACCAAATGGCCACAAAGAAAAAGAGGTCCTACCTTGGGAGAGACACGTGCTTTCTCTCTAAAGGTATAACCGGAGAACTTCTCCCACCATGTTCCTCAAGATGTGCAAACTGCCTCCTGAATTGACCAATGGCACTGCTTCCGACGAATAAAACCATTGTACCATAAGAAGGGCCAGTAAACAATCAGAATAGGAGATAGTGAACTTAATAAGGATTTAGAGTAGAACCTAGGATATAGAAAATTGGTGTTTTCAGTTCCGTTCACGTAGTCCTTGCGTAGCTGTGGATGGTATTCCAATATCTCCCGGTATAAAAGTTCCCTAACATCTTCCTTAGTTAATCTTCTCCTCTCAAACTCAAACTCCAACTTTGATATGGGCTGAGAAGAAGGCTCCCTCTCAACCTTGGCTAGACCCTTAAAGTAAGGATCGGCAAGAGCCTGTTTAAATAAAAGAGCAGAAAATTTTCATTTGAATTCAGAGGAATAATACAAAAGGAATCAACAACCAGGCGCTTCTCGTTAGCATCTTTTCCACATTACGCCTAATAAATACTATAAGATTTATGTTTGGACGAGACCACAACAGAGATCAAACAAACCTCCTCAGCAGTAGGCCGATCCTTTGCATCAAAAGCCAACAGTCTCTGCAACAGCCTGAGAGCCTGTGGATCTGCATTTGGAAATTTTTGGGTAAAGGACACAGGTTGCTTTCTTCGCATCTCTGTCAAATATTTCCTTGCCTTGTCATTGCGGACCTGCATTTCAACATTAAAGCAGGGTTAAAGAAAGAAAAGGAAAACCACAATCTATGGAGAAGAACGAACTTGAGAAGACAATGAAGATAAAAGAATAGATATAATACCCCAGATACTGATTCTGCTGAAGGTGTTCCAAGAAGATCGGTAATCAAATCTAACTGGTGAACGACAGTTTTTCCAGGAAACAATGGTTTTCCAGTCAACACTTCCGCAAAGATGCAACCGATACTCCAAATATCAATTGCTGGTGTATACTGCATTCGAGTTGGAAACAGATCAGATAAAGGCAAAGCATGCAGTAAAAAGGAAGCCACGACATTAAATCATTTTTGGAGAACAGCATAACCGGACACTTGTTACCTGATTTAAAGATATTTCAACTTCCAGGAGAGTTCAATAGTCCTCCCTGAACAACAATTATTTTAATCTAGTATTACTGCTTACTATAAAGCACCCAGAACACATTCTGCACAGTATTTAACTTATCGCTTGGCTATTTATCCAAAACACCAACTATTCACGAAAAGTGAGCTTCAAAACAGTTTTATGGTACATATTACACCACTAAATCTCCAATATCTAGACTATTCCGTGCAGAAGAACTTACAAATATACAGGATGCTGCATGTCTCACCTACACCACATGATTATCACTTATGCCAAAAACAAATTTACCAAACTTGAGCCGAGGAAACAAAGATCAGACTCCAGTATATTTCCCATGGGACCCATGGATAGACAGGGTGGACATGTTCCGCAAGCCATACCTTGGAAAAAAAAGATCCACATAGCTCTGGAGCCCTGTACCATCTCGTAGCAACATAGTCCTGCGAGGTGACCAGTGGAACGACCATAGTAAGTAATTGCGCTGCCACGTGCTCTCGTCACACCATGCATAACATGGAACACAAGGTCACCAAATTCACAGTAAACAACATACCGTCCAAAATATTGTCGTCGGCATGTCACTGAAAGCAACTCTTGCTAATCCAAAATCACAAACTTTCAGTTTACAGTTTGCATTTGCCAATATATTTTTTGGTTTAAGATCTCGATGGTAGACATTTGCTGCAACCAAAGAGCTAACAATTAGAATGAAAATCTTGAAGGAAAAGCCCTTCAAAGGGCCGAAAATAAGAAGGTGAAAAGAACTGACCCAAATAAAAAAAAAAAAAGGAAAAAGGATGAAAGCAGAAGTATCTAGACATAGCAAGAGCTTTCTGCTAAGAGCATCAACTCGAGCGAAGAAGTCAAAATTGTGAGAATGGATGGTAAGCTGATAACAAACCTGTGTGCATGTACTTCAAAGCCCGTAGCATTTGATAAAGGAAAAACTGATGGTGTTCTCGGGTCAAATCGTCATTAGCTTTGATGACTTGGTGAAGATCAGACTCCATGAGCTCAAAAACAACATAAATATCTTTGAATTCCCTCTTTGAGGAGGGCAACATGATGCTCTTGATTTCAACAATATCAGGATGTCGCAGAAGCCTGAGCAACTTGACTTCTCGAAGGATTCGAATGGCATCAGAAATGTGCTCGAAGATATCGTTTATTTTCTTTATAGCCACTTTTTCCCCAGTATGCGTGTCAATGGCCGCACAAACAACTCCATAGCTTCCCTTACCAATTACCTCCAAGATTTTGTACCTATTGGCATCTCCATACTCAGTGAAGAACTCCATCTCCTTCAGCTGCAGAGGACAAAATGAGCTGTTTCAGACTGAAGCCAATAAAAATTGTCATGGTAAAAAAAAACATAGTAACGGGAGGCATTTCCAACAAGACACCAGCTGAGAACAAACCACTCGCAAGCTACAGCAAGGCACAAAAAGTGAAGATTCCCGCCACAATCATCCCTAAGGAGTCTTAAACACCACGAAAAAACATAAAAAGGTTCAACAGGAAAATAAATCACATCATGCATCGTGTCCTGGACCCATCTCAAAAGCAAGTTCCAAGTACGAAATACAATCCGTCAAGTAGAAAAGCTATACGAGTTCGGTACTGCTACCGCAGATCTTCCACAAAGATATCAGCAAAAACTTCACATGTAAAAGGTAAATATATAAATGCGTCAAGTAGAAATAGAATCCGTCAAGTAGATACGAGTTGAGTACTGCCATCGCAGATCTTCCACAAAGATATTAGCAAAAACTTCACATGCAGGAGGTAAATATATAAATGCTTTGCGCAAAGTAATTCGAAGAAAGCCAATCAATAAGGACATGGCTTATAACCAATATAACTCACTTCTTCAAAGGCACTCAGAGAAGGGCAGTTAAATCAGGATCAACAGGGAAAACGACGCAAAAGATTGAAGCCAATACCCCCCACAAAAAGGAAGTTATCATAGATTCATAATCGATCAATCACAAAATATGAACCACCCCACCAAAGAACAAATCACAAGATCCAAGCCTACGGCCCCCAAATTTGTTGCTTTTATTACGGTACATCAATCACGTGAGATGAACACGAATTCTCCGAAAAAGGTCTCAACAAACTCCACCAAGATCGGATTTTGTCTTTCCAACACGACAAGTTTCGAGCCGAAAGCGACTCGCAAACAAAATACCCGCAAGGAAGGGACGCAGCAACGCAAGAAAGGAGGGACTCTTACCTTCTTCGAGTGCCGATCCGTTTGCATCATCGCGCAATTATGGAAACTTCAAAAAAAGAATCTTCCTCGTTCTTCGAAGGATCAGACCACGCCCGGTTAATTATAACCCCAAATTCGCCGAGACCAGCTCAGAAACCAGATAGAATCGCAGAGCAAATCAGCCGCATTTGCCCCAGCGAGACCTGCCCCTGATCACGAGCCCACAGTCCCTCCTCAGCGCTCTCTTGGACGTCTTCTTCTTGTAGCTGCACGCGACCGAACAACACAACATCCAAATCCTCCTCTCCCCGAAGCCCCAATTCGCTCCCAACACCCCTCCTCTCCCCCCTCGAATTCTCGCTCCCCACTCCCGCGAAAGCAGAAAGACCCTCCCTTCCCCCGCCGCAGTCCACCGCCGGAAACCGACGAACCTGGACACCAATTCGGGCCCTCGCCGGAAAGCCCCTGGATCCGATCGGCGGCGGAGGAACACCGGCGGTGACTGGTTCGCAAGATCTGAGCGAACGAGGGAGAGACAAGAAGGAGAGGAAGGGGAGAAAGAGAGGACGACAGGAGAGAGGCTGGGGACATATATAGAGCACAAAAAATACTCGATGTTTTCGAATTTTTATTTTCCTTTTTTGTTTAGGTTTTTTTTTTTTTTTTTTGACTTAACAAAAAATGATAATCAAAGGCGCGTGCAGGCGAAAAGAAAAAAAGGACAGAAATTATTAGGTGCGTGCAGGTGCGCCGCCCTTTTACCCTGCACGCGCACTCCGCCGCCCACTTTTGAATCGGCGGTACTCCCTCTTGGGGTACGGAGACTTTTTATACGGCGGGATATACGGCCGTGGCCGTATCCTGCAGTGAAGTTTCTTTTTTTTTTTTTTTTTAATTTAACTAGTTGCGAAAATGTCAATATAGACGTCAAGCTAGGCCGTCCGAATCGTCTTTTCCATGTATACACGCACATATATACGGACATATTTTTTTATGGGAAAAATTAAAGCCGGATACAAAAGTTTAACGCGAATTTACTATTCCCATTTTACCACATAATAAGAAAATGAAGTAAGTTTCTCTACGAGGCAATGGAAAAAAAGAAAAAAATCTAATGCCCCGAGCACTCATTGATGCTGAGATGATTAGCAAGCCGGTTGGCAGGATGTTTATATCATGTGCTAATAGTCGAGCACGATCCTGAAGGCGACCCAACGATAACATATGTATTTCCTTGCCCGAGCAACCTTTTTGGCAAAAAGCCAACCTATTAAATTGCAGGAACGGAGGAATTACCAAATTTGAACTTTTGCCTCGAAGCGTCCTCGAGCACGAGCCTTTTAATGTTTAAACATCGAGCGAGGAAGAGAGAAAGGCGGGGTTAAGAACCGAAGGCCGCGAATTACGTGCTCCTCCACACGGAGAAAAAAGGAACGAGAAGAGGGGGGTGCAAAAGACGATCTCCGCATTCAAATCTCCGAAAGCCCCTAAATAACCAAATTGCGATGGCGGCTGTAGCGCAACCAACATGCTTTGCTTTTGCTTCTGCTTCAATGCACGGAGTCGTGTTTCTTTTAGGCAATCGAGGGGCGGTGATCGATCGTGGCAATTTCCAGGTTTGACTAATCCATCTGGAAATCGCGAGGGGAACGGGTAAAAAGCCATGCGCCAAAAACGGTAGGTGAACCTCAGCCAAGCGAAGCGCACCACCCCACAATATAAAAAACACAGTAGGCCATCATCCACCACGCACCTTCCTTCCCTCGCGCGTTGCGTCGTCATCGTCGTCGTAGTCGTCGTCGTCGTCTTTTGTTTATTTGAATACACAGGAAGACGGGTGGGTTGTCGTTGTTGAAGGGGGAGAGAGAGAGGAAGCGACGTAGTTTTCACAGGCCTACCATTGTCAATCAAATGTAGTTTTCGTGGATGTTCGTGAATTGCCATCCCCCACGAGGCTTTGCCTTGGAGCCTCATCCTCGGTCCTCCCTCACAAAAAAACAACCAAAAAAAAAAAAAAAAAGCATTCCCAGTTCTTTTCTTGTTCGACCCCTTTTTTTTTTTTAAATAATTTCCTTTTTTATATTTAGATTACTTAAATCGAGATCAGAAGATTTTGCATATCACTTGGGGACACGGTAAACATGCTTCTCAATCGTAAAAGGGAAGAGTTTGACTCTTCACGGTCGCATGCATCTTCCCGTTTAGTTGTAAGCCGGTGCAGGAGGAACGAGAACGAATTCACGCACGTCTCGAGAAGTCTTAACCCCCAGCTAACTCGGATCGAATAAATCTCAATCTAAGGAAATGCGACGGAAGATCGGAACCGCCCTTCCGGGCCGTGCCGTGCGGGAAGAAAAGAAATCATCCGCAATCGACTGGCGAGCTCGGCTCGGCTCGGCTCGGCTCGGGAATTCACGCGCCGCCGCGGGATTAAAGTAAGATTAAAAGCTTTCCGTTAATCTTCGTGACCTTGCCTAGACAATTGCGATGGAGGGGACGCATATCGTTTGTTTAAACTTTGAAGCCATAGGACGTGACAACATTAAAACTAATAATAATCCCTCGACAATTCGGATTTGATCAAAAGGCCCTCGAGGCCCCGCCCCGATGCCTTTCGACATCGGAGCCGACACCCGACATCACCAATCCCGGCGTGTTCACGATGGACTCATCTCCACCGTCCATATATATATATATTGAATTATTATTATTAATCAATGAATCTTCTTCTTCCTTTTCTTTTCTTTTCTTAATTTTTTTTATTTTTCCGAAATTTTCACTGGTTACATTATTCTCGTGAGGTCCCACGAACACGGGAGGAACACAATCATTGGCGGATCGCGGGAGGTGACGTCATCGGCTGCTTCCTTGGAGAAATCCAGCGCACCATGGCCACCACCCCGCCCACCGGGTGAACGAGCGAATCGTTCGAGTCGATGGCCGAGTGTAATATTCCGAGGCAGAGAGGAAGATGCCGAGGAGCCACCGCGAGCATCGTCATCAGAACCACCGCTAGCAATTTAAGTATTTCGAATTGCCAATTATAAAGAGGGAAATGATATTTCTTTCTCGAGAACGAGTCCTAAAAAAAAACCAAAATTATGTTCGCCGTGGTACATTTACCCTGAACTTTTTAAACCTCAAACTTGTACCCATATGACGTATGTGTGGTATAAGTATAAGTTTAGAATGTACCTATGTGAGACATTTACCATCCGTCGAAATTTCAATAGATGATTTCCTAACTAAAGTCGTTTTATGTCAGTACAATTTGCAGATTTTCAATTGTTCTCGTTGACGGTCGATGCCGTAGAAAAAAATTTAAAGCTAAATATGCCGCGGTGAGCACGGATTTTTGGTGGGCTTTTGCCCAATTTTTTAAATATTTAATCAATGTTTTCTCGGGTCAATTTTGTGTCCTGCGGTGTAGCTTAACGTTGAAAAAGTTAAAAAAAAAATAATATAATATAAATCGACGGCCTGTCCGGTGCATCTGGCAACTGGCGGCCTTGCGGGTCCCACCTGGCCTTTTCAATTTGACGGCCGTGATTGGCTTTCCGTGTATAAATTTATATTTCTCGCCACTTCAAAAAGTTTCCTTTTCTTTTCCTCCTTTTTTTTTTTTTTTTTCCGGATGGATGCACGAATCTGACCGTTGGAAGTCCGCTCTCTGATTGGAGGGCCAATTTCAACGCAGGCAGCGCCTACTTTTGTAGCTTTTTTCTACGTATCTTCCGGTTGGCTCCGGAGGAAATGCTCAAAGGCACAAGTTATCCGGAGGGTTTCGGTCAAATTCGTGGCACAAACTTGTGATCCTGCAAAAGACAAATGCGGCTCTTTTACTGTGGAGCTCCCGTGCTCGGTGGTTCGATTATCGGGGTATGATTAGATTTCAAGAATGCGATTATAGCTATCCAAGAGTACCTCGAGCATTGTTCTTTCGCTTAATTATTGGGGTACGATTAGATTCAACTTCATAAAAAGTTTATCAACCGCCACATGACGTGGTGCTAATCGCTCCAACGGTTGGACAATACGAACGGTACGCTAACCTTTTGATATCGACCGAACGGGTCGAAGAGGGAGCGAAATCGTCCTCGATTGTCCTTTTCCGCTTCCAAGCAGAAGTCCCGCGAAAATGATTCGGTCCAAAACATCGATCTTTTGCCCTTTTCAGCAAGGCGTCTCTGAAGGCCGAGAGCCATATATTCTTCGGTCATTTTATCATTCATTGGACCGTCCACTAGTTGACGCCCCGGATCATATCCACCACTATTTGCTACGCATGATCCATCTTAATCAATTCGATTCCGAGTGCTCTTTTCCTAAAGTGGACCACATATTGTTTATATTCTAGAGATAGGCCTTTAAGTCTAGCCCAATTTATTGCTCGGGCCCAAGGTGTAGTCACGTCGAGTCACGCCGATGCAGAAGTAAGCTCAAGGTCGAATCAACTCTCGAAGCTTGGCTTGTGCTCTTTCGAGTCCTGAAATGACCGGTCGAGTTCGATTCAAATAGCAAAGTTGACTATCGGAGCTCGACTTGAACATAACCAATTAATGAAACCCGAGCTTGACTCGAATATGATTAATTAGTTAGACACAAGCTCAAGCTCGATCTTAATGAACTCTACTGATGTGAATATATATGTACAATTTTTGGGATTTTTGTTGCCATTTCTATAACTATTTGATGTTATTGGAAAAATAATAGAAACTTGATTACGGTCACGGGGCTATTGAACCGAGAAGTCATAAAATCGAGCTCGATTTGCGGAGAGAAATTGAATAGCTAGAGCTCCAGCTTGACTTGAAATTGGACAAGCTGCTTATCTTAAGATATATCGAATCTAGGTAGCTTGACTCAATTTCATCCCTACTCGATCCTCCTAAAATAAATTAGGCACAATGTCATCAAGCTGGCTCGAAATCTAAATAGCTTTGCCTAACCTCGCCTAATCCCGTTAGGCCATGTGGCTCGGGTAGGCTCGTAGCCGCCAGGCCCGCTATCATGCCTTGCTTATTTCTCATACGAAAACTTTTAAAGAATGCCCTTAAGATACTCGTGAAGGATCATATTCGTGTTTCGGAAACACGAATATATCCACTCGAAACATGCCGATTATTTTTAAAAATACATTCTATTTTCATTGTTCAAAATACGTTGATATCTTTCTTTACTAATTTTACCAATCTCAGCTAGTGCCGTCCGGCCACTTGTCAACGAGAGCCTTTTCCGATTACGATAAATGCATACTTAAAAATTATGAATTTGGGCCTTTATTTTTGCACGGTCTAAGTGGCTTCGAGTGGGCCGCTCCCACCGGATAGAAAGCCCGTGGGCTGGAAAGCCCAAAACCGAGAGATCGGCGTAGAAGGCTCCACGTGGAGCTGCAACGTGGCAGCACGATAGACACAATCCGATCTGTCCACGTGGAAGGCGGCAAGTTGTCGCCTGCTCCCCAGCCCATTCGACACCGACAAGGTTCTCCAATCGGATCCGTCCGTTTCCCGAGAATCCTGATCGTGCGGTCCTCCGAACAACGGATGTATCCATCGTCCGTGCCCATGCAAACACCGCATCACGCCTCTCCCCCGAACTGGGATGGCGTTTCGAACTTTCGACCAAAAAAATAAATAAATAAAAATTGAGAAGGCTTGCGAAAAGGTCAGCAATGGCTTCCGCTTCGGCTTCTGGTACTTTGTCGCTGCCGAAGTACATATACGCGAAGACCCATCTTCCGCTGCTTCCCAATTCGAAGTTCGTCGTGTCGCCTTTTCAAGCTTTGAGGAAAACGAGAATGGGGCAGCTCTTTGTTCGCGCCATGGGGTCCTCTGCTTCTTCTTCCCAGAGGCCTGACAACCTTCAAGGTCGGTCCTTTTTTCTCCTGTTTTCCCCGTGACTTCCCCCCCTTTCTTTCCGGGGTGCCTTCTTTCTTTTTAGTTTTGCAATGGACCCTTTTGTTTTTTCCCACCCGAGAATGCCTCCTTTATGGATTTTGCTGGGAAACTCCTGAATTTTGGGATGATGTCGGTGTGGCAGATAAAGTTGGCCCTGTCTCTGTGAGTGATGAAGAGTGGAAGAGACGTCTGACTCCGGAGCAGTATTACGTTGCGCGGCAAAAGGGCACCGAGAGGGCCTTTACTGGGTACGATCGGTTCGTGGGAATGTTGCTTGTTTCTCTTGTGTGTTTCAAGACTATGTATGGTTCTTTAAATCCATATAATCTCCCTGTTTGTCAGGTTTCCCCGGTCCATTTTCTGGTTCAAGGTGCATAGAAATTAGGTGGGTTTTGGGATAAGGCTGTGCTTGTTTTCTTGAGTAGAATACAAGTTTGAGCAATTACCGCGTTTCCAAATTATTTTCTTGCCTGCCGGACGCAGAAACTTTGGTTGGAGAGCAAGATAAGAAAGTTTTGCGAGTGCCTTTCTTGGGGTGAGAAATAATAATTTACTGGGAATTTCATATGTTAAAGGATGTACTTGCAAAATACTTAACCAAGTACCGCCCCGCAGTCCTCTACCAATCGATTCGACAGTTTAACTGTCGTTGCTTGTCACTGCATCTGGCATCTGCTACTAATCTTCCCCTGCCTTCGTTGTTGGCATGGCTCTCTCTCTCTCTCCCCATATGTGTGTGTGTCTGTACATATATATTTTGGCGTGGGTTAGGAACTTTCCTTTTGAGTTGGCCCTCGCTAATGTGCTTTATTATTATGTTTCATTGTGTCTAGTGTGGTGGAACAAATAGGGTTATCTGCTTACCTCTGGTAATTCTCTGTTTTTCTGGTTTTATGTGTCTTCAGGGAGTATTGGAACACCAAGACCCCAGGAACATATCATTGCATTTGCTGTGACACACCTCTATTTGAGTGAGTTGTCTCTTTTTTTCCACCACCATCTCCATTGTCCTCGATAACTTTCCTTTCTATCCTCTAACTGTCGTATGTGATTACTGTTTCTTTCAGATCAAATACAAAGTTTGATAGTGGAACTGGGTGGCCATCATACTATCAGCCCGTAGGGAACAATGTCAAATCGAAATTGGATCTCTCGATCATTTTCATGCCACGCCAGGAAGTCCTGTGTGCTGCTTGCGATGCGCACCTCGGTCATGTCTTTGATGACGGGCCACCTCCCACTGGTAAACGCTATTGCATCAACAGGTAAGCCCATCTTCTCTTGTTGGTTCCTCTTGATGCATTCACTGAAAGCAATTGCAGCTGACATGTTGAAAATCGCGATTTCTGCAGCGTTTCATTGAAGCTGAAACCAAAGTAGAGGACACACCAAAGTGAGCATCCTGACTTCACAAGTGACCGTTTTGTGTTGTCTAGGTTTTTCTTCCCATGTAAAGCGTCATGGTTGACTTCATTGTTTTAAAATCCCCTCTGCTAATTTCCCCTTTTGTTGGTCATAGGTTGCTAAGTGGCAAAACAGCATAATGTTCGAGTTGTGACAGAAGCATATGGAGAACAATTGTTTCTGGAGTTTTCTGTTGTCATGACAGTCTACCTCAAAGATGGATGCGCGTTTATGATGCCATTGCAGAGCACTTTCAGTATAGTGTGATCATCCACTAAACTGTGTTGAAATTTTGTACACCAACTCCTTATATGATACACAGCTGTAAGACAGACAATGTACTAGTTCATCCTCAATATATTGGGTTATTTTATTGTTTGTACTTGTAAATATTTTAGGATCTTCTAGAGAGGAGAGAGGAAAAACTAGAAAGGCTACATTTCAAATGACTTGATAAAAGAACATAGATGGCTCTATTTTAGAGCAGGAGAGACACCTGCAAGAACCTATTTTTCTTATTTGTGACCACCTACTAACTACCGACTTATGTGCACGAATAGAATTTGACAATACTACTTGTTGGTATGTTCGATTGTGTGTGTAGACATGTTGGGTTTTTTCACTTGGTTGTTGTAGCAATTTCATCTGGTCAGACTCCCTCTTCTCTCAAGAATGACACAATTTGTCCCCGAAAGCAGGATTTGGTCTTCACTTATGGTGAAGAGCAACAGTACCATTTAGTTTTGATTTTAATCTGGACTTTCTCTCTCTCTCCCTCTCCCTCTCCCTCACTCTCTCCCTCACTCTCTCCCTGTAGATGAGAGGAGAGAAAGAGAAGATGCGTAGTTGCTTACGGGCTAGCACTTTCAGCCACTAGCACTGGAATTTGACCAACCTCTCCCTGTAGATGAGAGGAGACAAAGAGAAGATGCGTAGTTGCTTACGGGTTAGCACTTTCTTCCACTAGCACTGGAATTTGACTAACCTCCATGCGGAATCAACTTTAGACGGTGACAACTTAAAGGACGAACACAAGCATCCGCTTCTATGGGATAAAGCTAAGCATTTATTGGTATGTGCAGAAGACGCTACGTACTAGGCATAATGTCTATATAACCCCCTCAACAGACTTTATTACTATTATAATCCATCAGGATCTTTTCTTTTTCATTGAGTAAAGTGATGGATAAAGGTAAGTTTCAGCAGAATCCTCTGTCCTCTCTCTCTTTCTTTCGATCTCTCATCTTATGTCTATGTGTGCTTGAGCATGTATAATGTATGTCGGCATACCATGTACGAGAAACCAGAGCATTGAATAGGTCACAGATCACCAGCCTACAGATGTATGCAAGGTCAATCTACTTTTAAATATGTTTAATTGAAGTTGCATCTTGTTCATATTTTATAAGTAGGTAATGCTAAGTTGATACAGACTGAACCAAAGTTTTGGAAAGCTTTTACTTCTCACTCATATTGTATGTAGAGGACTTATGCTTCTCGCTTTCGTAGCATCTGTGTGTCCCAATGGATAGGATAACTCACCGGTGTTGGCAGATTTTATGCTTATTTCAATTCATGATATACAGATATGGATTCTTGTGAGTCTATGTTAGTCAATGATTCGACTCTTGTGGATGATCAACCCCCGTCTCTTGATCTCAGTCGCTGGAAATTGGGGTTTCTTTTTGCTCTCAACAAGACTCTCCTTCTACTGGGTCAATCAGCAGCCGCTATTCTGGGTAAATTCTACTTTGACGAAGGTGGAAAAAAGCAAATGTATGGCAGCGCTTGTCCAAATAGTTGCCTTCCCCGTCGTCTACCTCCCGCTCTTCCTCTTTTCGTCCCCGAAGAACTTTAACCCTGTAACCAGAACTTCCAGCCCTCCCATCTGGTGGGTTTTGTCAGTATACAGTTTGTGTAGATAACATGTCATATTCCTGAGGGATTTTACTCCTTCCTCTCTCCACCTACTCTCCTCTCTGCGCCACACAGCTGAAGTTAAATGATTTATCTTCTTTCTTCATCAACGGCCAGAAGCTCTCAACTCGATACTCAACTCAGTCATCCTTCTCAGTATATCAACTTCCCTAATTGCCCTCCACTCCGACTCAACAGAATCCATGGATGTCTCAAAGGAAAACAAGTAGCCGGTTTCATCTTCATCGGGGCGGGCGGGCGGGTAGCGCGGTGTGGTTTTGCTCTCCCTAATGCAGCTTTCATCTGATAGGATAATGGTGAGCGACATGTTCTCTGTGGTATTAAATATGCAGGTGTACACATCTCTTGTCCTTACTTGTTTTTGCATGGTGGGATTGTTCGCAAGTGGCGAGGGAAGTGTTCTGAAGGAGGAGGACACGGAAGGATTAAGAAAGGGAGGTCGATGCACGTGGTGACTTTAGTTAAGTCTGCTCTAGGTTTGCAGGTCTCTTTTGTTTGAGTCGTGGTCCTAGGTTTTTTTGGTATCGTCCCTATTTCTCCAATTTCATCAGTATGCTAGTTATGCCGCTTGGTCCGGTTGTCGCTCTATTTTTTACGGCGAGAGCATGGATTGGGTTAAGATAGTGGCCATGTTATTGGCAATATGTGGATGTTATCATCTGTACCAAAATTGTCAGGATGAAGCTAAGCAGGAAAAGACTGAAAGTAGTGTCTAGTGTGCTATATCTCGGTTCTCGATTCACTTGCCTGTAGTCCTTTGCTAGATGTTCCTCTTGTAGATACAATCCAATGGCACTCAGTAAGGGAACAGTCGAGCTTAGAAAGTCTGCTCCTCTGGACATTTGACCGTCGAATTTGCGTAGATGGGAATGAACCATTGGTGGAGTGAATGCACGAGCAAGGCAAATTCAATGGTTTGTTTAGGTGGTACTGTTTCACGCCATTAAAAAGAACAGAATAAAAAAAGGATCAGCATCTCTATGCAATGACATAAGCGTCAAGAATCAGTTTGCCTATGAGCATTTCACTTGCTCGTAGCATCTTACATCAACAGGAAGAATGAGACCATGTATGACGAAACAGTTGCATGTACCGGGTGTCTGTGATTGGACATGCGAAAATCATTTTGCCCTTCATTATTGTCTCTCTTAATCACGCGCCTGTACCTAGCGAAAAGCTCTTTTTCCCTTCAAAGTAGTCTCTCTACAGCACCGACTTGCGCTAGCTAAAAGCTCTAAAATAGACGTTTGTCAATGACACAACAGTGGAAACTGGAAGTGGGCCAACGGTTTCAAACTATCACATGACAACCGAAGCCTATCACATGGCAACTGAGCCAAAAAGACTCAAAAAGTTTGGTGAGAATGAAGACAAGTGAGCGTTCTTCGCTCCGCGTGTGCTACGCGTTGTCTTCAGAACCTGTACTTGTCGAATGTCCAAACAGATCATGCCCCATAAATCCTATCCTATCTCCTCCATTTACGGGTGGAACAGTTGAGCGACCCAATACTTTCACATGATTCATTCACACTTAGCATTATCTCTACTTTTTTGGGTTTGTTTCCATGACCCAAAAAGGGAAAACTACTAAAGGTGCGAATGACAATCATTATATTTCAGAAATCAATTTTTAGCCAGAAATATTCCATGAATGAATTTCTGAGAAAAAATACGTGTTTGATAACGACACAAAATTTTGTTCCCGAAATAAAAATCTATTTGATAATGATATAAAATTTCTCTTTTGGGCGACTAGCACGATCAATGTGGAGGATAGTGGCAAGAGGCTACCGGGCAAATGGGGTCGGTGGTCGAGAGAAGGGGGTGGCTAGTGACGGGAGGTGGCGGCTAGCAGCGGGAGGCGGGCGAGTGGCAGCCCATGGCGATCGACGGTGGGGGACGATGGTCGGCAGCGAACAGCGGGCGGGTGGCAATGAGGGATGGGCGGTGGCAAGAGGAGGGCGGTGGCGGTAGGCGGGTGGTGGCCCATGGTAGTCGGTGGACGGGAACGACGGTTGGCGGATGGCGGGAGGCGGCGAATAGTAGGTGGGTGGCGGCGAGAGGCAGGCGGCGACCCAAGGTGGTTGGCGGCGGGGGACAACGGCCGACGAATGGATGGAGGCGAGTGATGGCGGGAGATAGTGGCCGATGGTGGGAGGCAGGCGGTGGCTCATGGTGGCCAACGACAGACGAAAGGTGAGAGGCGGTGGGTGGGTGACCAGCTACTAGCGAGGGCGAGAGATGAGAAGAATTTTATTTCTCATTTTTGTTCTATAAATAGAAAAGTAAACTAATTTTACTTCTCATTTATGTTTCAAACCCATTTCTGAAATTAAAATTTGTTCCAGAAATAGAAAAATGAAATTATTTTACCAAAAAGAATTTTTATTCTAAATCTGCTTTCAGGAATAAAAAAAAAAAATAAAAAAATAGAATAATTATCATTCATAATCTAAGTGGCATGATTCATAAATGGTAAGTTATAATCCGCACACGCGCACGTAAAAAAAAAGGACTTGTCTGGCTTGATCTACGCTGGAGTTCGTGCAGTGCGGGACACTTGGTTTTCCCTTGGATGCCCAGTCACTAACAACCGTATCTCTGTGAAAAAAACAGATTCAATAAAATTTCGTTTACTAACACCCAGTTCAAAAGGAAGTCTTTTATCTTTATAGCTCTCCATCGCGAAGATATGGGATGCGGTGGAAAAGTGAAACCCACGAGTACCTCGTTAAAGCTGTCAACAAAAAGTGGACAGACAAGAAAGATCGTCCTGTTATTATGCCTCGCCTCACTCGAGTAGTAGTGGCCCCTTGCGTGTCAATATGGTGCATAGTTTCTTGTACGTGGAGGTGTTGTTTCCTTCACCTACCCTTCTGCTTTACGCTCTTCCTAAAACTTTCTTCTCACAAGCATAGAGAGAAACTAGCGTTCAAACCGAACCTCAATTACTAAGACCCTCCATCTCAATTCGACGGACCAAATGGAGAAGTCTCTGCTCTTAGCATTTTACATCACCATCTGCTCCGTTGCTTTCGTCGCATCGAAGATCGTTATCTCCCTTCTTCTCTACAAACGATGGAGGAGAAAGCACCCGGTTTATGAAAACGGATTGTCGGGTACGTCATTACTTCTCAAGTGCTCGTCGGTTTAGTCTCTTCCTATGGAAGAATGAGGAGCACACTGATGTCAATATTGTGCTTCCGGTGACAGGTGGGAAGTTGGTGATGTTCAGGTCGTCGGCGATGTGGTCTCTCACATCGGACTCGTTCATGCAGAAGGCTCTGAAGTTGAGCAACAAGGATATCATTGGTTCGGGAGGCTATGGGACGGTTTATAAACTGATGATAAACGACTCCATGGCCATCGCAGTGAAAAGGCTCAACAAGGGGAGTTCGGAGAGAGACAGGGGATTTGAGAGAGAGTTGGAGGCCATGGGAGATATAAAGCACCGCAACATCGTGACCCTCCATGGATACTGCACCACCCATAGCTACAATCTTCTCATATATGAGTTCATGCCTAACGGAAGTCTTGATGGAGTTCTCCATGGTAATTATATATCATTGAAAGCTCCTATGTTGCAGCTGAATTGTTAGCATAAGTTAATATGGGCTACGCAAGTATGTGGCTTGAGTTCAGAAATAGAGTTCTTTATATGATGAGAGATTTCAATATACTGAATCTGACTGTTTTACAGGAAGATCACTGAACAAGACGATATTGGATTGGCCGACGAGGTATAAAATAGCTGTGGGTGCTGCAAGAGGAATCTCCTATCTCCATCATGATTGCATCCCGCACATAATTCACAGGGACATAAAATCGAGTAATATATTGCTGGATCAGAATATGAATGCCCGAGTTTCTGATTTTGGGCTCGCCGCACTGATGGAACCAGATAAGACTCATGTTTCGACATTTGTAGCAGGAACTTTTGGATACCTAGCTCCTGGTATTGGACCAGCAAACACTACTTAAGACAAAATCCATAGTTCCCTATATGAGTTTGATACTAGAAAGTTTTATTTACTTTTGTTGTGCAGAATACTTTGATACAGGGAAAGCAACAGCAAAAGGAGATGTCTATAGCTTTGGGGTTGTTCTGCTTGAACTTCTGACTGGGAAAAAGCCAACGGACGAAGCGTTCGTGGAAGAAGGCACCAAGCTTGTGACATGGGTAATTCTGGAACTAAACTAAGATTTTGACGAATTAAATTTACAGTGATATTTCTTATAAAATTTATGATAAAGATCAGCCTGGAAGCCTTCAATACATCTTAGGGGTATCCCCTGGTAAAAAGTATAAACAAATTTGAATGACTTTAATCTGATATTCAAGATTAGCGTCAACTATCTACTGTTTAGGCACTCATGCTTGTCTGGTCACAAACAGGTGAAGTCGGTAGTCAAAGAAAAGAGGGAGGAATATGTGCTTGACAGCAGATTGGAAGATTGTCCAGTTGACGAGATTAACAGTGTATTTACTGTCGCATTGATGAGCCTCGAGCCCGAACCGGCTAAAAGGCCTACCATGGCTGAAGTTGTCAAGATGCTCGAGCAAATAAAGTCAGAGAAATCTGCGTAGATCTTTAGACCCTAGTACCATGTATTCTAAGAGAAGCTGTTATCTTTTCTGTTGGGTCCCAAAGTCCAGCTCAAATGTAACTCCATTCCTGTCATTGACCAAGAAAGAGCTTTCCTCCATCAAATTCTATAGCATTACGGGAGGAAAGAAGTCCAAGGCCGTTCCACTAATTGCGACCAGAGAGTAATGCTCGGTATACTATAGTTACAAAATAAGGTATACCAAACGATATGGAATAATAGATTGGACAACCGAATTAATCTACCATCAGTGCTTTTAACCCATGTCTCTGAACATTCATTCAGATTATGCCACATCACTCAATATACAAAATATTGTAAATCATCTAGGAAAATAGCATCTCTCAACTCTAAATTGTAGCTCAGCATACTAATCCACTTTTCTAATTCTGAATCCCCTGTTCAACTCTAGTAGAAATGTCGAGAACATGGGATAGACCAGATCAATTCAAGGAACAGAACACCAAATGACTAGAACATGAACATTTCAGAATTGTACAAACTGAATCGAATAAGTAAATAATGAATGAACTAATAAGAACTGAAGGGTGGTTGCTTTCTTAAATGTCTCGAGGACAACTCAACTTGTCCAAATGGACTATTCTGTCTCAATCTCGGTGGACACAATTCATCTGATTACGTGATTCATAAAATTGAAACGGAAGAAAGAAGCCATATGCCAGACCTGATGAATAAGCTCTTCCAGAAGCTTGACTAACCCATGGAAACTAGTTGAGGATGGCTGCCAAACCATTAGCAACAGAAGCTTTTAAGGAAGGAGAAACCGATGCATCCCCCAAAAACACATCAAACAGCGCAAAGGTGACGTTCTCTGACTCAATTGTAGCGTCCGCTCCAGATGGCAACCCGTCAGATGAAACAGAAACCTGACATAAAATTCCAATTGCCTGAATTGTCACGTGGAAAGGAAGAAAAGAGTGCCATGTAACCCTCATGCATTAGGATGCGGGAACAATGCCAGAAGAACAAGAAACTATATAAAGTAGCCTCTATACGGTGTAGTGTGCACGTGTATACAAGAATAAGATTGTCAATACAATAGATGGTTGCATATTTTACACTCACTAGCATCTTTGATGAGTCCAACCAAGTCAAAAATATGAAGGTTCCTTTCTTAAGAGAGCGTCCTTGAAAGATGTTGCGGAAGGTGGATAGAGCAGATTGGTCAACAGGAGTGAGTGACTTGATTCTTGGAGAGACAGCATCATCCAAGGCATCCCAGAAAGTTTTGCCATCGACATCTCTGACCAGAACAATCTGTAATGACTTCTCCAGCGGAGCTGCACCAATCAGTGTTAGCAACCACACAAACTACCCTCTTTTCTCTTGCTCACTCAACACATGAATGCTCAGCATGGACTACAACAAAAACACTAATCGGAGCTGCTAATTCTTGTGTTACCCTGAAAAATTGAGTTGACCAATGATCTGTCCTCCAGAATGTCAGCTGCTGATTTCCCTTTCCAAGCATTCAGTTTAGAAGAGATTGACGGGTTTACATAGAGTCCTGCAGCGTAGACCTTAACTCCGATTATTGCAAAAACTTTCTCCCTGTATCCTGCAATTATAGCATTGAGTTACCAAGCATTTAGCGAAGATAAAGCATCCTTGAGGAGGTAAAGTCAGAGGAAATGAAGGACGTAATATCATGTGTTCAGCAGAGGAGGGACTTGAGATTCTTTCAATCAAGAACCATAGTCATGGCCAAAACAAGGGAAAGAAAAGAGAGTAACCTCAATACTTGATTTGCAAGGGCTGATTTTTTGGGAGAGAATAGCTATTTAAGATGTCTCCAACAACCATCACACGATACAATATTGAGAAGGTTCCTTCTGAAAGTTCAGTATTGAAAGATATCCCATATTTGCAACATATTGACTTCATTGCAGTTGCAGGTTGAAGTTTACATTGTTCAGACGAGGATGTTTTACGAGAAGAAATTTCCGTTGCATCTCATTGACATACGAAATAGAAGCTATTTTGCACACAAGTTTCGCTCTCCTTATTAAGAAAAATGTACGCGTGCCATTCACTTTTTCTTGAGAACAACTTTTTGTACTAGATCTCATTGTGTGTGTGTGAAAGATATTAAGTTTCTGGTCACAATGGCCAATGCAGCAAGGATTTTACCTGTTCCAACCAAAGATACAGATGTCAAACACCCCGGTAGTGTCAAAGGCGTCTGGAACTTTACCCCGGTCACCGGTTCTTCCGCATATGACTCACTGCCTACTGCATGCTCAATAAAAGACAGGAAATCAAGGCAAAGAAAATAAGACAGCACTACATCCGAAAGGGCTCTCTTCATCAGTTTCTTTTAAAAACTGCAACTTTCAGAAGAAAGAAAGAAATTCGTCAAAAATTACATCGACTAACGTGATGGGTCAGAAGTAACGAACAATCAAAGTGACAATATAGACACAATTCATAAAACCCATATCAAATGAAGCAGAGAAACAGCAGGGGAAAGAATTTCCCGATAATTTACCCGAAGGTGAAGAAGCAGCAGCAGCTATTGCAGTGAAATTGGTATACGCTCGGCCCAAAGAGAGAGAGAAAGATTGGTGGCGTTTCTTCGGAGACCGACTCTGATTCGGAGTTGAAACCGAATCCCTTCTTCCGAGGAAGATGTTGCTGGGATTGGAATGACTGCAGCTGCCGGAAGGGATGGCTGGTGAAACGCACATTGGTGATGAAAAAGCTCCGGCACCTCGCATTGTTTTTAGTTTTGGTCGTAAATGGAATTGCAGAATCCGAAGTGGGATTTCAACAGGTTCGTTTTAAGAATGGAAGCGAGGCAGTTTTTGTTGTCTGAAATTTCGGTTCATTCGCTCGGCATTCTGCAACTGTTTTCTCGTGTCCTTTCCGATTAAAGCATGGAACACCCCAACCGGGTCACGCCGCGTGTACTCGCTCTTTTAATCACTTCCGGATTGGGTGTTTGCTTGCGTAATGCATGTCTCCCCGCTCGTAAATTTCAGCTGCTATGAGAGTTCATCGGACAAAAGTGCACTTACTTTTCAGTTATGCTAAACACACAAAACATTAATTTACACATTCGTATACTAACGATGTACCACCAAGGTGATCGGTCAAATGGTATAAGGGTCACCTCTCTTCTACTAGAGCACGAGCGAGGCAGGTCTTTGCCTGTGGTTGAGCAACACTCGACGGCCTTGCCGAGGGTCGCCCAATTGGGGTTTTGCTACCCTGCACCTCGCTGTGGCTAAAGAGTATTGCTCTATTTTTTTTTCTTTTCATCGTGTAAAATATTACTTTGTATTAAAATTTTAGGCATCCAAACACTACAATAGCTAGGTCTCCTGTACAAATAAAGTTCCATCTAAAGAAGGGGGCTAATAAAATGGGGAAAATTACAAAAGGAAGCTCGAAGTGAAGTTATTTTATCAAATAAGGGCTCTGAAGTGGACTTTGTCTCAAATAAGGGCATGAAATGAATTTATTTTCTCAAATAAGAGCCCGAAGTGGCTATATCAGTCTCAAATAAGGACATGACCTCACCAGCCAAAATGTATTTTCATCTTTTACTTTTTGAATTTTTTTCTTTTTTTTTTTTTTTTGTTTTTTTTTTTTTTTTTTATTTTTTTATTTTTTTCTCTCTTCCCTCCACCGACCATCACTAGGGCCGGCGGAGGCTGCCCTCGCCTGGGCTGGTCAGGGTGAGGCCAACCTAGGCTAGGGTGAGAGTTGCCCTCATTGAACGCCAGCCCTCGAGGGCGACCTTGCCTAAGGCCGGCGGAGGTCATCGGCTAGGCACAATGAAGGTTGGGAGGGAAGAAAAAAAAAGAAAAAAAAAAAAAAAAAAAAGAAAAGGAAAAGGAAAAAAAAAAAAAGTAAAGATAAAACAAAAAATATGCTTATAATGCTTTTGACTAAAATACCCATTATCCGGCGACGGAATAGTTACCGGCCAACTGAATGTCCTTTTTTGAGATGATTTGATAGTTTCGATCCTTATTTGAGATAATATTTATTTCAAGCTCTTATTTGAGAAAATAACTCTACTTCGGTTCCTTAATGAAATTTTTCCTAATAAAATGCCATCTTTACCAGTCATTGGCCAGATCGGTATATGTGAATAAACACAAAATGAAATGACAACCACTGTCAGTAAAAATGATACTAAATAGATATTTATTATTGGCCATAATCATATAACGGTTTTAACCAAAAAAATGTTAAACTAAACTAAAAACAAGTAAAATTATTTTACCGTCCGTAGATGAAAGCAAAAATAAAAGTAACCAAACGGCCCTAAGCTAATTTTTGACATAACTCTGTAGATTTCTTTTACAGCACGGGACTGTCCTATACTTGTCATTGAATCCTTATTCCAGTACGAACAGATACCACTTATGATGCTCTTATCTGCTGTCAAATTAGCAGGGGCAATCGTGAAGGCGGTCAATGGGCTAAACTCACCAGTACTATTCACAAAGCCAGCATGTCAAGCCACCACCAGACAAAGCAACTCTATCAGCTGACATTAGCCATGGCTACTGTCAAATGGATTACAAAATGCTTCCAAAGGATGCTCCTACTTTTACCCTGATAATCTCATGAACCGTCCCTCTGTGTCCTATGGCCATCAAGAGTGAAGCACTTTTACAAGAGGGTTAAATTAAAAATTGCATGAATAACTGCAATTGAGCACAAAAATGTTGCGAGATCTAAAAATGCCTCAACGAAACAACTTCAAGGTTGCACAGCTTCGAGTAGCTTCTCGTACACCTGTCTCGCGGACAAGTCTTCCACCTGGAGGAGCATCAATCATAAGCAGATCACACAACAATCAATTGCTGGAGCGAAACCAAGGAAGGCAGAGTGCAATATATTCTTCAAATTCAAATTAAAGAAGTAGGCAGGGGCCAAAGCTTAATCCAACATAGACCCTTACACTTCGTTCTTAAATATGTTAACTCCAATTGCTTGACATTACAGAAGGCATTTTCTTGTTGACATCCTTAAGAAACAGCCACTAGTAAAGACCACTAGACGAGCTCATCTTACAACACATGGCATGGAACAAATCTGCAAGTGAATTCATCGAACATGCTGAAGAATTCCCATGAGAAGATAAGCCACCGACATGTCTCATTAGATTCATGTGAACCAATAAAAAGTAATGAAGTTAAGAACTAATGCTAGGGTGACATTTCAAGGAAAACTCAAAAATGAAACAGGTGCTTACAGTAACAATACCAATACTATCCTTGAGTAACTCCCAATTTTAATAACACAATCAGATGGACTTTCTAATGAATTCATCACCAAGCATTGGCTATACTAACCACGAGGAGCTTCGATTTGTTATTCCATCCCCTCTGCAGTGTCATCTGGCTAAGTCTCAGACCCAACACCTACATACAGATATCAGACATGCATACTTAGTTTGTGACTTGAGCAAGACAAATGGCATTTTCTCAATTGCAAGAACTGGAACATTAAAGTGCTACTTTTGCCATGAACTCCAATAGTTCATTATTAGCTTCTCCCCGGGCTGCGGGTGCAGCTATTGTTACTCGAACATCATCAGCATTCACTCCTGAATTACAAGTGAAGAAAAAAATGGCTGAAGAGGTTAGATGTTTCATTGCACAACTAATAAAATAAAGATCTTCAGCACCAATTGAAGGAGCACAATAAGATCAAGATTGATAAGAATTACACGGAACCCAAGAAACCAGCACAGATGACAGAGTCATAAAATCGTGACTCAAAGGTGCGAATTGCAGATTAAATTCAAGCAAGTAATGAGATATGCGACCAACGTGGAATTTTCAAAAGTAGCTATGTCCCAGAATGGAGTGACATTTTGAACATTTGAAAAGGTAATCAAAACATTCTCAAAGTGTGGACACCGATTCACTTAAAAGACGCAGTTTGTGCAGTTAGATTACTTGTGATTGCAGAGCGTTGTGCCCCAGCTTCCACTTCTATAGCCACTTGAACAAGACCTCCCTCTAACCGTGATATGCAAGGGGGAACGGGAGCATCCTACAGCAGCAACCAAGACAAAGTAAGGAATCTTCAACATTGACACTTAATTGGGTATCACAATGAAAGATGCCCAAGAGAGTTGAAGAAACAATCAATGCGCCTGCCAGAACTCTAGCTGTCAAATCCAAAGTCTCCTACTTAAATGAAAAATCCACAATCTTACAATACAGCATTATAAAACTGAGCCAGCCAGAAGTACAACATAGGAAATCGCTATCGAAGTTCAATGGTACCTGGGGATTTGTTTCTGCAGCAACAGTACTCAATGCCCCATCTACTATATAAATGAATGAAGCAGTTTCCAGATCTTCCTCAGCACGGTAACAGACAAACAGGCTGCAACCTATACAATTCATGCGAAATTGCTTCTCCAGCTTACCCTCCCCCCTGGATTAAGATGAAAATTCAGAGAAACCAAGCACTCAGCAGCAACAGTGCACCATCAGAGCTCGCTCAGAACTCAGAATTTATTTACCCATGCCTCATTCCAGGCACGACCAACTCAACTTTACGAATAGCTTATTACTAAAGAAAACATAGTCATCCGGCTCCATTAACTTTTAAGAGAGAGAATTGATAGGGGGGCCAAAAAACTTGACAAACATTGGCATAATCATCTAGCACTGCGGAACATATTCAGAACACGCTATCAGAACAAAAAATGGCGTGAAAAAATAAGCCCTTGAACACCTTTTACTTCAAGATTTCCCTTAGAATAGATGACAGCTTATCACCCGAATCGAACACAAATTAGCAAATGAATTGCTCTCTCGTTTCTCATGTTTTTTTCTTTTCCACCAATATGCCCCAAGAGGGTCGTAAGGGAAAGCGTAGGTTAGGGGATTCACCGTTTCAAGAGGATTTTGCCAGCCTCGTTGACATTGAGCCGAGCAAGGTGCGTCTTCTTGTCCAACACACATGCCCGGTCGGTCTTCCTCTTTGGCGTTTTCTGCAACTGGGTATCTTTCAAAACGAATGTAAAATTCAGTTCCACGAGAGATTCAAAGCACAGGCAACACCCAATCAAGCACAGACGACACACACACACACACAGAGAGAGAGAGAGAGAGAGAGAGAGAGAGAGAGAGAGAGAGAAACCAGTGATGAGGACGTGAGAGCCGCAGTGCTTGCAGTAGTAAACGAAGAGGTCGGAGTCGGGGCCGTCAGGAGCTGCGTCCTCGCTCGAGTACGTGTGCGTCGTCCTCTTCGGCATCTCTCTCTCCCTCTGTCTCTCTCGCACCCACCCACCCACAAACGCAGAAGAACCTCCTCAATTCGGTTCTCGGATTTTCAGAAAGCTGCAACTCGGACTCCAGGTCAAACAACACAATCGCAGCCGATTTGGGCCAATGTCCAATTTACCACTAGATTTGTTGTCATTACCTTCTCTATATATTTTCTCCCTTTGCCATATATTTTGTGCAACCAAATTCCTAACAATTTGTGCACCGTAATAATTTCATAACCTAATGTTCAACTCCATCGCAAATAGATAACATATCATTTACGACATGACAATAATTTATTACATGAAGCACACATAAAATATCTTCACTAAGCGAGAGGAAAGCATAGATCGAGGGCCATGGCATCGAGCCTTGCATAGTGGTGGCAAAGGTTAATGAACCCCCTTGTTGGTCACTCGTCACCGCCCCTGGTCAAGCCTATAGCACGAGCGAGGGTCGACCCTTCCCCGTCGGAAGACTAGTGCAGATTCTTGTGTCTTAGTGATCTCCATTGACTACTGTTGATGGTAGAAGGGACGATGGCTCCCCCTCTTTTTATTGTCAATAATTGTGAATACTATCACTTTTACTGATAAATGCATTGAAAGTTTTAAAACTTATTACAAAAATACAATTAAGTCATAGAATTTTCAAAAAAATGCAATTAAGTTTTAAAACTTATCACAAAAGTATTATTGAATCATAAGATTTTCAGAAAGTGCAATTAAGTCTCAAAACTTATGAAGTTGGTGCCTACCCTTAGACAATGATGCCACAACCCTTGCACTCTTCATCCCTCACCGTGTGGTGGGATTTTAATGAATTCCGAAAGAAAAAATTCTTTAGAAATGCGGTGCCTATTGGATCAAATCAGAAGAAATCTCATTTTGTTGATCGGAAGCTTTTCAAGTTTTTGTGTGTAACGATATTCGCATAAAAGATGCAATAAAATGCTCGTAATTACGACCGGTCATGATCGGGAATTAATCCTGATCAGGCACTCAGTTGCGAGACCCCTTAATTCAAATCAAAAGAAGAACCTCTCCTCACTTGAAGAAGTAGACGGAGCTGCGCTCCGAACTATGAAAGTTCTGTTCACTTCACCTTACATGAAGGCCCATCAGCCTCAATCTTGTTCTTGTTCTTGTTCTGTAACAGCAATCATCATTGACGGAACAAAGCTTCACTGCTTAGCATGAGTTAGCTCGAGCTCCTTAGCTGTGCTCACTCCCTCCACAACAAACAAACCACCAAAGTTAAAATGGTCTGTTCATCGAGTCCCCGTATTGTAATTCAACTGATGCATTTTGCATCTCCAATCTCATCTGCACCTGCAATGCAAGGGAATTAGTGCCTAGTACTAGCTGAATTAATACCTACATATTCCTTCAGTATCTGGTGGAGCTTTCTTTTTGGAACCTAAAAAAGAACTTGCCACTGAAATTAAGCTAATTTTAAACATGAATTGATAGATTTCTTTTGCCGTAAGACTAATATTTTATACATTATCCGTTGTTCAACTCTCAGGGGGACCTGCAACGATTGTCAATGGGGAGGTAATCCACTTAATTTGTAGTACTCAATATTGCCAACTAGCATTAGAGCAGAAAATTCTGAAATATGAGACTGACTTTAAGGAGAAGGCAAGAGAAGATAAATGGTGTCTGTTGAAATTTCAGAAAACTTGGGGTGTGGCCAAGCCATCATCAGACCAAGCAACTCTACTGGCCAACATTAACTATGCCTGCTCTCAAGTGGACTGCAAGATCCTCCAAAAGGGAAGCCCGTGCTTTTACCCCGACAATCTCATGAACCACGCCTCCGTCGCCATGAACCTCTCTATTAGCAATCGCGTGGAAGGAACCACTGGAACTGCGATTCCAAAACTCGGTCCTTCTTGTTGTCTCTGACCCAAGTAAGAAATGAAGTCTTTTTTTTTCAATTATTCTTTGGCCTACACTCAAGTACAAAATTTTTTTGGCAGTGTTTGTTCAGAAAACTCCCTAATTGTTTTGAAGATTGACAAAACCCTTCATTCTATTTAATGAATCCGATGAAAGTATTTTCAGGTGATAATTGTGAAGAAATGATATTCAGACTTTGGTTATTTGGCTATTGCGTCTGAAACACCGAGTATTCACTTTGTAGACATCTCACATGTATGTCCGTAAGGCTTGCTCATAAATTTTTTCTCAAGACATTTTGAGTCTTTAGACTCGAGATGTAGTCAGACTCACTAAGTATTCAGACTCAAACAATATCATCTGATCGAGAAATCTAATTAGACTCAAAGTACAATATATATATATATATATATCTTGTAACAGCTAGTGATTTGACTCAGATTTCTTTTGTAAAAAGTGTTGATTTATCTTTTATTTTAAAGATTGTTTTGTGACGATCTTACTCAATGCAAGACATCTTTGATTGATTGACAATCATTCAAAAGCATAATATTCTTTCCAAGAACGAAGAACTCTACTTATGAATATCCAGCTTTAGTTTTATGGGTGATTGAATCAATGGGTGATTCTGATCTTGTCACTCAATGGATACTAAATCTTCTTGAAGCATGTCCAACGGGTTGATTGGAGAATGACCTCTGAAGATTGTCCAACAACTAGATTGGAAGTGGAGGAGGATAAGAGGAGATTCTAGTATTGAAGATTAATAGAGAGTCGTGAATCTAGAGTTCCAAAGTTCAAGAGAGCTTCAGCCTTATACATTTGTCTTAGTGAGCTTCAAAAGCTGTAATCCTTGAGAGGTGTAAAACGAGTGATTCCAAGAGTGTAAAAGAGCGACTCTGAAATTATGAGACAAGTGACTTTGAGATAGTGAGACCTATCAAGATTGAGTATTATTATTCTCTTATGTAACCTCTGATTGATTCACTAGTGAAATCTAACCAGGAGGCTATCTGTGTGGAGAGTGGACATAAGCTTGTCATAAACTAACCCACTATAACCTCTATGTGCAACTTCTTATTATTATCTTTGACAGCACATTGCACATAAGTGAATTTGATTATAACATAGTTTCTTTTGAGACTCATTCTTTGCATGATAACAATCTTGACTGTGTTTATTATTCCGCTTTAATTTGTCAAGTTTGGTTATAATTACCTATTCACCTCCCTCTAGGTGATAGTGCTAATTAACGCAGTATCTGCGTTTCCTACTTTCTTTTACTGAATGATAGATGATTTGCTCATGGTTGTATACTGTTTTGCAGAGTCTACGGCCATTACATCTAAGTATAGCGTAGCTCGGAGAAATCCTGTTTGTACTGGCAGGAGGGCTAGATTTTGGCAGATTAAAAGTCATAGTAGAGAGTGACTGTCATATTCTTGAGACAAGCCTGAGATGTACTCTTGTACTTTAGAATTTCTTTGATTACTGTTACGATACTAATGACATTGGAGAGGAGTACGCGTTCTTTGGGATCCTCTATTATTGCTCCTCATTTGCGGTCAATTTGAATCTGATTCGATTGTTATTTGTTTTGTACCATAAAAGACCCGATTTATAGTTGCAATTCCTTTGTCCTGTTGTTTGATTGGATATCTTGAATTCTTGGATTGGTTTTGATCAGAAATTGATGCATAAGAAATCCAGCTTGAGTTGGCTAAAATGCTTTTCATCTCTTTTGCACTTATTCTATTGATACATCAAATCACATTTGGTGCATCGTTTCATTATCTCAGTGCAAGTTTTTGTCTAAACTACGTGCTGCCCTGATCTGTAACTTCTTCGTTTGCCTTGTGCAAGATGACCTGAGCACCATATTCTGGCTTGAGGGTGATGACAATCAAAGGGGCATGCGCATAAGATGGAGAGAGCTTGAATGTGAATCGCTGAAGTATCATGGCGAGCGTCATCTTCACCTCAATCATTGCGAAGTTCTGGCCAAGGCATGCGAGGGCCCCATCCGAACGGTAAAAAGGAGACTTGGTTCTTGGTGGCCTTGGACACTCCCTCGGTAAACCTCTCTGGCTTGAACTCCTCGGCATCCTCGGCCCACAGTTCTTTATCATGGTGGAAGAGAAGAATCGGCATCAAGAGCTGGACTCCCAGGGGTATGGTCAGCTTCCCGAGTTTTGTTTCCTCATGAACCGTGCGTGACAACATGGGCACTGGGGGATAGAGTCTCAGGACCTCATTCAAGATCATTGTGACCTGATCGCGATAAATCCGTAAAAGTTGTTATATGATAGAGATGTATATATAGGACCATCTACGTAATGGAATTAAATCCATGAAGAGAATGGAAAAGATTGTAAATTTAGTCTGGTAAAAGTGATTTGAGGCTCTTGTCCGAAATATCAGGTTTTTGTCCGGAAGGAAAATCCAAGTTAATCCAAGGGTGCGAATAAAACGCTCCTGTCAATTCATTGTCGTGTTCATCTTCATAGGATTACATTATTTAACCAAAAGTTTCATCCACAGATGATCGCCAATGCTCATCCAGTAAGAATAGAATGATTATCATGTCTCATGTGATCCGAAACGCTCGTGAAGAACCCGCAACATTGGACCTATTATTGAGTCCTACTCTCAACAAAAGAGGAAAGAGTATTGAACTTACAATCTTGAGGTGGCTTAAACGGTCAAAGTCAGGTTTTCTGCTTCCAAAGATTTGGAGGACCTCCTCCCTAGCTCGGGCTTGCCAATGCGAGTGCACGCTCAACAAGACCATGGTCCAAACCAGCAAGACCGAAGTGGTCTCTTGTCCAGCGAAGTAGAAAATCTTGCACTCCTCAATCACGTCGTGAAGGCTCATCCGGACATTCTCTCTCATATTTGATTCCAGCAATAGCCCCAGCCGATCATCGCTAGCAGCTTCCGCTGCCCTCATTGCTTTCTCTCTTCTGCCTACGATGTCCATAAGCAGAGCCTGTAGTTCCTTTTCTATGCTCTTCATCCTCCTGTTCGTAGTAGTTGGCACAAACCTGCGAAATATTGAATCGAACACTTGTAATATTTCAGAATGTCATGTTTGTAAGCGAGAAGCTCATTCAGATTCAATTAGCTTATGAATGACAAGAGATTTTACCTCCAGCCGGGGACGTAGACTGATCAAAGAGCTTTATTCGCAAGCAGAGCTTGTTCCTCCTGAAGTTTGAAAATCCTTACGCCTTCTTCATAGTAACTGCCAAATGCTGTCCGAGAGATCACGTCACAGGTCAAATTATGAAGGTCAACCCACACGTCGACCTCACACGATATGTCTATGGATACCAGTTTCTCCCATCTATCTACCATTTCAGTGCAACTTGAATAAAAGGCGGGCGACATAAGCTGCAAGAACAACAAAGGAATTACGAGAAAAATCCTGAGGCATCAATTTGTGTGGTTCAATTCATTTGAGCATAGTTCTAGGTACCTTCAACTTCTCCATATGGAATGCTGGACTGATAATCTTCCTGTGCTGAGCCCATTTCTCGCCATTGCGGAAAGGGAGTCCACAAAAGAGCAACTTCACCAGGGGACTAAAGTTCGCCTGGCGATAGTCGTATATCCTGGAGAAGATCTCCTTTAGCTGGCCAGGGTTCGTTATGTTCACTCTCGGTGTTGGGCCCAACCACATGAACGAGTCTTTGCCTGCAACGCACTCAGCAAAATAAGATCAAAGTTGCCAAAAGAACTATTTGAATTATACTCTCAGCTATTCCTTAGGAATGCATGTAGTTGCCTGTATTAATTAACATAGCGAGGGGAAAAGATGGTTATAATGATAACCGCCAAGTCTTTTCCGTACCAAATGGGAAACCACTATCCCAGAGTCGAGTGCCTGTACATATCAATTATCCATCGATGTGCATACAAGTATCTTTTTAAATGGCTGAGCGAAAAAATTCAACTGTGAATGACATGGATACATATGACTTTCATTTAGAGTTCGCATCTGGATGGTGAGGTGTGCCCTGTTGTATGCGTATCCAAATAATAAGACTTATATTATCATTTGGGTCGCCAAAATGCATGATGGGATGCGTGAATTTCCATAAAAGACAGAAATGTCAAGTGTTTTGAAACTCATTAGGGACAACGGCGTCGACCAACGGATGAAATCAAGCAAACGTTAACGAGTAAGAAAATATAAGTGCCACGCACAGAGATACTATGAAGATGTGCATACCATAGGTTTGGAAGGATTGACACACGAAAGGCAAGAGACGAGGCTTGACGTCGTCGGAGAGGGCGATGGGCTTGGACTTGGCTTCCTTGAGCAACCGCAAGTCCTCCTTGAGGTCTCCAAACAGGAAGGTGTACGGTTTGCCAGAGAGGCCTTGCTGTCGCAGGAGCCTCTCGAGTCTCTTCGGCCTCAGCCACACCCAGTTCACCACCCTCCATGCCAATGTCGTCAGGACGGCCAGAACTGTTGCTAGTGCAATTGACTGGATCGATACGTCCATCGTTTCTCCTTTCTGGGCGTATCTAATCGTCTGTGTGTGTTTGTGTGAGAGAGAAAGGGATACTTCAATGTGCTGATGGTCTGATGATGAGAGTGAGGTGCCTTGTGTTTATACGTACCCACATCCCATGCTTAGCCATGCGTGTGCTGGCCAAAAAGCTTCTCCACCGAAAGGTTGGCCTAGAAGCTCCTTGACCATAGCCCAAAATGGTATAGAATTGAAGAAAAAAGATAAGGATACCCAAAATAAAGAGCAGCTTCTTTACCCTGACAACCGTGAAAGAGTAAAGGTAAATATACCCAAAATGAAGAGAAGCTTCTTTACCATTGTTGGTGCTCAAATTTGGCTGATTGGGCCATAAGAAAGAAAGGGTACATCAGGCCTAAGTATCTACGGTAGACTGGGTCAAGAAGTCACACAAGGCCCACTATATAGGATACCGAAAACTCGACATCAATAATTGTTCAAGATATCGAGATAAAGACAAGAACATTCGGTACTGACAATATCGCGGAATAAAAGGAGTGGTTATCGGGAAAGAAACCAAACAATCCAGAGCCAAGATGATAACCGCTTGACAGCGGTTATTCATCAGCGTTAGCTATAAATAGCTTCCAAGAAATCGTTAGAGGGACCTTTTGCCAAATTGACCGTAGAAAACACATCTTTTGCAATCTCATTTTGTTCAATCATTATTGTTAATTTATCTTATATCGCATGATTTATCTTTTGTCCCTTTTACTTTTGTTCTCTATTAGCGTATAATTTGTCGCTTCCTTTCCGAAACGACACAGGACCCGGTTACTCACAAAAAACTGAAGACCTTACCCTTCAGTGAAAGATTTTTTTGTTCGAGACCATTCTCGGTGAAACATCTCTTTGGCACGCCTAGTGGGTCCATTGTGTTCCGGCTCTAGGAAGTGTGAATGGCGAAGACTAGGAATCATGAAGGTCGTGCGTCCACCGGCAAGGATAACTCATCCTCGCAGCGTGTGGGAGAAAGGCCTGCTCATTCCGACACATTTGATTAGAATCTTAACCCAACCGTTGATATCAGTGGGGGAGCAAGTTCTAAAGATATTCCTTTGAATTTGACCGAGGAACAAAGGAAAGAATTGGTGCCTAATTTTGTGGTGGTGGCCACTATGAGAAGGTTGTTTGAAGAGCAACAAAATGAACTGACTAATTATATGGCCAATCATCTATCGGGAATTCTCACCCCTTTACTTACTAATTTGGTTGAGGAGTTAGCCTCGAAATTTGGATCAGCAAATGGAGTGCAAGCAAGTCAAGTTGTGCTAGGGATCTCCTCGACAATGGCTCTTGCTCTACCGACTGTTGCTGGTATTTCAGGTGCGACACAACCGGTTCGAATTTTGCATAGGACTGATCCTGTAGTTAATCAGAATCAAAATGGCCTGGAGGACCGTGTAAGTTTGAGTGCATCTATGCGTTCCCTTGGGCACGCACTTGAGGGTGTTACCGATGAAACATGATGAGGGTAATTATTGACCCTTTGTCCACAGGAATGGACACACAGGGATTCACTCCTCAAACCCAAATCTAGGAGGTTGCTCGACAAGCCAGCAGTAGCGGCATACCAATGACCAATCCCATTAATATTGGGACAATTCTAGTGCCAATCCCAGGTTATCAACCCTATACAAGCAGCGCTTAGAGATCCGGGGGCTCGATCACTATCGCTCCCTAGGGCACAAGTAAACCAGGGATTCCAGGTACAAGACCCTCAGAGAGACTAGCGCATGATTGAACGAGCCACTTGTTTAGTGATGCAACGTATGAGTTTGAAAGGAGGCGTACCAAGGCCTCTATACCGCAAGCCTTATCCTGATTGAGTAGATAGTGTCCCCGTACCCAAGATGGTACAAAATTCTTGAGTTTGTTGTTTTTACCGGAGAAGATGACCGGTCCATTGTAGAGCATATTAGCATGTTCACGGCTCAATGCAGAGATGTGAATAATGATGGGAGAATGGAGTTAAGGCTTTTCCCCTTTTCATTATCAAAAATTGCTTTTACTTAGTATACCAGATTGCCTGCCAACTCGGTGCAGACTTGGGAGGACATGGAGAATAAATTCCATACACTATTCTACTGCCTAGTTTTCGAGGTGATGCTATCGGATCTGACCACTGTCAAGCAGTATAATAACGAGACAGTAAATTAGTATGTTGCTTGGTTCAAGAAGATGAGGAAGCGATGTTTCTTTTTCTTGCCAGAAAAAGAAGTAGCGGAAATGGCCAAAAACAATCTCAAATTTGCATTAAAGGAACGTCTTGCTGGCCAAAGTTCACGGATCTATTCTCTTTGACGGCTACGGCTACTCAGCATAAAAGTCTGTGGAAAGAGAAAGATAAGAAACCTTTTAAGGATTATAGATAGAATGTCGCGATCTACGATTCCGCAGAAGACCTACAAGAGGAGGTTGATCAGGGAGAAGCCGCAGAGATTACAATAGCAAAGATGACTTTGGATAAGCCTTATGTTTGTCAAGCTTTGAAACCCGCTAAAGTTAAGGAATCGATCACGATGAAAGCCAAAGATTCTTTTGCAAGAAACAAACAAAGGTAATGAAATCGCATCAGAAATAACGATTTCATTCTGATTTCATTCTAGATCGATTCCTTCCTAACAAACAGCGCCTAGTTCATGCAATTTGATCTAGCATGATTTAAATGAAACTCAAATGGTATCATCCTTTTTCATCAATGAAACGTGCGATTGAGTTGAGGCTTCCTTTCTTGCATAAGTTTCTAGAAGATTTCATGGACTAGAATTGTCTCTGACCTTCTTTTATCCAAAACTTGGACCTCTTAGCCATCCCTGCTTGTGTCCTTGAGCCACATATACTACTAATGCATAACGAAAAGGCGTAATATTCAATCATATTGTCATAGGCTAACATAATTCAACTCGAATCCCCGTCGACAATAGCAAGATATTCTAATCCACTGCCTTCGACGGCAACTGGATGATGTGAATATTCTTAAGTTCTATCGTCAGCCTTAAGATGCTTCGACTGAGCAAGCAAGATGAATCGATAAATGTATTGAGATATTTCCTGCGTTGGTTCTTACAAGATATTCAGATGAAAAGGGACATATTAATCATAGGATAGCTTCACAATATTACAAAGGAGCACACAGATATAGTCATTGCAACAGTTGAATACATACTCCAACCAAAAAGACAAGAGAACCTTGGTCTTTATACAAAAGATTGAGAAACAAGAAAGGCACAATGAGAGATCTCGAATTGGCTCCTTTGGGAGCAATGAAATTACAAATTCAATTTATGCCGCATGTCATTGCTATTAACAGAGAACCCTCTCATTTCATTACATAAGAGCTATTGATGTTTTTGAAAATTTGTTCGTCTTTTAATAATAAAAAATTGTTATTTCTAATAAGCCGTTTTGATATTATTTTGAAATGAAAGTAAGTTTTTAATGTTATAAAAAGACAAATGTGTTATTTTTTTTAATTGTAGCAAATTGCTATTTCTTTTAAGGGATAAGTTCTCTAAAAGTCCTAAAACTTGTCACAAAAGTGCAATTGAGTCCTAAAACTTTCAAAAAGTGCAATCAAATCCTAAAACTTATTAAATTTGTTCAATCAAGGCCTAAAGTTCACACTGTCAATTTGTCTAATGAAAAATGTTGACGTGATATTTTAAAATGAATTTCTCCCTCTTACATTGCATTTTAATATTAATTTTTAATTCAAATATTATTTAAATTATATTAAAAACTCAAAAAAATCTAAATTTTACTTAAAAACCAAAACTGAAAAAATACTAGAGCTCGTAGGTGGGAGTTGCAGTCGCTGCCCATCATCAAAAGGGCCAGCGACCTCTGCCAACCCTGGGTGAGGGTGGCCGGCCTCGGGCGAGGCCTCATTGCCCTAGGCGAGGGTTGCCAACCCCAGGCGAAGGCGTCGGGCGTCACCTAGATCTGGGTGCTCTCAACTTAGATCTAGGCTATCCTTGCTAGCTCAGGCGAGGATCGGCGATGCCCCTCCCGAGCCTAGCAAGGGTTGTTGGCCCTCGCCTGGGGCTGGCGAGGGTCGACCACCCTTTCCTAGGGCCAGCAACCTTCGCTAGCCCCTTTGATGATGGGCGGCGACGCCCCACCGGCAAAGCTCCTTCTATCATTTTTCTAGGTTTTATTTTAGCCTTTTTATTTTTAAAATATAATTTAAATAAGATTTGAATAAAAAAATAATAAAAATGCCACTTAGGAGAGAGAAATTCATTTAAAAATGCAACGTTAGCATTTTCCGTTAGACAAATTGATAGTGTTAAGTTTATGACTTAATTGAACAAATTTGACAAGTTTTTAGACTTGATTATATTTTATGAAACTTTTAGGACTCAATTGCCCTTTTGTTATAAATTTTAGGACTTATAGTAAACATATCCCTTCTTTTAACGATATAGCTTATGACAGATGTAATGGAGTACAAAAATTATTACAAAAATAAGTAACCAGCATTTAGACATGACAACTATTGTTTGTGAAAATGATATTAAACAAATACTTATTGAGGTTTTAATAAGAAAATGTGAAAGAATTCCATGAGAATATTACCCATTCGCGAAAATTATCCAAAAAGACCTAAACCTATTTTACGGCGGCCAATTTAATCCTAAACTTTTCAATTGTGCCAATTTAATTATAAATCTTTTGACAATTTGCTGATTCAATTTTTAACCATTCAATTGTGTCAATTTAGTCCTAAAACTTTTCACGAATTGCCAATGTAGTTAATTTTATTAATTTTGATTGAAAAATTGCTGATATGGCAATCTAATTAGCACTAGTCGTGCTATGTGGTGTAGTTGGTACTGACGAGAATAATTTTTTAATTTTATAAAAAAAATTTCATAATTTTTTATTTTATTTTTTTTTTTTTCCTCTTTTTACACAATTTAGTGAGGTTGTCGAGCATTGGCCGAGGACTACGAAGCCCTCATTGGCCATATTTGAGGGTTGCAGCCCTCACCAGATCTAGTGAAGGCGGGTGTGGGCCGTGATGCCGTCGCTAAATTTGGCAAGGTGAGGGTTGCAATCCTCACATAGGCCCTTTCTAGCTGTAGCGAGGGTGAACGAGGGTCATGATGCCTTTGTTGTGGCCCGCAAGGGCCTCGGCGAGGGCTTAGATGCCTCCGTTAGCCACAGTGAGGGCTCGTGAGCCTTTGCTCGCGGCTAGCGAGGGGTTCGTAGCCCTCACCTAAGGGTTGGTGGAGGTCACCGACAATCCTGCTAGCACATTGAATGATAATTTAAAAAAGAAGAAAATAAAGAAAAATAATAATAAACAATGAATGTTTCAATAAATTTTAAAAAATTTAAAAATTGTTTATGTCATCTCCAGCGACGCCATATAGGTTGCCTGGCGTTGACTAGTTCGTCATGTCGGTGATTTTCGGTAAAAATTAGCTGCAAGAACTATATTGGTAATTCGTTAAAATGTTTATGATTAAATTGACACAATTATAAGGCTCATGATTGAATTGGCAAATTATAAAAAGGTTTAGGACTAAATTGACACATTTAAAAAGTTTTAGACTAAATTAGCCACCATGCAATAGGTTGAGGACTCTTTAGACAATTTTCCCTAAGCCATCCACACGTTTCATTAGGCTCAAGTGAACCAATATAAGGGGACCAAGTTAAAAACTAGGAAAAATGGCACAAATAGTTTCTGAACTTTGCCCAATGTGCAATTTGATCCATGAAATTTTAATTTATTCAATATAGTTCTTGAACTTTAATCACATGTGCAGTATGGTCCCTGAACTTTTATTTTGTTCAATGTAATCTTTTAACTTTTGGTACATGTTCAATTCAGTCCTTAAATTATATGAAAATGTTCAATTATCCCTAGTTTGATTAAAGTTCAGGGATTACATTGAACAAAATAAAAGTTCAGGAACCACACTGCACATTTGGTTAATTTGGTTAAAGTTCAAGGATTATATTGAACAAATTAAAAGTTCAGGGATCAAATTGTACATTAGGCCAAAGTCCAGGGATTGCTTATGTCATTTTCCCTAAAAACTAACCGCTAGAATGACATTTCAAGAGAAACTCAAAATGAAACGTGCTTATAGTAAAAATTCTAGTACCAACCACGAGGAGCTTCAATTTGTTATTCCATGCCCTTTGTATTGTCATCTGGCTAAGTTTGAGTCCCAAGACCTACATACAGATATCAGACATGCATGCTTAGTTTGAGACTTTGAGCAAGACAAAAGATATTTGTTCTTACCACCCGCCTAGGTGGCGGGAAATGCACTCTTCCTCTCTCAAAAAGGTTGAGTGTTTGAATCCGTACAACAAGACTTAAACGTGGCAAGTGTGTGGTGGCTAGCACGTATTGGCCCTAAGTTTACTCCCTACTGGTAATCTGGGGTTCCCTCGGTTATAAAAAAAAAAAAATATTTGTTCTCAATTGCAAGAATTCAAATGGTGAGTTCTACTTTTGGCAAGAACTCCAATAGTTGATTGTTCGCTTTTCACTTGTTGATTGTAGTAGAGCTTTTGAGTTTTTGTGCACTACAATACTTATATAAAGATACAACAAATGCACATAATAATGACTAGTCACGACCGGGGATTGGTCCGGACCATTGAAGCACCCACGCCCACGCCCACGCCCCGCCTCCAGACCCCACCCCTGAGTATGAGGCGCACGGTAAGATGCACCTTCTTTTCAACACTTACTGAAAAACAAATGGACTCTATCGCTTAATAAATACAAGAACGAGGTACCACTTATTTGCTATGGTGGTTATCGCGACCTCCCCAAACCGGCCTCGTCTCCTAAGGGATTAGGCTAATGAATTACTGAGTTAAACCTAGCTCGAGCTCTCTTAAGCTCATACCAATTTGCAACTTAAATTTAAGTTGTTAACATGCAAATCAATTTCATCTAGGAGTCGCTACTAATTGATTTTTAGTGGGTCGATTAGACATTCAAGTAAGGCACGGGAGAAATGTTTTACTTCTACGAACCAAAAATTCAATGGGTATGGGGACTTGATTATACTAATTGACTAATTAGTGCCATTTTGGTACCTAATCTTGCTTAATTCACCACCTAATGTGTTCACACTAACCGAAAGTCTCAAAATTCCATCCCTAATCAGGCTAAGAGAAGCAACCATCAATACCTGAACCCAACATGCATAGTTAATCACGAGGTTAAATTAAACACGCAATTTAAAGTGCGGGAACCAAACAACGTGCAATCAAACATCACTCTAATCACACGATAGGGCAAGAAAAATCAATTTCAAAGTCTAAATAGATTTTTTTTCGAAAATATTTATTTTTTTAATATTAAAATAATAAAAATATAATATAAAGAGGGACCCGGGTCGGATCTTCACATCCGACCCCGATCGAATTGACCTGGGCGCGCCGGCCCATGTCCACGACCGGACTGAGTTCATTTATTGAGCCTGGTTTGGCAAATTAAAAAATGAAAAAGGGCCTAGCTCGAAAAAAACCTATATTTTTTTTTAAAAAAAAGGAGCAAAAGCCCAGCCTAACAAGAAATAAAACCCTAAAGTCCTAAATGGGTCCGCCCACGATCTATTCCAACCCATTTAAATAAAACCCTAGAATCAAACCTTACTCGGTTTCGACCTACTCGCCTGACCAGGTTTGCGGCCGCCAATCCGAATCGCCGAAAACCCTAGCCTCCATGACCCACGCGTCCAACTTGACTCGCCCAAATGCTAACCGTCGCCCCGACGGGGAGCGTGTGTTTGGCCTTCACGACTGGGATCGCGCCCGGCCACCACTCGAACATCGGTCGCCACTCCATCTTCGTCGGCCGGCTCGACTGCTGGCTCCTCACCCATCCGCATCATCGCCGCGGTGACCGACGACCGACCGGGACCATCCAAGCCTCGACGAGGGGTTGGCCCTCGCCGTCCGCGTCACCACCTTGACAAGGGGTGGCGGGCAACCTCCACCCGCTTCACCACCGCGGCAATTGGCGCCCTACCGAGACAGTCCAAGCCCCGACGAAGAGCTTGCTGGCCACAGATCAACCAGATTCGGGCAGAGAACTGGCTAAACCGAGTTTCGCACCCGCGTCGCCTCTCCACGGACCTCCCTCATTCATTGGAAAAGAAACGCAACAATGACTCAGCCGATCGGGAACAAGCGGCAGCTCAGACAAGTCACCACAAGCTAAGCAGAAGGCATCAAGACTCAGGGGGCGCGTCATAGACAAACGGAAGAAAAAAAAACACATGGATCTCACTCGAGCATAACCTCGAACAGTTGGGGTGCACGGCGAAATCAAGAGATTTCCAACTCGATAGAGACTCAAACGCATCCGAAATTCACATATACAATGCATAGACAATCAGGATCGAGCTTGAGGTGTCACGGGCCAGAACTCGCACGAGCTAGATGGTCGCGAGCTCCGGCCAGTGAACTCGAAAGACTGGGGACATAGACAAGAAACAGGGGAAGGAGGGGCAGCCGTTGCTGCGCTTACTATTCGGCTCGGGGGCGGCGAACGAGGGCGACTGCAGATTGGACTTTGTCCGATCGCCCGGCATGCCTCCGAGCCGAAATCCTCGGGAAATCGACCCCGAATCAAACTGAACAAAACCCGACGAAAATTCGGGGCTGGGACGTACCACGAGAAACGGTGGAGCTCCGCCAACCGCGATTGAGGCGCGACGGGAACTCGTTCGGCCTCGGATCTCTCTCGGTTCTCTCTCTCTCTCTCTCCCGATCTCTCCCTCTGGCTCTCTCGCTCTCTCTCCCTTGCTCTGTGCCTCCGATTTCTCCCTCTGTCTCTCTCCGGCCTTGATTTAAAGCCAGCCAGCGGGCAGGCGCGCATGGCCCTACCACCGCCAACTTGCCGCGGCCGGCCGATCACCTGACTGGCAGATCACGTCAGCCCCTGCACTGCTCTACCTCTGTTCCGGCTTCTGGCTTCTGTGCCGGCTTGTGTTCTTCCTCCCATGCACGTTTTGAAATGTTGACTGGGAGGGGAAGGTTGAACATTGCGCGGCCAGACCGGGCCGTGGGAAATGGGCCGGCCCGAGCGAAAATAGAAAAGGGAAACGTGGGCCGCGCGCAACAAAAGAAAAAAGGGCGAACAAGGAATGGGCCAACGAACCCGGCCCGGAAATCTCTTTTTTTTTTTGTGTCCTAATAGGTTCTATTAATGTAAATGTGCCTAATGTTTATATGCCATGCAATTTAATGAAAATATTTTTTGTCTAGTGGTTAAAAATTAAATCATAATTTTTTTATATGATAAAATCCTAAATGATTGAGTAAAATTTAGATATCAAGAGTGATCTACACACCTTTTGAGTGAGAGTTTGAAGAGTATTATACTAGGAATCTTAAAAGCTAAACCTGTTAAATTCAAACGTTAGAGCAGAATGGGGAAATGACACAATGCAAAACAAGGAAACTGCAGTGAAGGCCCACTTTTGTCAGAGCTCACAAGCATCCATCTCCATCTACTTTTCTTGGGGTGGGTTCAACCACTCGTGTTTATGTTGAGATATTCGAACTAAGTAAGAGCTTCAACGGTTGCTCCTCTGTTTCTCCACTTTGTCTTTTCCCACAAAAAGAGTTTGTCTCTCTCCTTTTAAGTCTCTCCCAACGGTTGAGAATGCTAAAGTAGCCGTTGATGAGCCAGCCAGTCTTTTTCCCCTTCACCTTTATTAAAGACCCACCAACCTTGATTTTGTTCTTGTTCTTGAACGGTAATCACCATTAACAGAACCAAGTAGAGACCCTCTGTGTCTGATGGCTAAAGCTGCCTTCTCCCTCATTTTCCTGCTCTTGTCCGTCGCTTCCGGATCAGGTTTGGCATTCATATCTCTCGCTTGTCCTTGATTTCTGCTACTGTTAATTGTTCCTTTCTTTTTATTCTGTTTTGTCTTCCTGGAAGTCCCAATCCCGACCCCACCCATGACCACTACGCGTGCCTAAACTCCTGTGATCCCAACTTAAAAATGTGAAGGGGGCTTTACCGTTTAGTATCAGTCGCTCAAGCTCCAAAGCTGTGGCTTACTCTCCCTACAACAGCAGACCACCCAAAGTTTAAATGGTCTGTTCATTTTGTCCTCCTAATTTAGTTCAACTGATGCAGCGATGTAGTTTCCGTCTCCAGTCTCATCTGCACTTGTAATTCAAGGGAATTCGTGCCTAGTACTACCTAAATTAATACGTAGACATTACTTCAGTTTCTACTGTAGCTTTCTGTTATGAAACTAGAAAGAACTTGTCACTGAATTCAGCTAATTTCAAACACGAACTGGCAGATTTGTTTGCCATACAACTAATATTTTCACGTTATTTGTCGTTTATCTCTCAGGGGTACCTGTATCTGTTGTCAATGGGCAGGTAATCCACTTCATTTGTAGTGCTCAATATAGCCAACTGCATTCGAGCAGAAAATTCTGAATTATTAGACTGACTTTAAGGTGAAGGCAAGAGAAGATAAATGGTGTCTGTTGAAATTGCAGAAAACTTGGTGTGTGGCCAAGCCATCGTCAGACCAAGCAACTCTACTGGCGAACATAAACTATGCCTGCTCTCAGGTGGACTGCAAAATCCTCCAAAAGGGAAGCCCGTGCTTTTACCCCGATGATCTAATCAACCATGCCTCCGTCGCCATGAACCTATATTATCAATCACATGGAAGGAACCACTGGAACTGCGATTTCAGAAGCTCGGGCCTCGTTGTTGTCACTGATCCGAGTAAGAAATGAAGTCTCTTTCCATATATTCTTCGGCCAATCCTCAAGCATGAAAATTTTTTAGCAAGTATTTGCATTTCTCACTTTCTTTTATTGAATGATAGATGATTCGCTCATGGTTTGTATATTGTTTCACAGGCTACAGCAATTGCATCTACGCATAGCGTAACTCGGAAGTCGTATTTGTACTAGTAGAAGGACTAGATTTTCGCAGAAGGAATGTCATAGTAGAGAGTAGCTGTCATCTTTGATCACTGTTCTGATATTAATGACATTGTAGAGGAGGATGCCTTCTTTCTTTCCCCATACGCAGATATCAACTGAATTTGAAATATATATATATCAATCGCATGCTTCTTTTTTTTTTTTTTTTAATATTACAGATAAGGTATCGATTAAGCATGCACAATTGTCAAGCAAACCCACTGAGGAATACGCCGAATATCAAACTTATAAAGCCGTACGCTCTGGTTTTTTTAGAGTCCGACTTAAAAATCATCGAATCGGGATTATAACTCGCGCAGCTCTCGCAAACATTCTTGACGTGGGGATTTAATGACCTCGCACACGTGTTCAATGGTAGAAATTAGACTCGATCATCATGATAATATTTGTTTAATTCTTCGGCCGTTCCATATAGGCTCGATATCACCCAGCCTAGAATTAGATTAAGGTTTCATTTTCACCTGGGCTCAATATCACCCAGCCTCAAGGTTTTACATGTTCATCTCTCATGTTTCAATTAGGAGAAACTGCCCTAAATTCCACATGATTTTTACCTTTTATTCGTCGCGATCGCGGAAATACTCGGGAATCCTCGATTACTGGCCCCTCCTTTTCTGTCAATATGAATCTGATGCTTCTGACAAAAAAAAAAAGAGAAAAAGAATATGAATCTGATGCCATCGTTATCCGTGCTGTCCCATAAAAGACCCCTTTTTATATATATATAAAAGGCCTCTGACCAAAAAAAAAACCATAAAAAACTCCAAACTTTCTCACATTTACCATAAATTATTTTTGGTGATATCAAAAATCCCAAATTACTTATACAAATTTTTTTTATAATACAAAAAATTCCAAACTTATATAACTGTATGACACATTTACCCTAAGCTTTTTTCTGAGACACAAAAAACCCCAAACTTCTTTCTGTGAAATTAAATTTTTGAGGTAAATGTATCACACAGATACAAGTTTAGAGTATTACAAAAAGAAATTTGGGGTAAATATGTCCCACTATACAAATGTGAAGTAAATGTGTCACATAAGTATAAGTTTGTGAGTAAAAGTTTGGAATAAATGAATCATAGTGGTATAATTTAGAGTTTTTGGTGACTTTTACTTCATCTTTTTTCATATTTGCAATTTCGTCGTCCTGTCGTCTGATTGGATATCTTGAATTTCTTGGATTGGTTTTTATTAAAATTCGATGCATAGGACAGAGCTAGAGATTCTGAATAATGGGCCGTGAGACGGAAGTCCAAATGGAGCGTAAGGCCCATCAAACTAGGCCCACTAACACGAACCGCTCTCTTTCCCCCCTTGTCACCTATAAGAGCCAGAGTCTGCAGCTAGGGTTTCTCTCATTGCCCTCGAGAGAACGGAGCGATTCTTGATCATGGCGCTCTCGTTCCGTTGCAGGCATACACTGAAAACCCAGAACCCTTCTCGTTCGTGCTTCTGCAAGTAGACCCTTTCCTCTTCTCTTGCCGATCGATTCGAAGGGGCTTACACCATCTCCATCCTCTCTCTGTCTCTCTGTCTCTGTCTCTGTCTCTCTCTATCTATCTCGCGCTTCCCCCTCAGTTCTTGTGTTTAAAGTTTGCTTTTTTAAAAAAATTCGTCGGCCGATCCAATGGGCACTCTCTTGATCAATCGCGCGAGAGGGCTCTATTTCACCCGGCCTAGATTAAGGTTTGTGAGGTTTCTTCCTCGGGGCGGTCTCAGGGTTTTTGCATGTTCCTCTCTCGTGTTTCAATTCAGGGAAACTGCCCTAAATTCCCCCCCACCACCCATCAATTTCGGTTCTGTTCATCGTAGTCGTGTACTACTGCCCCTCTTTGGCTGTCAAGTTGAATCTGATGCGATCGTTATTCGTTCTGTACCGTAAGAGAACCTATTTTGTTGTTGTTGTTGTTACTTCTTCGCCCTGCCTTTTTTGACTGGTTATCTTGAATTTCTTGGATGGGTTTTGATTGGAGATTGTGATGCATTAAAAATCTTGTATTGGGTTGAAGCTTTTGGCCAAAATGCTTTTCATCTGTATGTTTTGCACTTATTCTATTGATACTTGTATCATTTCGTTGTTTCTGATCTGTGCAAGATGGGCTGAAGACTATACTGGAAAGGAGCAGGACGTTCGATTGTGAACGCCCAAGTAACCAAAAGTTTTAGTCTATAAAGGATCGAACATGCACATCTAGTAAGAATAGAATGAATATCATGTATCATGTGATAAAAAATTCTTGTGAAGAACTCTCGAGATTGGACCTATTATGAGTCCAACCCTCAACTTGAACTATCAATTTTGAGGTGGCTAAACCTGTCGAAGTTTGCAGCTACTAAAGATTTGGAGGACCTCTTCCTTAGCTCGGGCTTGCCAATCCGAGTGCACGCTCAACAAGACAATGGTCCAAATTAGGGGTGTGCAAAACGGATAGTCAGGTTTGGTTCAGTTTATAGGAGTGTCGGTCTGGATTTGGTGTGGTTCCTAAAAGTGGAACCAGTGTCCGGCCAATCCGTCCATTTCCCCGTTCCTTCAAAATATTAGTAAAATTCAAACTAAACCGGTTCCATTTTATAAACATGATTTTGGGTTCTCTAAAAAACTAAATCGATTCCAGTTTAGAAATAGAAATATGTCTCTTTTTATGCTCTCTTTCACTTTGGACAAAGAAGAACAAATTGAGGAACAGAAACATGTCTCTTTAATCACGAGCAAGAGTTGCTCCTTCTTAAGTTAAAAATCCTTTTGCCTTCTTCGAGGCTTTTGTCAAATGCTGTCCGAGATATCACTCACGGGTCAAATTTTGAAGGTCGACCCATGCGTCGACCTCTCTTCTCCAATTTACCGTTTCCGTGCAAATTGAATAAAAAGCGGGAAACATAAGCTGCAAGAACAACAGTTCAGATGGGATTAAAAGAAACATCCTTAGGCATCAATCCGTGTGGTTAAATTCATTTGAGCAGAGTCTAGTTTTGGGCACCTTCAACTTCTCTTTAAGGAATGCTGGATTATGAAATCTGCCTGCGTCAAGCCCATTTCTCGCCCTCGGGGAGAGTGGGTCGATCAAGTAGCTACGTCGCCAGGGGATGGAAGGTTGGCTTGCGATAGTTGTATATTTTGGAGAAAGTTCTCCTTTGGTTGTTTGGGTTCGACAAGTTCACTCTTGGTAATGTGCCGTTTTGGCTCCTGTAGATGCTTTGTTCCATGCATCGCGTTGAGTGACTTCCCACACACGGATCACAGCGGTCGGAGTAGCAGAGAGCGGCGAAGTTGCCACACGGTGTGCTTTGCTCGGGAGGAAGAGAAGTTGACTTGCTGGAACCCCCTCGATAACCCCATCTCAAGTAGTAATAAATCCTTGCCAACGGTGACAACAGCGCTTTCACCGAGCTCTTCAAAGCAACTGAGTTCCTCCTCCCTAAAATTTCGTTTGACAACTTTTGATTTCAGACTTGTAAGGACAAACTTTGCCCTAATTTTACATGTCCATTGCCCTAATTTAACTTCATATTGATAATTTTTCTTTGTTAGTTTAAATGTTATTGATGAGATTGAACTCATTTTCTAAATGAGATCCAAACACCATAAAACATTTTCGATCACATATCACCAAATAAGGAAAAATGAGAAAGCATTTTTCTTTATCATGGAGTTTTCTCCCAAATAAACGCACCCTTAATTTGTATTTTTATATCTATAAGGAGTTCATATTTACTGTGAAATGAAATTTATGAAAATTAATTTTCCGTGTGTTATTTTATGAAAAGGGATCCTGCCCAATTCATTAATTTGTGGGAAAATACTTTAACTTTTGAATTTCAAAAATGTTTAAGGTGATATATCTGATGTAGATGATGATTGATAGAATAATGCTTGATTAAATTGTTCAATATGAGTATGGAGTCCAATGTGAAACTTGTGATTGGCCGTAAAACACCGATTTCACTTTTAAGACCTAATTCGATCTTCATAGATTTTTCCAGCTATTTTCTTATAAGCTCATACTCTGGAATGCTCATTATTGCCCCTCTTTTGCTGGTCAAATTGAATCTGATGCCATTGTTATTCGTCTTGTACCAGAATAGAACCTTATTTTTATAGTTGCAATTTCTTTGTTCTGTAGTATGATTAGACATCTTGAATTTCTTGGATTCGTTTTCATTAGGAATTGATGCATGAAAAATCCAGCTAGAGTAGGCCAAAATGATTTCCATCTCTATATTTTGCACTAGGGATGAGCATGATTCGGGTTGGGCCGGTCAACACCTAGCCCAAGGACCAACTCGCATGGTGTTGGTTCCCAATTTTTGGGATCGAGGATCGACCTTGTTGAGCCTGAGATCGAGGACCGGACCTATATTATGGGTCCGATCCGGTTCCAAGGTCAACTCGGGACCAATCGATTATTTTTTTTGTTTCATTTTTTTGTATTTCTTGAAAAGACAAACATACTATTTGAAATTACATATTCATCAACAATGCGACATTGAGCAACCAAATTATGAACACCAATACATATCAAACATAAATATAAAATAAGGTAACAACATAAAATTCACACTTGCTAAAAGCAAAAAACCAAGAAAACGAACACGTAAAATACAATTAAACCATAAGAAGTTCAGAATACGTAATATAAATCATGAATTACACAACTTCAAATCTTACTCATTCTTAAATGATCGCTTCAACTTCCGAACACTTAAAAATAAAATAAACAACACATATAATTAATATTTAACAAAGTACATTTGTCCAGTTGAGTTGCGCTTGTGAGGTGAGTGACAAGGCGAGTGAACAGAGGTGAGTGGCAAGGCGAGTGGCAAGGCAAGTGAGGCAAGCAAAGAGAGGCGAGCGGCGAGGAGAGCGAACATAGGCAAGGCGAGAGGCCGAGGTGAGCCAGCGAGGTAGAGACGAGTGAAGAGGGTTTCTATTTTTTTTGGTCGAAATAGGGCTGGGTTTCTTTATATTTTCTATTTACATAGCAAACTGAATTGCATAAGAAAGAAGATAACAAAGAAGGAGGCACTAGGGTTTAGAGTAGATAAAAGCATATAATATATAATATATACAGGGTTGGTCCAGGTTGGACCAACCCTAAACTCCCAGTATCGAGGACCAACCAGCATAGTGCATGGTCCTGGGATTCCAGGACCAAGGACCGATTCAGATCCCCTAGGAACCAGACTAGGACTAGCCTAGGGTTGGGCCGATCCAGGGTCGGTCCAGGGTTGACCTGGACCGATGCTCACCCCTATTTTGCACTTATTCTTTTGATGCATCAAATCACATTTGGTGTATCATCTTATTGATTTAATACAAGTTTTCGTCTAGAGCACATGACACCGATATCTTTGATTTTTAGTTTGCCTTGTGCAAGATGATCTGAGCACCATGCTGTGGCTGGAGGGCAAAGATAGTGAAAGGAGCATCCGCATAAGATGGAGAGAGCTCAAATGTGAATTGTTGAAGTATCATGGCGAGCGCAATCTTCGCCTCTATCAATGCGAAGTTTTGGCCAATGCACATACGAGGGCCCATTCCGAACGGGAAGAAGGAGACTCGGTTCTTGGTGGCCCTGGACACACCCTCGGCAAACCTCTCTGGCTTGAAGTCCTGGGCATCCTCATCCCACAGTTCTTTATCACGGTTGATAAAGAGACATCGCACTGATCGCTCAACTCCTGGGGGTATTGTTAGCTTCCCGAGTTTTGTTTCCTTGTGAACCTTGCGTTCCAGTGCGACTACTGGTGGATAGAGTCTCGGGACCTCATTCAAGATCATTGTGACCTGGTCGCGACAAATCCGTATGAGTTGTCATATGGTAGAGATGTGTATGTAGGACCATCTATATATGATTAAGATGCCCGAGAAAGACTACAATGAAATCAATATCCACAAAGAGAACGGAAACGATTGTAATTGTCATCCGGTAAAAAGGGGTTTGAGGCTCTTGTCAGAAAAATCAGGCTCTTGTCTTGAGGGGAAATCCAAGTTCAATCCCAGGGCGCCGAGAAAATGCTCCTGTCAATTCATTGTCATGTTCATCTTCGTAGGATAACATTATTTAACCAAAAGTTTTGTCTACAAAAGATCACAAACGCGCATCTAGTAAGTATAGAATGATTATAATGTGTCGTGGCAAAAAATGCTCGTGAAGAACTCTTCACATTGGACTTGTATGAGTCCTACTCTCAACAGAAAAGGGAAAGAGTATTGAACTTACAATCTTGAGGTGGCTCAACCCGTCAAAGTCAGGTTTTCCGCTTCCAAAGACTTGGAGGACCTCCTCCCTAGCTCGGGCTTGCCAATCTGAGTGCACGCTCAACAAGACCATGGTCCAAACCAGCAAGACCGAAGTGCTCTCTTGTCCGGCGAAGTAGAAAAGCTTGCACTCCTCAATCACGTCATGAAGGCTCATCCCAACATTCTCTTTCACGTTTGATTCCAGCAACACCCCTATCAGATCATCGCTAGCAGCTCCCCCCGCCCTTATTGCTTTCTCTCTTCTGCGGGCAATGTCCATGAGCAGAGCCCGCACTTCCTTTTCTAAATACTTCATCCTCCTGTTCATCTTAGTTGGCACAAACCTACGAAATATAGAATCAAATAGTTGGATGATTTAGAATGTTATGTTTGTAAGCAAGTAGCTCATTTAGATTTTTTTTTTTTTTTATCATGGCTCATTTAGATTCAACTAGCTTATGGATGACGAGAGACTTTACCTCCAGCCGGGAATGTAGACCGATTGAATGGCTTTAATTACGAGCTCGGCTTGTTCGTTCTGAAGCAAGAAAATCCTTTTGCCTTCTTCAAAGCTACTGCCAAATGCTGTCCGAGAGATCACGTCAAGGGTCAAATTTTTAAGGTCGACCCACACGTCGACCTCACATGATCTCTCTACCGATACCAATTTCTCCCATCTATCAACCATTTCAGTGGAACTTGAATAAAACGCTGGCAACATAAGCTGCAAGAACAACAGACCAAAAGAAAAATCCTGAGGCATCAATGTGTGTGGCTCAATTCATTTGAGCAGAGTATAGTTTTAGGTGCCTTCAACTTCTCCATGTGGAATGCTGGATTGATGATCTTCCTGTGCCGTGCCCATTTCTTGCCCTCGTGGGCGATCGACCTCAACAGGGGATGGATGACTGGCTTGGGATAGTCGTATATCTTGGAAAAGATCTCCTTTAGCTGTTCGGGGTTCGTTATATTCACTCTCGGTGTTGGGCCTATCCACATGAATGAGTCTTTGCCTGCAACCCACCCAGCAAAATTAGAGCCACATAGCCAAAAGAACTTATCTGAATTATATTATTCTTTAGGTTCTAATTAAGAACCAACAAGTTTTTTCTACAAATGGCCTCATTTATCAAATAATGTTTTCGCTTTTAGCGGAAGTAAATTGTCAAAATAGAAGTTTCTACACTTTTGACTAGTTTGAGCTTTAGAAATTGGACCCCTTTTGCTTACATTTCCAAATAAAAAACTAACCTACTAACACGTGCATATGACTTCGAAAAACAAAGAATAGATTTTTCACGTGATTGCGAACGATCTCAAATGTTTAAATACCGAAAATATGATGGTTTGTTCCTTTTTCTTGCACAAATGTAATTTAAATGATAGCTATTGCTTTCTATAGGGAAGTGACTATCATCATTCCAATGATGAGGTTCTTTTGGTACTTGTTTGAGCCATTGGATGATTCATCTTCATGTCATTGAATTTCCAACGGATAAAGACCAGAGACCAGAGATTTCGTGGTGGAAGATCAGAAACTCACAAACTCAAATTGAAGAAGTAGAAAATGAATGTAGACTAGAGTGGCAACACTATTGTGTGATTGGCCAATGTGAGCGCAAGAGTTAGGATAGTCACACAGTCGAGTGTCTGTACATATCAAGCATCCATCGATGTCCTTGTAAATACCGTGGCTTGTGAAAATCTAAATGTGAAATGACACAGTCATATATGACTTCTATTTAATGTCCACTTTTGAATGGTAAGGTATACCTACTGTGTGCATATCATAATAAGTAATTAGAAAACTTGAGATATATTATTTTCTCTGGTTGCCAAAATGCAAATAGTTAAGAATAATAAAGCGGAAGAGATAATTGTGGAATTTCCTTTTTTTAATGCATATATTAATGAAGAATACATTAGCCTATTTATAGGCTTTATTAGATAATTATCTAAAATTAATATCTCAATCAAGATATGGACAATCAAAGGAAAATATAAGTGCAATATATGTGCAATTTACGTGCAATCTTAAGAGGATATATGGATAATCAATATAATTATCAAAATATTGATAACAAAAAAAAATATAGAGGAGAAATACCTAATTATCTCTAACACCGGGCAGCATGAATCTCCAATAAAAGGGATAGTAATGTCAAATGTTTGAAAACTCATCAAGGATGGCATCGAAGAAAACAAGTGAGCATTAGTGGATAAGAAAATATAAGTGTCACACGCAGAGATACTATGAAGATCTGCATACCATAGGTTTGGCAGGATTGATGCAAGAAAGGCAAGACACGAGGCTTGATGTCATCAGAGAGAGCGATGGGCTTGGAGTTGGCTTCTCTGAGCAGCCGCGAGTTCTCCTTGAGGTCTCCAAATAGGAAAGTGTAGGGTTTGCCGGAGAGGCCTTGCTGTCTGAGCAGCATCTCAAGCCTTTTCGGCCTCAGCCACACCCAGTTCAGCACTCTCCATGCCCATGTCGTTAGGATGGCTAGAACCGATACTAGTGCAATTGACTGGATCGATTCCTCCATCTTCTTGTTTGTATGTGTGTGGGAGAGACGTCAATGTGAAGATGGTTTGATGATGTTGGGCAAGGGCGATCGTGAGTTTTCATATTTATATAGACGTACACCTACCATAGACTGTGACCCAAAATGGAAGAAAAAAATGAAAGAAAACAGAAGGATACCTAAAATATAGGTGAGCATGGTCTAGGTTGGGCCATTCTAGCACCTAACCCAGGGACCAATTTGCATAGTGTTGGTCCCCAATTTTTGGGACTTGGGACTGACCTTGTTGAGCTTGGTACTAAGGATTGGAATGACCCTATGGGTCTGGTCCGGTTCCATGGTCAATCCGTGACCAACTGATTCCTTTTTTGTTTAATTTTTGTATTCCATGAAATAACAAACATACTCTTTCAAAGTATATATCTATTGATAACGCGATATTGAGCAACCAAATTATGAACACCGATACAAATCAAACAGAAATATAATATAAGGCAATAACAGAAATCTCCACGTACCAAAAGTAACAAACCATAGAAGATGAACACATGAAATAAAATTGAACAATAAAATGTTCAAAATACGCAACACAAACCATGAATTATACAACTTCATATCTTGTTCATTCTAAAAAGATTTCTTAACTTCTAAATACTAGAAATCAAAATAAAAAATAAACATAATTAATACTTAACAATAGCTTTAAATTGAAATTACTATTAGTGCAATCGAAAGAACATCTCATTACTTATATTCATTAAACTTTAACATGTAAATTCTATTTATCGATGATAATCTCATCAGTAAGACAATCCATATCTAATAAAAAGAAGTTGTTCATTAGACCAAAAAAAAAGAGAGGCAATGGAGCTTTTAATTTTTTATTTTAAGTTGCAATAGAAAGAAGATGAGGGGCCTAGGGTTTGGACAAAATATATATAGGGTTGGTCACGTTGGACCAATGCTAAAGTCCCAAGACCAGGGACCAACCCCACATAATTAAGGTTCCTAGGATCTTAGGACCAGGGATCAGCCCTGGACCAATGCTCACCCCTAATATTCACAAACTCAAAACAGCTATCGCAACCTAACCCTCGAGAGGAAGTAGGTTTAGAGGTACTTTATGAGACACTCCCTAAGTCCGTATCTCACGTGACGTTGGTTGTCTAAATTTATATGCCCTATTTGGAGTCGTCACTAGCCATGATGAAAGGTCGGCTAGAAATCCTAAAATCGAGTCGTGGGAGTATCGTTTTGATGCATATGCAACTAGAGATTTTTAGGGGTCGGAGACTTAATTACATTAGTTTTTCAACTAATCCGTTTCGATACTTAAACTCGACTATTTGTTAACCAACATACCAGGGCAGTCTTTTTTACTAATAGAGAATCTTGAAATTCCATCCTAACCATTCTAGAGAGAACAACAAACAAAGTATTTAAAATGCACAATCAATTGAAATAAAAAATGAAAATGCACAAACAACGACCCAGATTATCTCTAAAAGAAAAAGCAGTCAAAATTTCCTAAAGTAAAGCTCTAAAGGTTTATTCAATTTTAGATTCAATTTTTGTTCAAGCCTAAAATGTTTATTGGAAGCCCTAAACGAAGAGAATTCTACATTTTTTAGCTTTTCTCACTTTATTAATTTATTTTTATTTTTGTTTTTTTGAATTTTCTGAAATTTTATTTTATTTTATATTTCAAGAAAAGAACTTCGGCCAGGGTCAGAGAACCCGGTCCGACCCATTGGTCTGACCCGGACCCAGATTGTCCAGGTTGGGTCAACTCGGGCAAGCTCTTAGGCTCAATGTGAATAAAACCTAAATTATCAAATTTCAGTTTTTTATTCATTTAGGCCCAATTCGAATTCAGCCTACCCTCTATTTCAACTGTTTAATTTCTTATTCCTTGTTCGGCCTAGATTCTAGCCCATCAGATCAGATCCTCTCTAACCCAGACCGGTACTCGACCCGGTCTTTGTTATACCCGAATTCTATTTCTTTATCTATTTATTATTTTATTATTTCTTTCTTTTCCTTTGGGTATTCCTTTCTTCACGCTCCTCATCTTGTATTATTTTCTATTTCTTTATTTTATTTTATTTTATTTTTTAATTTATTATTATTTTTTTGTTTTCCTTTTGGCCTTCCCCTCTGCACTGTTCTGCTTCCTCGACGTCTTCTTCACAGGAAAGCTCACTTTCCTCACGCCTTTTACCGAGAACAATTTTCTCCGGCGAACTCCATGACACCGTCGGCTTCAACCTTCAATCTTCGACGTCAACAACTACCGCCGTCCGTCACCGAAAACATCTCTGCCGGCCACACCTCAAATTATTTTCCGGTTAATGAAATTCATCTGTCGACCACCAATTTCCAGCCAAACTAAACACTCTAGTTCTACACACATAGACACACATGAAACACGGAATAGAGAACTAACGCCAACGGCCTCAAACCGTGGGCATCGCTCCGGCGAAAAGGCGAATGAATCCGGCGAAAGAACGTTCGTCTATGGCGACTCGTAAAAGAACGATGAATATGCCACAAAATTACACAAAGAATATAGATTCAGTATCAATCTGACAATTTGAGAACAAACAGAGTGTAAAACGAAAATTCCACGAATCGATTTTGTGAAGTCGGTTTCAGGCTTTCGCTCGAACATTTTGTCAAACGCATGTCATGCGAACGGTGAGCAACCGTACTCGAATTAGATGAATGTATGACGCACGCTCTATCAGTCTCGTGTAAAGTCGGTTTTACTCGGTTTAATCCTATTCAGAGAATTGGACTATCAGCTACCCATCTACAGAAAACAAAAGGCAACTGAAGATAATCGGTTCATTTAGATTCACTTGGCTTGTGGATTATCTTCGGGCGGATGTTTTTTTTGCCCGATTTTTTTTTTTTTTTGATAACCTGGCTTTAATCGCGAGCAAGAGTTGCGCCTTCTTAAGTTCAAAAATCCTTTTGCCTTCTTCGAGGCTTCTGTCAAATGCTGTCCAAGGTATCGCTCAAGGGCCAAACTTTGAAGGTTGACCCAGTCGCCGACCTCTCTTCTCCAATTTACCATTTCCGTGCAAATTGAACAAAAAGCGGGAAACATAAGCTGCAAGAACAACGGTTCAATGCAAAGATGGGATTAAAAGAAACATCCTGAGGCATCGATCCGTGTGGTTCAATTCGTTTGAGCAGAGTCTAGTTTTGGGCACCTGCAACTTCTCCATAAGGAATGCTGGATTATGAAATCTGCCTGCGTCAAGCCCATTTCTCGCCCTCGCGGAAAGCGAGTCCGTCAAGTAGCTACGTCGCCAGGGGATGGAAGGTTGGCTTGCGATAGTTGCATGTTTTGGAGAAAGATCTCTTTTGGTTGTTCGGGTTCGACATGTTCACTCTTGGTATCGTGCCGTTTCAGCTCCTGTAGATGCTTTGTTCCCAGCATCGCGTCGAGTGACTTCCCACACGCGGATCACGGCGGTCGGAGTGGTAGAGCGCGGCAGAGTCGCCACACGGTGTGCTTTGCTCCGGATGAAGAGAAGTTGACTTGCTGGTACCCCCTCGACAACCCCATCTCAAGTAGTAATACATCCTCGCCGACGGTGACGACAGTACTTTCACCGAGCTCTTCAAAGCAACTGAGTTCCTCCTCCCTAAAATTTCGTTCGACAACTTTTGATTTCAGACTTGTAAGGACGAACTTTGCCCTAATTTCACACGTCCATTGCCCTAATTTAACTTCATATTGATAATTTTTCTTTATTAGTTTAAATGTTATTGATGAGGTTGAACTCATTTTCTAAATGAGATCCAAACACCATAAAACATTTTTGATCACATATCACCATATAAGGGAAAATGATTTCCTAGAAAGCAGTTTTCTTTATCATGAAGTTTTCCCCCCAAACAAACGCACCCTTAATTTGTATTTTTATATGTATAAATAGTTCATATTTACCGTAAAATGAAATTTATGAAAATTAATTTCCTGTGTTATTATAATTCATTAATTTGTGGGAAAATACTTAACTTTTGTATTTCAAAAATGTTTAAGGTGATATATCTGATGTAGATGGTGATTGATAGACTGATACTTGATTAAATTGTTCAATATGAGTATTGAGTTCAATGTGAAACTTGTGATTGACAGTAAAACACTTATTTTATTTTTAAGACCCAAGTCGATCTTCATAGATTTTTCCAGCTACTTTCTTATAAGCTCATACTCTGAAATCCTCATTATTGCCCCTCTATTGCTGTTCAAATTGAATCTGATGCCATTGTTATTCGTCTTGTACCTGAATTGACCCTTGTTTTTATAGTTGCAATTTCTTTTTCCTGTAGTATGATTAGACATCTTGAATTTCTTGGATTCGTTTTCATTCGAAATTGATGCATGAAAAATCCAGCTTGAGTAGGCCAAAATTATTTTCATCTCTATATTTTGCACTTGCTCTTTTGATGCATCAAATCACATTTGGTGTATCATCTTATCGATGTAATACACGTTTTCGTCCAGAGTACATGACACCCAGATCTGCGAGTTTTAGTTTGCCCTGTGCAAGATGATCTGAGCACCGTGCTGTGGCTGGAGGGTGAAGACAGTGAAAGGAGCATGTGCATAAGATGGAGAGAGCTCGAATGTGAATCGTTGTAGTATCATGGCGAGCGCAATCTTCGCCTCTATCAACGCGAAGTTCTGGCCAATGCATATGCGAGGGCCCACTCCGAATGGGAAGAAGGAGACATGGTTCTTGGTGGCCCTAGACACACCCTCGGCAAACCTCTCTGGCTTGAAGTCCTGGGCATCCTCACCCCATAGTTCTTTATCATGGTGGACAAAGAGAGGCGACACGAATAGATGGACTCCTGGAGGTATTGTCAGCTTCCCGAGTTTTGTTTCCTTGTGAACCATGCGTTGCAGCCTGATTGCCGGTGGATAGAGCCTCAGGACCTCATTCAAGATCATTGTGACCTGATCGTGACAAATCCGTAAAAGTTGTCATATGGTAGAGATGTGCATGTAAGACCATCTAAGTATTATTAAGATGCCCGAGAAAGACTACATTGAAATCAATATCCACAAAGAGAACGGAAACGATGGTAATTTTCATCCGGTAAAAAGGGTTTGAGGTTCTTGTCAGAAAAATCAGGTTCTTGTCTTGAGGGGAAACCCAAGTTCAATCCAAGGGCGCCGAGAAAATGCTCCTGTCAATTTATTGTCGTGTTCATCCTCGTAGGATAACATTATTTAACCAAAAGTTTTGTCTACAAAGGATCACAAACATGCATCTAGTAAGAATAGAATGATTATAAAGTGTCATGTGGTAAAAAATGCTCGTGAAGAACTCTTCACATTGGACCTGTTATGAGTCCTACTCTCAACAGAAAAGGAAAAGAGTATTGAACTTACAATCTTGAGGTGGCTTAACCCGTCAAAGTCAGGTTTTCTGCTTCCAAAGACTTGGAGGACCTCCTCCCTAGCTCGGGCTTGCCAATCCGAGTGCACGCTCAACAAGACCATGGTCCAAACCAGCAAGACCGAAGTGGTCTCTTGTCCGGCGAAGTAGAAAAGCTTGCACTCCTCAATCACGTCGTGAAGGCTCATCCCAACATTCTCTTTCATGTTTGATTCCAGCAACACCCCCAATAGATCATCGCTAGCAGCTTCCCCTGCCCTCATTGCTTTCTCTCTTCTGCGGACAATGTCCATGAGCAGAGACCGCACTTCCTTTTCTAAATTCTTTATCCTCCTGTTCATCTTAGTTGGCACAAACCTACAAATATAGAATCAAATATTTGGACGATTTAGAATGTTATGTTCGTAAGCTAGTAGCTCCGTTAGATTCAATTAGCTTATGGATGATGAGAGACTTTACCTCCAGCCGGGGATGTAGATCGATTGAAGGAATTTAATTGCGAGCTGGGCTTGTTCCTTCTGAAGTATGAAAATCCTTTTGCCTTCTTCAAAGCTACTGCCAAATGCCGTCCGAGAGATCACGTCACAGGTCAAATTTTGAAGGTCGACCCACACGTCGACCTCACACGATCTCTCTACTGATACCAACTTCTCCCATCTATCAACCATTCCAGTGCAACTTGAATAAAATGCCGGCAACATAAGCTGCAAGAACAACAGACCGATGCAAAGAAGGAATCAAAAGAAAAATCCCGAGGCATCAATGTGTGTGGCTCAATTCATTTGAGCAGGGTATAGTTTTAGGTACCTTCAACTTCTCCATGTGGAATGCTGGATTGAGGATCTTCCTGTGCCGAGCCCATTTCTCGCCCTCGTGGGTCAAGAGTCCATCAGCGATCGACCTCAACAGGGGATGGAAGACTGGCTTGGGATAGTCGTATATCTTGGAGAAGATCTCCTTTATCTGTTCGGGGTTCGTTATATTCACTCTCGGTGTTGGGCCTATCCACATGAACGAGTCTTTGGCTGCAACCCACCCAGCAAAATTAGAGCCACATAACCTAAAGAACTATATGAATTATATTATAATTAAGAACCAACGAGTCTTTTCTACACTAGAAATCTTGTTATGGCAACTTGTTTTAATGGTCAACAAAATCTCTTATTAATCTCATTCATGTCCATGTCATTGAATTGCCAAGGGATAAAGACCAGAGACCAGAGATTTCGTGGTGGAAGATCAGAAACTCACAAACTCAAATTGAAGAAGTAGAAAATGAATGTAGATTTGAGTGGCAACACTATTAGTGTGATTGGCCAATGTGAGCGTCAGAGTTAGGACAGTCACGTAGTCGAGTAACTGTACATGTCAATGATCCATCGATGTCCTTGTAAATACCTTTCTAAGTGGCTAGTGAAAATCTAAATGTTTTTTTTTTTGGTCGGAAAAAAATTCTAAATGTGAAATGACACAGTCATACACGAGTTTTACCTACTGCGTGCATATCAGAGTAAGTAATTAGAAAGATATACTATTATCTTTGATCACCAAAAGTCAAATAGTTGAGAATCATAAAGTGGAAGAGAGAATTGTGGAATTTCCGTATATTTCAATGTATATATTAATGAAGAATACAGATTTATTAGATTATTATTATAATATAATATCTCAATCAAGACATACACAATAAAAGGAAGGTATCTATGCAATATACGTAATCTTGAGAGATATGGATAATCAACATAATTATCAAAATATCTTGAACAAAGGAAATTATTCTGGAGAAATCTCTAATTATCTCTAACACCATGAGTCTCTAATAAGAAGAACAATAATGTGAAATGTTTGAAAACTCAAGGACGGCATCAAAGAAAACAAGTGAGCGTTAGTGAATAAGAAAATATAAGTGCCACCCACAAAGATACTATGAAGATCTGCATACCATATGTCTGGGAGGATTGATGCCAGAAAGGCAAGACACGAGGCTTGATGTCGTCAAAGAGAGCGATGGGCTTGGAGTAGGCTTCCCTGAACAGCCGCGAGTCCTCATTGAGGTCTCCGAACAGGAAAGTGTAGGGTTTGCCAGAGAAGCCTTGCTGTCTCAGGAGCCTCTCGAGCCTCTTTGGCCTCAGCCACACCCAGTTTAGCACTCTCCATGCCCATGTCGTTAGGACAGTTAGAATCGTCGCTAGTGCAATTGACTGGATCGATACCTCCATCTATCTTGTCTGTATGTGTGTGAGAGAGGCTTCAATATGAAGATGGTTTGATGATGTTGAGTCAGGGCAATTGTGAGTTGTGTTTATATAGACGTACACCATAGACCGTGACCCAAAGTGGAAGAAAAAGATGAAAGAAAACGTAAGGATGCCTAAAATACAGGTTATCATGGTCCAGATTGGGCAATTCCAATACCTAACTCAAGGACTGACTTGCATGGTATTGGTCCCCAATTTTTGGGACCTTGCCTCTAAAGCTTGGGACCGAGGATTGGACCAACCCTATGGGTCTGGTTCGGTTCTAGGTAAACCCAAGATCAACCGATTCTTTTTTTTTTTTTCATTTTTTGTATTCTTTGAAATGACAAACGTACTTTTTCAAATTACATATCTATTGACAAAGAGATATTGAGCAACTAAACTGTGAACGCAGTACAAATCAAACATAAATCTAATAAAAGGCAACAACAGAAATCTAAACTTGCCAAAAACAATAAACCATAGAAGATGAACATGTGAAATAAAATTAAAAAATAAAAAGTTCAAAATATGTAACATAAATCATGAATTATACAACTTCATATCTTGTTCATTCTACAAAGATCGCTTCAACTTCTAAATACTTGAAAATAAAATAAACAATAAACATAATTATTAATTAACAATAGTTTTAAATTGAAATTACTATTAGCACTATTGATAGAACATCTCACTACTTCTATTCATTAAACTTCAATGTGTAAATTCTATTTATTGATGGTAATCTCATCAGTAAGGCAATCCATATTTAATAAAAATAAGTTGTTCATTAGACCAAAAAAGCAAGAGAGGCAATAGAGTTTTTAATTTTTTATTTTAAGTGGCAAAAGAAAGAAGAGGAGGGGCCTAGGGTTTGGACAAGGGATAATAACACAAATAGTCCATGAACTTTGACTCAATGTGCAATTTGGTCTCTAAACTTTTAATTTGTTCAATGTAATTCTTGAACTTTGGGCTAATATTCAATGTGGTCCATGATTCTTTTTTTTTTTGTTTAATGTCATCCTTGAATTTTTAGTACATGTTTAATTTAGTCCCTGAATTATATGAAAATATTCAATATAGTCCCTAAAGTTAAATTAATGCAAATGATTGCATTGAATATTTTCATATAATTTAGGGACTGAATTGAGTATATACTAAAAGTTCGGGGATGACATTAAACAAATTAAAAGTTTAGGTACCACATTGCATATTGGGTTAAAGTCCAAGGACTATATTGAACAAATTAAAAGTTTAGGGATCAAATTACATATTAAGTCAAAGTTCATGGACTGTTTGTGTCATTTTGCCTTTGGACAAAAGATACACACACACGCACCCTAAAGTCCCAAGGCGAGGGACTAACCCGCATAGTACATGTTTCGGGATCCCAAGACTATGGATCAATCTAGTCTCATTGAGAATTGGACTAGGTTTGGCCAAGTTAGGCCAATCCAAGGTTAAACCTTGGACCAATGCTCACCCTTACTATTCACAAACTCAAAACATGAGGATGATACGTATTAAATCGAATATTGATTATTGAAAATGGTGCATTTCATGTGCATCCCACCTGATCTAGCAGAATTAGACATGTTCACTGAATAATTTCAGAAAAATTGTTCTAAAAGTCATAAACCTATTGCACTTTTGCTAATTGAGTCATCAACTTTTTAATTTTGTCAATTGAGTTCATCCAATCAATTTTGGGTGGAAATTGCTGACGTGAATGCCGAGTATCCTATGTGGTATGACCAATACTAATGTGGATAATTTATAATAATATTTTAATATTTTTTTAAAATATCATTAATTTTTTTTCCTTTTTTTCATTTCTTCTCTTTTCTTTTCTTTTTTCTTTTTTTTTTTTTTTTTTTTTTTTTTTTTTCCCTCTACCGGCCACCGCCGAGCCTCTCCGCAAGCCTCAAGCGAGGGTCGATGGTCACTCTCGTCTGGGCAAGCATTGGCCTGGCCTGGCGAGGGTGAGAGAATTTTTGCATGATGGTGTAAAAAGCCTGTGACAAGTGTTGTATAAAATTTGACACAGTTTTAGCTAAAATTCAATTTTGGAATAGTGTTTAATTATTCATATAACATATTTTACGTGTTTGTTCCCTGTTCACACGTTATATCCATGCATCGAATACGTCGGTTGAATTTGGTTTTGCAAAAGCATGAAGAGGAGCTTTCAAAGTATTAATTTGTAACTAGTGGATTAGTGAGTGCATCATAAATTACAAGTTATAATTATTCTCATATGAAGTTTTCGGTTAAGGTCGTCCAACCTCTTCGCGTGGGATAGAGAGAGAGAGAGAGAGAGAGAGAGAGAGAGAGAGAGAGAGAGAGAGAGAGAGAGAGAGAGATGTCGCGACCCCCGAACCGGCCCTGCCGCCTAAGGGATTAGGCTAATGGATTACTAAGTTAAACCTAACTCGAGCTCTCCCAAGCCCATACCAATTCGCGACTTAAGTTTAAGTTGTTAACATGCAAATCAATTTCATCTAATAGTCGCCACTAATCGATTTTTGGTGGGTTGATTAAACACTCAAGTAAAACACGGGAGAAATGCTTTACTTCTACGAACTAGAGATTCAATGGGTACGGGGACTTGATTACACTAATTGACCAATTAGTGCCCTTTTGATACCTAATCTTGTTCAATTCACCACCTAACGTGCTCACACTAAGCGGGAGTCTCAAAATTCCATTCCTAATTAAGCTAAGGGAAGCAACAATTAACATCTAAACCTAACATGCATAATCGACCACATGCGAATTTAAGTTAAATGTACAATTCAAAGTGTATGAATCGATCAACATACAATTAGAAATGACACTAATCATGCAAAAAGGGCAAGAAAAGCCAATTCCAAAGCCTAAATAACATTTTTTTTAGTTTTTGAAATTTTTTTTAAATTTTTTTTAAAAAATTAAATTTTTTAATGTTAAAATAATAATATAATATTAAATAATATAAAAATGGACCCGGGTCGGATCTCCACATCCGACCCGAGTCGAAGCCAACCCGGGCGCGCCGGCCCGGGTCCACCGAGAGGTGGGCTTCGCGAGAGGCCAACTAGAGTACCCTAAAACCTAAATAAAACAAAAGAGGAAAAAAAAAAGTCTAAGCCCAGCCCACTATAACTAAATGATTAAATAAACCTTCAGCCCAAATTAACCATTCGGCCTATCCGCGAAATGGCCCAAGACCCTAAAAGAAAAGGCTATTCTAACTAAGCCCAAAACCTAATAAATCCTAAAACTAAGCCCAAACACCAAATAAAACCCTACCCGCTTAGATCCGTCCGCCCGACCCGGTTCGCGGCGGCGGACCCGATTAGCCGGAAACCCTACCCGGCCACTGGCCGCTGATCTCTTTTTCCTTTTCTGATTTTTTTTTTAAATTTTCCTTCTTTTCTTTTACTATTTTTTTCCCTTTTCCCTTGACGCCTTCTCCTCTTGACTTTTCCTCCCCTTTTTTTTTTTTTTCTTTTCTGCTTTTTGTTCTTTTTTCTTCACGTGATCTACCCTTTCCGCACGTTCCTCTCTTTGACTTTTCCTGCTCTTTTTTTTTTTTTTTTTTCTTCTTTTTTCTATTCTTTTTCTTCACTTGGTTTTTCTTCTCTGCATGCCCAGATCGCCTTCTTCACTGGGACTTCTTCACCGAAGGCTTCCCCACACGCGAACTTCTACCGTGATTACGCTAGGGGACGCCCAACGTTGGCCGTCGGCCATTGGCTCGGGCCGCCAGCACCGACGCCGTCACCGCTGGCCGATGCTCCGGCGATGACACCGGTGGCTGAGAACGACCATATCTCCGCGCTTTCCGACAAACTAATATTCAACTCCAACCCGAACACACAAGCATACACGCACAAAGTAAGACATATAAAAACTAACACGGTGGGATTCTAAACCAAGGCATTGCCGAGAACGAACAGCGACTTCAACTCATGTGCTCGTCCATGGCCGATGTCGGGGAAACGATTTTCATGCCACGAAATCACACAAAAACATGGATAGCTTGAAGTCAACAACAATACTAGAACGAATCCAGCATGTAACCAAGTGCTAGAGTGCCGATTTCACAAAAACATATTCGGAGCTCTCTTGAGCATTTTGTCAAATACGTGGAGTGCGGTTCGCGACTGACTAGGAAAAAGGGAAAGTCTCAAACCCATAACCATAAAACAAAAGGTAGCACACAACAATAGCCGGGAAAGGCTCGCCAAGACCCAAGAACAGGATGCGATTCGGGCGAAATAAGGGGAATCGAGAGCTCCCTACTCGGCTCGGCGGCGGTGAATGATGGATCGGACTATGCCCGGTCACCTCCCGCACTTTCAAGCTGAGATCCTCGGAAAGCGACCCCCAAATCGCAACACACAACCCGAGAAGGGCTTCGGATCGGGACCTACCGTGTTGGACGGGATGCGCCGGAGGTTCGTCGGCCACGGCTGAGGCGCGGCGGTCGCCGACGGGAGACCGTTCGACCTCGGATCTCACTCCCTGAACTCTCGGTCTCACTCTCTCCCTCTCGGATATCTCTCGCCCTCTCGGATTTCTCTCCCTCTCTCCCCTTTCTCTCTGGGCTCCCCCCCCCCCTTTTTTAATGTCCAGAGAAGGAGGAGGCTGTCCTCCTCCTCGCCTCCCCGGCGACGCTCACCTGCCATTTCTAGCTCAGGAGAGCCATGGATCAGTGTGCCTTCCCCATTTCGTCAGGCGTCAGCGGTCGGTCCCATCCTCGGGACCAAACCAGACCTGTTTTCGGCTAAAACTGTTGCAGGACTCCCTTGATGCAGGTCGGAAGCGTCACGCCGTCCTCGATGCGCTCAGCTCCTGCTGCTTTGTCGTCCGGACGTCCACTTCCTCTTCCATGTTTCTGCCGCGTTCTGGTCTCCACGCTCAGCATCCCGCCGCTTCTTCCGCTTCCATAAGCGTTGAAGGCGCAAGGGGAAGAAAAGGCTGAAGGCACGCTGGCCTGGGGGGCAGAGAAAGCAGGTCAGCGTTGAATAACGCTGGCTTTGTCTTTCCTTCCATCCTTTTTTTTTGTAAATTTTAAATTTTATTAATTCTTTTTTAATTTTTTTAAAATTAAGGTGGTGTTGCGTTGGCCAGCATTGAATAATGCTGGTTCCCCCTTTTTTCGATTTTTTTTTAAAAAATAATTTTTTAATTAATTTTTTTTAAATTCTTTTTTTAATTAAAGAAAGCATGTTCTAAAATGCCTCTTTCTTTCTTTCTTTCTTTTTTTATGTAAATGCACCTAAAGTCTATATGCCAATTAATTTAAAAATATTTTTATTTAGTGGTTAAAAATTAATCCCTAATTTTCTATGCAATTAAACCCTAAATGACTAAGCAAAATTTAGGTGTCAACAAAAGATAACGACTATTGACGGTGCCAACGGTAAAAGTAATAATCAAAGATGTGTTGTGGTGCGCCCCTTATAAACATTTTTTAACGAAAATTTAGATGGTAAAATTCTTACTCCAAGCTTTTGAAAGAAACTACTAGAAAGTTGAGTCTATTTTACTAAATATTAATTGCCAAAGGCCATTGATTCAATGCACGTTTTCGTCTAGAGTGCATGTCACCCAGGTCTGCAACTTTTACTTTGCCTTGTGCAAGATGACCGAGCACCATACTGTGGCTGGATGGTGAAGAGAGTGAAAGGAGCATGCGCATAAGAAGGAGAGAGCTCGAATGTAAACCACTGAAGTATCATGGTGAGCGCAATCCTCGCCACTATCAATGCGAAGTTTTGGCCAATGCCTATGCGAGGGCCCCATCCAAACAGGGAAGAAGGAGACTTGGTTCTTGGTGGCCTTGGACACTCCCTCGGCTAACCTCTCTGGCTTATACTCCTCGGCATCCTCGCCCCACAGTTCTCTATCATGGTGGATGAGGAGGTGTGGAATTGATAGCTGGACACCCGGGGTATGATCAGCTTCCCGAGTTTTGTTTCCTTGTGAAGCTTGTGTTGCACCGTGATTACCGGTGGATATAACCTCAGTACCTTATTTAAGATCATTGTGACCTGATCGCAACAAATCCGTAAAAGTTGTCATATGGTAGAGATTGGTATGTAGGACAATCTATGTATGATTACGATGCCCAAGAAAGACTACAATGAAATCAGTATCCACGAAGAGAACGGAAAAGGTTGTAATTTTCATACAGCAAAAAAGGTTTGAGGCTCTTGTTAGAAAAAATCAGGTTCTTGTCTTGAGGGGAAACCCAAGTTCCTGTCAATTCATTGCAATGATCATCATCCTGGGATGGCATTATTTAACCAAAAGTTTTGTCTATAAAGGATTACAAAACGCGCATTTAGTAAGAATGGAATGAATATCATGTGTCATGTGATGAAAAATGCTCGTGAAGAACTCTTCACACAGGACCTGTTACGAGTCCTACTCTCAACAATACTGAACTTAAAATCTTGAGGTGGCTCAACCTGTCAAAGTCAGGTTTTCTGCTTCCAAAGACTTGGAGGACCTCCTCCCTAGCTCGGGCTTGCCAATCCGAGTGCACGCTCAACAAGACTGCGGTCCAAACCAGCAAGACCGAAGTCGTCTCTTGTCTGGCGAAGTAGAAAAGCTTGCACTCCTCGATCACCTCGTGAAGGCTCATCCCAACATTCTCTTTCATGTTTGATATCAGCAACACCCCCAATAGATCATCGCTAGCAGCTTCCCCTGCCCTCATTGCTGTCTCTCTTTTGCGGACAATGTCCATGAGCAGAGACCGCACTTCTTTCCTATATTCTTCATCCTCCTGTTCACACTAGTTGGCACAAACCTACGAATATACAATCAAATAGGTAGATGATTTATAATGTTATGTTTGTAAGCTAGTAGCTCCTTTAGATTCAATTAGCTTATGGATGATGAAAGACTTTACCTCCAGCCAGGGACGTAGACCAATTGAAGGAATTTAATTGCGAGCTGGGCTTGTCCCTCCTAAAGTAGGAAAATCCATTTGTCTTCTTCAAAGCTACTGTCAAATGCTGTCCGAGAGGTCACGTTATGAGTCAAATTTTGAAGGTCTACCCACATGTCGGCCTCACACGGTCTCTCTACCGACACCAATTTCTCCCATCTATCAACCATTCCAGTGCAACTTGAATGAAACGCGGGCAACATAAGCTGCAAGAACAACAGAATAATGCAAAGATGGAATTAAAAGAAAGATCGTGGGGCATCAATATGTGTGGTTCAATTCATTCGAGCAGAGTTCTAGGTACCTTCAACTTCTCCATGTGGAATGCTGGATTGATTATCTTCCCGTGCCGTGCCCATTTCTCGCCCTCGTGGTTCACGAGTCCATCGGCGAGCAACTTCAACAGGGGATAGGAGGCTGGCTTGCAATAGTCATTTATCTTGGAGAAGATCTCCTTTAGTTGTTTGGGGTTCGTTATGTTCACTCGTGGTGTTGGGCCTTACACATGAGCGAGTCTTTGCCTGCAATGCACCTGGAAAAATAAGACACATTTATATTAATCTTTAGGTTTTAATCAATAACTAACAAGTGATAAATGTCCACAAAAATTTCTTATTCATCTCATTCGCAAATGGCCTCATTTATCAAATAAATTTTTTGCTAAAAGCGGAAACGAAACGTCAAAAATACTCTTAAACAGTCTGGGCTGCTCATGAATAGACTTTAAAATGATTGTGATCAATCTCACATGTTTAAATACCGAAAATTTGATGGTTTGATCCTACTTCTTACACAAAGATAATTTGAATGATAGTCATTGCTTTTTTTGTCCTTGTAAATACCTTTCTAAGTGGCCAGTGAAAATCCAAATGTGAAACGGCTTGGGCATGTACGACTTTTATTTAATGTTCGCTTTTGAATGCTAAGGTATTCCTATCGTGTGCATATAAAAAAATCTTGAGATATATTGCTATCTTTTGTCGCTAAAATTCAAAATGGGAAGGATGAATCTCCAATAAAAGGGACAGTGATGTCGAATGTTTGAAAACTCATTCAGGACGGCATCGACCAAAGGAAGAAAACAAGCGAGTGTTAGTGAATTAGAAAATGTAAGTGCCACACACAGATTCCATGAAGATCTGCATACCATAGGTTTGGATCGATCAATGCAAGAAAGGCAAGAGACGAGGCTTGATATCATCGGAGAGGGCGATGGGCTTCGAGTTGGCTTCCCTGAGCAACCGTGAGTTCTCCTTCAGGTCTCCAAACAGGAAGGTGTAAGGTTTGCCGGAGAAGCCTTGCTGTCTGAGGAGCCTCTAGTGCCTCTTCGGCCTCAGCCACACCCAGTTCAACACCCTCCATGCCCATGTTGTTAGGACGGCTAGAACCGTTGCAAGTGCAATCGACTGGATCGATACCTCCATCTTTCCTTATTGTGTGCTTATCGATATGTAAGTGTGTGAGAGAGACTTCAATGTGACGTGACGATGTTTTGAGGATGTTGGCAAAGGGCGATTATGAGGTGTCGTGTTTATATATGCGTGTAGCCATGGAGAAAATATTGAGTGGTCCTGAACTGGACTTCCCCGTAAGCCATGGTTCACTCCACTAAGTTGATTGCCATGGTCTAATGGAGCCCACTATACTTTTTTCTCTTCTTCTTCCTTCTGCGTGGAAACACCCTGAAAGGAAAAGAGAGGAAAAGCTTCCTCTTTTTATCCCAAAAGCAGAGTATTGAACAGAGCGCGCACCTCCATTCCCTCCAATGGCAGATACTATTGAAGATACCGTTGCCAATGCTGGTTGATCTTAATTGATCTTGAATGGTGTATTGGTGGAAAATTAGAATATTGCATATCAGGCAATCTTAGGGAATCTTTTATTCTTTATTTTGTATATTTTCTTTCCCTAATCATCTAGACTTCTTGTACTATAAATAGGGCTGTAATTACACTTTGTTAGATATGAAAAGCAGTACACAATTCCAATTTTCAATCGCTTTCTATCCTCTAAACTTTTGACATGGTATCAAAGCCTTCCTACATAGCCTAGCTTCTGCACAGCATCACTTCCGCACACCAACATCCTGCATTTCCAAAGGGAGATATCATGCCGAGAAACCAAAGTTCAAAATCTGGTGAACACCAAGACTCTGAAGCATCTTTCAACAATCAAAGAATAGAAGATACTTCCACAGAGCATCAACCAGATTCAACAACAGAAGAACAAGACCACACATGACCCAATGAGGGACTGTCGGGTCCAGTACAGCCCATTTCGGGGCCCATTCAAACTAACCCTGGACAATTTTTTTCTGATCCATATGTTCAATGGGTTCCTGTGTAGGTTCAACCCATTCAGGGCCAAACGAACCAGAGAAGCCCAGCCCAAAATCTCAGCCCCATGGAGCCTGGTGAAAACAACGGGCCAGGAGGAGACCCACCACTCGTCACCAAGCCCATTTTAGGGTATGGATCGGGTTGGTCTTTTTCGGGCCGCAATGGATCGGGTTTATCGGGTTTCGGAGGAAATCCCTACCCGACCTACAGACCCGGTTTTCTTCCATTTGGGGGTGTTGCCGGCGGACGGCCAGAACTCGGCGATCCCCTGTATACGTCCGCCGCCGACGGACCTGAACTCCGCCTCATCACCCAGCAGCTCTCGGGACTAGAGAACTATTCTGTGTGGTCCCGCGAGCTTTGGCGAGCGTTGATTACCAAAAACAAAGAAGGCTTTATTGACGGCACCATCCCAATCCCGATCAACGATCGACTTGCACGACAATGGAGGAAATGCAATCAACTCGTGTGGACCTGGATAGGGAATTGCCTCACACTGGAGGTCGCCGCCAGACTTCCTCCAACTAAAGACGTGAAGAAAATATGGGAAAATTTGGAAGAAATGTATGGGAAACTTGACAGGGCTAAAATTTTCTCACTAACTCAAGCCCTATTAGACCTCAAACAAGGAAATTTATTGATTTCTGTCATTTTCAACCGGTTGTCCGCACTGTGAACGAACTCGAAATGGCCGAGGAAAAATTGGAAGGACCCGAGACCACATTGGCTCAATATCAAGCCATGAAGGAATGGGACCCGAGACCACATTGGCTCAATATCAAGCCATGAAAGAACGGGAAAAGGTAACACGTTTTTTGCTTATTCTAAATGAATCATACTTACCGTTTCGGAGCCAGATCTTGGCCATGGAACCCGTCCCCTCGCTCGGCCGCATCTATCAACTTGAAGTTTAGGAGAAATCCCAGCGTTTGGCTTCATTGGAGTATATGAAGGTGGGGACCACGTCATCCTTGCGGCCAAGGCCTCGCCGGAGCAGCGGCTTGTGGCATTGAGGTCCGGCCATGGAAGAAACTCACCCACGGCACTAGGGTTCCTCGGGGAAGAAGATGAAGTATCTTCATTTGAAACGAGCCGCCACAATTTAATCAACCGATCGAACGGTCCAGGTTATATCCACCCTTTAAATCAAATCAACGGCCGTGATTTCATCGTGGGATCGGACGGCCCAAGGAGTGTGGCGAGATCAAACGGTTCATCACTGATCCTCGCGGCACCCAGATCATATGGCAAGCATCATGCCACATCAACACCCGCCTGGAAAGGATTCAATAGTCCAAATTCTGCCACATCATCAAAGGCTTAATCCAACAAAGGCAAAGGTAAATTTTGCGATAATTGCAAACCTCCTTATCATACTAAGGAAAATTGTTGGAAATTTCATGGAAAGCCAGCAGAAAAAAGGGAACGAGATGTCTCCATAGCGGCAAATACCAAGGCCAACCAGCCCATCAATAATGATCAGTTTCAACAAATTATGAGGGCTTTAAATCAGATGGGAATACAGGACAAAAATCCTAGCTATGCAGGTATTTCCCATTGTTTGATGAGTGCTATTTCAAATAAAGCATGGATTATTCATTCAGGTGCTAGTGACCATATAGTCTGCGATGAATGTTTCTTTTCCTAAATTACCAAGTCCTCCCCTCATACCTCCGTATGTCTTCCGAATGGAAGTGACACTTCCGTTGCTAAAATTGGAAACGTTCAGCTAAATTCTTTCATCACACTCAAAGATGTTCTATTCATTCCAGACTTTCATTTTAATCTCATTTCTGTGTCCAAACTTTGCAAAGACAACTCATGTCGGGTTTTCTTTAACTCTAATGTTTGTCTCTTTCAAGCCCTTTTGACTGGGACACTGATGGGCTTGGGTAAAAATCACGAGGGACTCTATTTTTGGGCTACATTCCTCAAGGATTTTGATGTTGCACCTTTTCCTTCAAATAAAAGCATCTTATGTAATGCCCATAATAATAGAAATGTTCCTTTATTTCATCAGCGTCTAGGCCATAGTGCCTCCTTTCCTCATCCCAAATGCCCTATATGTCCATTAGCCAAACAATCACGAATTCCTTTTCCAAAAAGCACATCACGTGCCAATCAAGCTTTCTCTCTTTTACACATGGATATCTGGGGACCATATCACACTCCACATCGTGATGGGTTGCGTTATTTTCTCACAATTGTGGATGATCATACATGAGCAACTTGGGTATTTCTCATGCAATCCAAGGCCTAAATACTTTCTCATCTCAAGAATTTTTTCATCTTAATTAAAAATCAGTTTCACAAATCCGTACAACGGATTCGCATTGATAATGCTCGTGAATTCTTTAATCATGAATGCTCTTCATTATTTCTCTCCAACATGAAAGTTCTTGTGTCTACACTCCCCAACAAAACGGGATTGTCGAAAGAAAACACCGTCATCTCTTAGAAGTTGTTCGAGCCCTTAAATACCAAGCTTCAATTTCGGAAATGTTCTGGGGAGATTGTGTGGTCACAGCAGCCTACTTAATCAACCGGATGCCATCTTGTATTCTCAATGGAAGGACTCCTTTCAAGTTATTATTTGGCAAATGTCCAGACATTTGTCACCTCCGTGTTTTCGGATGTTTATGCTATGTATCTACAGTTGGCCCTCGGGACAAATTGGGTCCTCGTGCCCTTCAGTGTGTATTTATGGGATATCCAACTCTTCAAAAAGGATATTTAGTCCTTGATCCTTCCACTGGATGATTCTTTGTCAGTAGAGACGTAATTTTTCATGAGAATACTTTTCCATTTTAGGATAAGTTATCTTCACATCGGGAAGAAGATCTAGCTACTTCTCATCATTTATTCTTAAGTCAAGATGATCCCCCACAAGCACAATTGATTATGCTCCCACAAGTGACACCTTCCTTAGCATCCCTTGATGTTGACGCAAGTCTCGCACTAGATATGGATAATGGGGCATCCAACAATTCACCACCAGCAATGTCTAAGACTTATGTTCTCCCAAAATCGTCGAATAATGTCTCTACTGAATCACAAGATGATATTTCATTTACACTAGTGAATCCTCGTCGTTCAGGCCGCACAATCCGACCACCCACATGGATAGCGGATTATATTTGCTCCTCCTTGGGTAAATCTGGTACTCAATACCATGTTACTTCCTATGTTAGTTTTGCTCACCTTTCACCCGAACATATGTGCTGCATTAGCAAAATTTCTGAGCATCAGGAACCCTCCTCCTATGACGAAGCTACCAAAGATCCTCATTGGCGACAGGCAATGAAAGATGAATTAGGAGCTCTAATGGAAAACAAGACTTGGGCTTTTGTTCCTCTACCACCTCATCGAAAACCCATAGGCTATAAATGGATATACAAAATCAAGTACAAAGCAAACGGATCCATAGAACATTATAAAGCCATACTAGTCGCGAAGGGATTCACACAACGAGAAGGATTTGACTATACGGAAACTTTTTCACCGGTGGCAAAAGAAGTCATCGTTCGGTCTTTCCTTTCTATTGCAGCTCTTCGTGATTGGCCTCTCCATCATATTGATGTCCACAATGCCTTTCTCCATAGGGATCTAGAAGAGGAAATTTACATGGACATCCCGCCGGGATTACGTAGACAGGGGGAGAATAATGTATGTTGTCTTCATAAGTCCCTCTACGGGCTCAAACAGGCCTCTCATCAGTGGTATGCCAAATTCACTAATGCACTTACAAATGCAAAGTTCCAACAATCCAGGCATGACTATGCATTATTCGCATGAAAACAAGGTACATCGTCAATCTACTTATTTATATATGTTGATGATATACTGATTATGGGGAATGATGCATCTGCCATTGAGAAATTCAAGAAGTACCTGCACTCTACCTTTCACATTAAGGATTTGAGACCCCCCAAATATTTCCTCGGGATAGAAATTGCACGATCAAATAAGGGCATCTGTCTTAGCCAACGCAAATTTGTCTTGGAGATCATTTCGGAAGCAGGATTGTCGGGATCTAAGCCAGCTGCTATTCCAATCGAACAGAATATCAAATTGACGACAGCTGAGTATAATAAAGGATTATCACCCATGAACAAGGATCTTTTGCTTAAAGATCCATTTGCTTATCAAAGACTTGTCGGGAAACTCATTTATTTGACCATGACCAGACCCGACATTTGCTATGCGGTACAGATTCTCAACCAGTTCATGCATGCCCCAAAACAGTCTCACATGAATGCTGCATTGAAAGTTATAAAGTACTTGAAAGGATGTCCGGGATTAGGGATATTATTATCTCGAGAAAACAACATGGAAATGACAGCATATTGTGACACAGACTATGCTACTTGTCCCATGAGTAGGAAATCTATTACGGGTTTCTGTATAAAGTTAGGAGATTCATTACTTTCATGGAAAACGAAGAAACAATCAACTGTTTCTTTATCATCTGCCAAAGTAGAATATCGAGCAATGGCAAAAACTAGTTGCGAGATAGTCTGGATAAGAGGTCTACTCCAAGATCTCGGTATATGGGTAAAAGAACCAATTGTCTTATTTTGCGACAATGATGTTGCACTCAAACTTGCAATGAACCCAGTCTTTCATGAAAGGACAAAGCACATAGAGGTTGATTGTCATTTCATCATAGATAAGATTCAGAATGGGGTGATCAAAACAAAAGGAATAAGAACAACAGAACAACTCGCAGAAATTTTCACAAAGGCTTTATGTCACAGGCAACATTCATATCTACTAAGCAAGTTGGGCGTTCTTGATATTTATAGACCGCCAAACTTGAGGGGAAGTGTTGAAGATACCGTTGCCGATGCTGATTGATCTTAATTGATCTTGAATGGTGTATTGGTGGAAAATTAGAATATTGCATATCAGGCAATCTTAGGGAATCTTTTATTCTCTATTTTGTATATTTTCTTTCCCTAATCATCTAGACTTCTTGTATTATAAATAGGGCTGTAATTACACTTTGTTAGAGATGAAAAGCTGTACACAATTCCAAGCTTTAATCGCTTTCTATCCTCTAAACTTCTGACAGATCCCTCCCCTCGGAACACACCGAACAGAGAACCCGGCGACAACGACGGCTGTCTAAACACACCATGGATGCTGGATTCTTCTCCAGTAGCACGCACGCTCCGAGTTAAGGCCCCAGCGACACGTTAGCTGCGACTTGGAGAGTACCGGCACAGCCGGCAAGTCACCTCGGTTGACCAGTGTGGCGATAAGTTTCAGGATGTTCTCATAGTCGATGCTGAGGATTGACCTTGTTGAGGTGGAGATGGCGAAACTCTCTCTTTCGCATACTTAGAGAGACAACAACAATGAAGGCCTCAATTCGCGAAGACCCAAATTGAGGCAAGATGGTAATGGAGGTCATGGACGGCCAAATCTAGAGAGCCAGCAGCGTCGCCGGCCATGGCGGCTTGTTCGCACCCCGGGCGCCTTCTTCTTCGACTAGCCATGGATGGGCAAGGTTCGCATTGCTGCCTGGCCGAACTTCCAAATCCGGAACCTTGGCTGCAAGCGACAATGACGGTGTAAGGAGTTGAAGAATGGCAACCATGGAAAATGTTTTCTCCAAAGTGGGAAAAAATGTGTTTATGAATTATTAAAAAATAATCTCCTAAATAGAATTGCTCGTATAATTTACAAAAATGAATAAATAAAAAATATATCAATCGTTTACAAGAATGTTTATATATAAATTAGGGAAAAAACCACCAAAAACCCCAAACTTTACCCTCGTGACACATTTACCCCAAACTTTTTTTTGAGACACCAAAAACCCAAAACTTTGCTATTTGTGACATATTTACCCCAAAAAGACTACAATACCCTAGATTACAGTATATTGGGTTAAATGTGTCACAAATAGCAAAGTTTGGGGTTTTTGGTGTCATAAAAAAAAGTTCGGGGTAAATGTGTCACAGGTGGTAAAGTTTGGGGTTTTTTTCCTATAAATTATTGTCGTTAATGAAAATATTTTTATCCATTAATTATTTTAAGTAATATAAGTGATCAGTTTTATAAAAATATTTTTTAAATTATTTATTTTTTTGAAACAAACAGAAATAAAAACAGAAAGATATCCAGAATCCAGAGAAAAGAAAAAGGCTATTCACAGACTCAAAATGGGAGGATGATGTGTATTATATCGAATATTGATTATTGAAAATGGTGCATTTCATGTGCATCCCACCCAATCCAACGGAATTAGTTCAGGACATGTTCACTGAATAATTGCTTAAAAGCGATAAAAACTCCTTACTGTTGGCAAGACATATTTCGGAGAAAGGAAAAACAGATAATTCATAAAGAACTTTTCTCATGTGTCTTTAGCACCACAATTCATGGTACATCTCCTCAATGGCCTCCTCCCTAGGAATGTGTCTGCATTAAATATGATTTAACGCGTGTTCAAAATTAAATTTAATTTTGTTGAAGACTTGCAAGTTATGTTACAGCTAACATTAGTATAACAAATGACAACCTCCTTGTCACCAAAACATTAATGATGTATTTCTTGTTAATGTTCCATCAAATATCGGGGTGCTTAAATGGATTTACTAACTTAAGTAACCACTTACTGTTTATCACATTATTTAATAAGTTAATTTAGTACGCGAGTCTTGTTATCTTTAGCATTAATTGTTACAAAAAAAAAACTGACGAATTGTGACCATTCCAAATGATGGATGGACAAAGTTTTATGTCAGGAATTACTCTTTTTTCGTATAAAAAGAGCCCTAATATGAAGGCCTTAATAATTTTGACTAAGCATAATTGAATATAAAGTTGATCATTTTTAAAGAAAAAATGAGTAAAATGCAGTAATTTCACACATCACCTTGAAGCAAATTGTTTTTCTTTTGTTGTTTTTATTTTTGGCTGAAAGAGTTGAGAGGCACAACTAACATGGCTACTTCCTCTAAACATGATCATGGCATCCAACATATATTATGAAATTTTGGGTTTAAGATTACGAAAAAATCGCCGCTTAAGATCACTCGCGAAATGTTGACTTAATGTAGGCAAGTCCTTTTATGCAACTCCAATGATGCGCAAGTGATCCCAAATCTATCCTTATAAAGCATGACATGACTTATTGATATGCATGTTAGAACTCGTGATCTTGTGTTTGTGGAACATCACTTTCATGCCATTAAGAACATAACGCAACATCATAGATCTTGCAAGTCGTGAGCGTGTATTTCGTGCATGGTAGTAGAGTCAGATTCTGCCCAAATTTATTTCGTGCATGCGTCCAATCGTTTGTCGAATTTCACATGTCGTTCCTAATTTGACTTGCATATGAGAAAGAGCGTCGTAATATCCAATGACATGTACATATTCTTTATATTCACATGATTTTCTTTCGTTTGGACAAGAATTCATCAAAATCTTTTTCGGAAATGGCCAAAAAGAGGGAAATGCAGAGGAAAAGCTCTCACGCGTTGAATTTGTCCTGGGGCGGCCAAGAGAGGTCGCTGTGAATGTCTAGGAACATCGACAGGCAGATGTCCCCCTGAAACGTCATCACCATGCACGTTTATTATGTTGTAATCTGATTTAAGACAGTGAACCGAACACAAAAACATAATGCAACATCCTAGATCTTACAAGTCGTGCGCGTGATTGAATTTTGGCAAAAGATTGTTCAGCCCAACGAGCAGAAGAAGCAGGGCGACAGCTTATTAACTAATATTTGACTTTGGGGAATTAGCATTGAATACTATGACTAGGTAAGCAAGGTAATCTAAATTGCCCTTTTCTTCTCTGAAGAGGACGTCTATGTCCATGTCCTATCTTAGAACAGATGGCATGGAATGAGAGGGGAGCGGAATAAAGGAAGCACTGGGTTGAAATAAGGAATGGACTGGAATATGCTTCACAACACCTGGGTATTTGCACGAAAGAATGAGTTGGAAAGAATACGACAGACTTCTTTTTTGTGCTTGGATAATTTTGGAATGAAAAGCAAGGATTTTGTGTAATGTCAAAATGTCCACTCAAAATGGATAATGCATGAGGAAAAAATAGAGGACACATTCGAAACAATGGCATGTAAGAATGCCTAATTTTAACGTTTTGACCGGGAATTAATTGTCGCAAGTTCAAAGAACTCAACTCGAGTCCCTGCTAAAAACAAGAAGATATCCCAATCCGCTACGACGACTGGATGATTTTAGTGTTCTTAAGTTCTATCGTCAGTCACTGGTGCTTCGACGGAGCAAGCAAGATGAATTGGTGAATGTATAGAGATGTTTCCTGCATCGATTCTTACAGTATTTGCATTACTTTCTTTCTTTTATTCGATGATAGATGATTTGCAGTTACAGCAATTACATCTACGTATAGCGTAGCTTGGAAGTCGTTTTTGTGCTAGTAGGAGGACTAGTTTTACGCAGAATTAATGTCATAGTAGAGAGGGGCTGTCGTATTCTTAAGACAAGTCTAAGAAGTATTCTTGTGATTCAGATCATCATTGATCAGTGTTCTGATATTAATCACATTGGAGAGGAGTATACCTTTTTTTTTCCTTCCCATAAGCTGTAGATTAACCACCTGCTCTAGCCATTACTACTTTCCTCGTACATGAAACGCGCAATCTATCTTGATATATTATGAAATTGAAATTGAAACGTACCAATTCAACAGTTTGTAAGATATATCAATTGAACTAGAATATATAGCTATTCGCATTTCTTTTTATGTAGAGAATGAGATAACAATCGAGTATGCATGACTAAAGGGCAAATCCACTCGAAAGTACGCCATATGACTGGACATCAAACTTACAAAATCTTATGAACTAATTCTATTGGTCCGGCTCCCGCATGACTTGCGCAAACATTCTCGATGTGGTGGACTTAATTACTATACATGTTCAGATAGTAGAAATTAGACTTAATCATAAGTGTGGCGACGGTTGCTCACATAAGCTCGCTCGGACCACCTGAATTATAAAAGCCAGATAAATACACCACTTTTACACCCCCGCAAAAAGTAGAATAAATAAATAACACACATTTAATTTAGTAGATGGGCCGGGGTGAGAGTTGTTAAACATGGGCCCCGAGAAATAGGTTCAAATGGAGCACAAGTTCATCAAGCTAGGCCCACGTACATCTTGAATTTGTTGGATTGGTTCTGATTATAATTAGTTGATGATGCATAAAAAATCCAGCTTGAGCAGGCCGAAATGCTTTTCATCTCTATATTTTGCACTTATTCTATTGATTTATCAAATTAAATGCGTCGTGCAAGATTCCATCACAATCAATCACTGATGATACTAGGTTATTATTACATTAAGGAGAGAAAACAACGACGCATAGACTTGGAAGATGGTGTAGTGTTGCATTATTTCAATGCACATCTTTGTCTACACTACATGTCACCCTGATTTGTAACTTTTTAGTTTGCCTTGTGCAAGATGACCTGAGCACCATACTGTGGCTGGAGGGTGATGACAGTGAAAGGGGCGTGTGCATAAGATGGAGAGAGCTCGAATGTGAATTGCTGAAGTATCATGGCGAGCGCCATCTTCGCCTCAATCATTGCGAAGTTCTGGCCGACACATATACGAGGGCCCCATCCGAACGGGAAAAAGGAGACTTGGTTTTTGGTGGCCTTGGACACTCCCTCGGCAAACCTCTCTGGCTTGAACTCCTCAGCATCTTCGCCCCACAGTTCTTTATCATGGTGGACGAGGAGAGTCATCATCGAGAGCTGGACTCCCGGGGGTATGGTCAGCTTCCCCAGTGCTGTTTCCTTTTGAACCTTCCGTGACAGTATGATCACCGGTGGGTATAGTCTCAACACCTCATTCAAGATCATTGTGACCTGATAATGACAAATCCGTAGCAGTTGTCATATGGTAGACAAGCGTATGTAGGAGTATCTACATGATTATGATGCCGAGAAAGATTACTACAATGAAACCAAGGGAAGGTCCTCTGCATCTAACGTCAATTTCCACGAAGAGAATGGATAATATTTTAATTTTCATGCAGTAAAAAGGTTAGAGGTTCTTGTTTGAAAAGTCAGGTTCGTTGTCGCGTCATCTTCCCGGGACGACATTTTTAACCGAAAGTTTCGTCTATAAAGGATCGGAAACGCGCATCACGTTAGAGGGGAATGAATATGTGTCATGTGACAAAAAAATGCTAGTGAAGAGCTCTTTACATTGGACCTATTAGAGTGCCACTCTCGAAGGAAGAGAGTATTGAACTTACAATCTTGAGATGGTTTAACCCGTCAAAGTCAGGTTTTCTGCTTCCAAAGGTTTGGAGGACCTCCTCTAGCTCGGGCTTGCCAATCTGGGTGCACGCCCAACAAGACCATGGTCCATACTAGCAAAACCGAAGTGGTCTCTTGTCCGGCGAAGTAGAAAAGCTTGCACTCCTTAATCACATCCTGAAGGCTCATCCCGACATTCTCCTTCATGTTTGACTCCAGCAACAGTCCCAGCAGATCATCGCCAGCAGCTTCCCCTGCCCTCATTGCTTTCTCTCTTTTGCGGATGATGTCCATGAGCAGATCTTGCACTTCTTTATCTATGTTCTTCATTTTCCTGTTCATCTTAGTTGGCACAAACCTGCGAAATATTGAATCTAATAGTTGGATTTTTTATAATGTCACGATTGTAAGCCAGAAGCTCATATAGATTCAATTAGTTTTTGGATGATGAGAGATTTACCTCCAGCCTGGGATGTAGATCGATTGAAGGGCTTTAATTGCGAGAAGGGCTTGTTCCTCCTGAAGTTCAAAGATCCTTCTGCCTTCTTCAAAGCTACTACCAAATGCTGTTCGAGAGATCACGTCACGGGTCAAATTTTGAAGGTCGACCCACGCGTCAACCTCGCACGATCTCTCTACTGATACCATTTTCTCCCATCTATCTACCATTTTAGTGCAACTTGAATAAAAAGCGGGTAACATGAGCTGCAAGAACAACAGACCAATGCAAACAAGGAGTTACAAAGAAAATTCCTGAGGCATCAATGTGTGGGGTTCCATTTATTTAAGCATAGTATAGTTTCATGTACCTTCAACTTCTCCATGTGGAATGCCGGATTGATGATCTTCCGGTGCTGAGCCCATTTCTCGCCCTCATGGTTCGCGAGTCCATCTACGAGCAACTTCACCAGGGGATTGGAGGCTGGCTTAGGATAGTCGTTTATCTTGGAGAAGATCTCCTTCAGTTGTTCGGGGTTCGTTATGTTCACTCTCGGTGTTGGGCCCATCCACATGAACGAGTCCTTGCCTGCAATGCATCCAGCAGAATAGGAGGCAAATTGCCAAAAGAACTATTTAGAGTGCATCCTCAGCTACTCTCTTGGAATACATGCAGATGCAGTTGGGTGATTTAATTTATATTGGGAGGGGAAATGATGATTATAATAATTACAAACAAGTCTTTTCTACATCAAGAATCATTTCATGACAACAGACGATGAATGTCAAAAAAATCTTATTAATCTCATTAACAAAGAGAATCATGTGTCAAAATAGAACATTCTACGAATGTTAGTTGTTTAGTCTCCATACATCGGGCCTTTCTTGCTTACGTTTTCAAAAGAAAAACTTACTAAATTGGCACTTGCATTTTACTTGGAAAAATCAAAAAATAAAATTTTCACCTGATGGTGAAGGATCCCAAATGTTTACAAACCGAAAATTTCATGGTCTGCTCCTACCCCATCATCTCGCAACTTCTTACACAAACATAACTTAAAGGGATAATGACATAAATAGTTCCTGAATTTTGACTTAATATGCAATTTGGTCTCTAAACTTTTAATTTGTTCAATGTAGTCCCTGAGCTTTAACATAATATTCAATTTAGTCCTTGAACTTTTAATTTGTTCAATGTGGTCCCTAAACTTTTTATATGTGTTCAAGTTAGTCCCTGAACTATATAAAAATGTTCAATATAGTCATGCACTTGAATTAATGAAAGAATTATATTGAATATTTTCAAATAGTTCAAGGACTAAATTGAACACATATAAAAAATTCGGGGATCACATTGAACAAATCAAAAATTTAGAGACCGAATTAAACATTAGGTTAAAGTTCAAAGACAACATTGAACAAATTAAAAGTTTAGGGATCAAATTACACATTAAATTAAAATTTAAAGATTATTTGTGTATTTTTTCCTAATTTAAATGATAATTTTTGGTTTTTTGAGGGCAATGACCACATCATTCCAATCATTCGGCACGTGTTTCCAGTGATTGATGGATTCATGCCCGTGTCATTGAAATGCCAGGTAATCCAAAAGGACAGAGACCAGAAACTCAGGCCATGAAGACTTGAGCGGGTGGCAGAAATCCATCCAAGACTCGTTCCTCATTATTATCCACACGAATTTTGGTCCCACTGAATTGTGAATAACTTGGCATCTTGTGCTACCGTATGCATCAACTGTGTATGGGCTTGGTTCGAAAAGGGACTAGTCTCTTCCCTATGAGAATGACTTTGCGCCTGTTTGGCTCGATTTTGGGAAAATATCTTTAGTAAAATATAAAGACCTTTAAATTAAAAGAATTTTTCGAAATACAAGTAATATTTGATAATGTGTATTTTAAAATTATGTTTGAAAGCGATTTTGGTCTAAATATCGTTTGGTAAAAACTAATTTTGTAAAGGACTTTGTTAATATTTGACAAAAAAAATCAACAAAGAACTCAATCACTGTCGATAGGCCAAAATGGCCGACGGCCAACCTTCGCCGGCCAGCCTCACGTGAGGTCGCCCAACCTCAGGCAAGGTAGCACTGCTGCTTGAGTCACGCGACCTTAGTTGAGGTGGCTTGAGGTTGCCTGACTTAGGCATCGCCTGGGTTGTACGGGTCCGGCCATCGCTGCCTGGGAGTAAGCCGACCTCCGGGTCACCCGACCCCAGTGACCGCTGCCTGGGGTCACTCGACCTCAGGCGGCAATCATTGGCCTCCGGTTTGATTCCTCGGGAAGATGAATAGTGTGCATGAACAATGCACTTTGCATTCCGAAAATATAATTTGTCAAAGTGCCTCCAGACCTGTCTTGAGCTAAGGAACTTTAAAAGCCTTTGAAAATGCCATTTGTATTTAGCCAAGAGATTTGAAGCCCAAATGAGTATCCAAAATGCTAAACCAAACAGGTCATTCGACTCCCTCAAAACATGTTTCTGCCTTAATTGACATCCATGAATCTTCAATCATGATGACTAGGACGTTAAGGGTGATTTGGCCGGCCGACATGGGCATAAGTCTTGTCAGTCACATGGTCGAGCGTCCGTAGACATCAATAATCCATCGATGTGCATAAAATATATTATTAAATGGCCGAGTAAAAGTTTAAATATGAAAGCACGTGGTCATATACGATTTTTATTTGATGTTCACTCTTGAATGATATGGTGTTTGAATTGTGTGCATATCAAAATAAGTAATAATTTTCTTTTGGTCGAACAAAAATAAGTAATAATTTAAAAGACGAGAATATTGCCATCCTTGGTCGCCAAAATTCAAGATGGGAAGCATGAATGGCCAATTATTAGGGCAGTAAATTCATAAGTTGTAAAACTCATCAAACTTGGTATCGACCAAAGGAAGAGAAAAAAACGAGCTTTAATGAAAACAAAGATAAAAGTGCCACACACAGAGATACTATGAAGGTATGCATACCATAGGTTTGGAAGGATTGATGCAAGAAAGGCAAGAGACGAGGCTTGATGTCGTCTGAGACGTCAATGGGCTTGGACCTGGCTTGCTTGAGCAACCGCGAGTTCTCCTTGAGGTCTCCGAACAGGAAGGTGTAGGGTTTGCCGGAGAGGCCTTGCTGTCTCAGGAGCCTCTCGAGCCTCTTTTGGCCTCAACCACACCCAGTTCACCACCATCCATGCCCATGTCGTCAGGATGGCCAGAACCACCGCTAGTGCAATTAACTGTATTGATACCTCCATCATTTCTTCTTCTGTGTGTATCTAGTTGTCTGTATGTAGGTCTAAATGTGTGTGTGTGTGTGAGAGAGAGAGAGAGAGAGAGAGAGAGAGAGAGAGAGAGAGATTTCAATGTGTTGATGGTTTGATAATGTTGGGCAAGGTGTCGTTTTTATATAGCCATAGCCCATCATAGCCGTGTGTTGGCCGGGAAGCTTCTTGACCGTGACCCAAGATGGATAAAAATTGAAAGGAAAAGAGAAGGACACCCAAAATAAAGAGCAAAGAAAAAACTATTCGTGGACTTAAAACCGGAGGATAAAGTACTAAGCCGAATATAAATTATTAATAATGATTCGTCTCGTGTAAGTCCCATCAAATCTTTCACTGAATATTCAGTTAATAAATGTTCACCGAATGGTTTCGCAAAAACGGTAGAATCTTTTTTTGCTCGTAAGACATGTTTTGGAGAAAGGGAAAACCTGGAATTCATTTTCTGCCTATGTTGTAATGAAATTGGAGATACTTGGAGCTAATATACCTCGTTTGATTCAGCTTTCCGAACTTCAAAAGCCGAATACTAGCATTTGGAATGCCGAAAGCCTAAAGTTGTTCATGACCAACTTTCAGCTTTTGGCATTCCACAAATGTTGAAACTATTTTTTCCCTTCCCAAACTACTCTCACTCAAACTTTAATATTCTGATTTTGCTCTCTTGTTACTGTTCATCTTTTTCACGAAACCGTGGTCGGCGAGGGCAACTGACAACACCAGATTTGGACGGCGAGGTCACTCGGCCCAAGCAACAGCCACTTGCAGCCTCGCGACCGCCCAAGCACCGTTGGCCTAGGTTGCGCGATCGTAGGTACCTGTTGCCTGGGTCGCGCTACCTCAAGCCTCATTGCCTAAGGTCGGGCGACCCTCGGTGATGGTTGCTTAGGTTGCACGACCCTCGTCGGGGGTCGCCCAACCTTGGTCAACAGCCGCCGGCGCTAGATCTAGCTTGCTGGCAGTTGCCCGACCTCGGACGATGGCCGTCGACGCCAAATCTAGCTCGCCGACGACCGTTTTTTAAATAAAAAAAGGATTCCAAAGTCCTTTGCAAAAAAAAAAAAAAAAAAGTCAAACACTACTAGGGTCAAAATAGCTTCACAAAAAATTTTTTACCAAACGACATTTTCATTTCCCCCAGGGGCTTTCACTTAAAGATATTTGCATTTCCCCAAGGCTTCTTCTCAAAGTTGAACCAAACGGGCCCTATATAATTTTGCAATAGTTTTGTAATTATCGTCAGTTTATCATCTCCTAACATTCATATGACAATAGCTTGAACGGTTCTGAATAAAGCAAGAGGTTTTCCATTCAGTTGTTTTCTAGCTTTTGTTCGCTCTTGGCTGCAACTTTGGCTCCTTCTGGAGACAGAGGCAGAGATAAGGCATGGAGTCATCGCTGTCTTAGTCAGATGAAAATGGTACAAGGAATTGTCATCAACAATTTTACGTGTTTGTTCCTTGTTCACGCGTTATTTACGTGGGTTTAATTTGGTTTTGCAAGAGCATAGAGAAGAGCTTTTCTTTAAGTGTTTTTAAAATGATATTTACTGGGGATAAATACACTGAAGTCCTAAAATATGACAGAAAAGTACAATTGAATCTTAAAACTTGTCACGAAGTGCAATTGAATCTTAAAATTATCAAATAGTGCAATGAATGGAAGAACTTATTGGACTAATTTTATAATTTTTAGGACTTGTTTGAAATTTTTGAAAGTTTTAAGACTCAATTGTAATTTTTAGGATTTAATTGTACTTTTTAAAAATTGGAGGATTCAATTAGAGGCACCGTTACAACAAAGTTCGTAAATCTGAGATTAGGACGCGGATGAAGAAGGTATTGGCATTTTGTTTTAGTTAATTTGATTATTGTGCGAAGCATTCTGTAATGTGAGCTATCGGCTAATCACCAGTCTCCGGTGAAGTCATCCAAATGATTTTTGCTGTATGCACTGAAGAAGTGTTTTGGCCAAATGAAGGACTGTGAACGATATGAATTTTCTGATGACAATGTGTTGTGTTATCTTCTTTCTATTCTCTGTCGTTTCTAACACTTCCTTTTACTTGTCTATATTTTTCTCTCAGAAATTTAGGCGAAGGAATGAATTGTAGCATCATTTTGCAGATCAATTTACTCACGGACCAACTTTCTTCCGATTGAATGGGTTCGAATAGATGAATGATTCTCTCCGGAAAAGTTCTATAATGTTGCCGGGCTTGAGACCCCAATAATGTTCCGCACTCTAGCTCGATGGATCTGTGTCAGGGCGCAAGGAGGCACGGGCAGAGAGTTTGGCATTCGGCCTCGATGGACTCAGGCTCGTCCTGTAGACCTGATTCCGGAGAGACCAGGCTCGAGACCAAACATTGAAAATAGTGCACATCTATTTAGAAAAAACATTCCTTTGTAAACGATGGAAAATAGTTTCCTTTTCTTTTTTTAGGTTTTGACCAAATACCGAAAAATATAATCTTTTCCAGGAAAGTGACTTCCTGAAAAATATTTTCTAAAAATGTCATGTTTTTTCGTGAAATGAATGGAGCTTTATATTACAAAGAGAACTATATAAAAGTCTTTTTCTCTTTTCGTGGATTTAGATTTAATTGTGGAAGACAGCCTTAATAAAAGTATGTTTTGGGACTTGTAATTAAGGATGTTGGTTGAAAACTTGAAAGTTAGGTTACACCTACCATTGGTATAATAAATTTACATTTTCCTGGTCACCAAAACGTAACGATCTTTTCTGCGTGAATGTTCGATGAAATGTCAGATCGCTTAAATGGATACATTAACTTAAATAACCACTTAACATTCGCCATTTAATTTCATAAATCCATTTAGTATATGAATCTTGGTATCTCTGATATTACTCGTTCCGAAAAAGTGATCGAAATCTGGGTGACCATGCCAAATAATGGATGGACTATATAAAGTCTATGGCTTTAAGACATTGAAAAATGAGAACTTCAGTAATTTCACACATCAACTTGGAGCAACTTGTTTTTCTCCTGCATCATCCTTTAGTTTTAAACGTAACTTAACAATTATCTTGACTGTTCATAGTGAATTTTTTTTGTCCCGAAAGAGTCGAGAAGAGCAACCAACATAGCAATTTCCTCTAGACATTATCATGTGATCGGGCACCTGTTACAAAATTTAGGGTTGAAGATAATGAAGAGATCGTCGCTCAACATTAGTCACAACATATTGATTTGAGGTAGGCGAGTCCTGTTACCGTATAAAGCACGAGACATAAAATAGTGAAAAGCATGTTTGAACTTGTGATCTTGTGCTTGTCGAACATCAGCTCATGTCACGAGGTCATCACCACCGATAGCGGGGACCTTCATCAAGTTACCGTAGATAAGCTTTGTGAAATTGAAAAAAAAAGGAATTGCAGTTTTTTTTTTCCTGTAAGTTACAAATTTATCAAAGTTAGTCAGTTGAAATTTCTAAAACGTCGAGAATAATTTTTTCTTACTTTTCTATCAGAATTTAACATATTATCTATATTTAAAACATCGTGAAAAAATTATATGTGGATTTACACATCAATATAACATTACTTTTAAAGGTTTGAAGCATTTTACATTATATAAAGTTGAAAAGCATACATTGCAAGATTTGAAAATGGATAAAAGTCGAAAGGTAAAAGTTACTTGAAACAAAGTCTTCGACTTCAATCAATTCGAATGTTTATAAATTCTAAATTTCTTTTTATCATAAATTTATTCTTCGATCATTATCGAGTGCTCAACTTCACAAGCATTTTCACGGGTGTTTAGAAAAGGGTTAATATCACAAAAAAAAAAAATATAAACCGGTATACCTGTGATAGATTTACCTAAAACTAATTTTTTGACCACTATAAATCCCAAATTGATACACCTATGACAAATTTACCATCCGTTAGTTTTCGTTAAATTTTACAGTCAAATTGCTGAGTCGAATAACACATGGTAATTGATAGGTGTACCAGTTTGGGATTTTATAATTCATTTATATCCGATGTACCGATTTTGTAATTTTTCATAATATTAATCCAATTTAATAGAAACTAATGGAGAGTAAATTTGTCACAAATGTATTAGTTTAATTGGTCAAAAAAATTAGTTTATGACAATTTGTTACAGATGCACCAATTTTAAATTTTTAGTGATAAAAAATTAATATAAAGTAAATTTATTATAAATGTATCGATTTAAAATTTTTCATAATATTAACTCTTTTAGAAAATCTCTTTTTTGATCATGAGATGGCCCACCAAATGGATGTGAAACATGAACTGCAGTAAGATCACCCCCTCCCCCCCCCGGGAAAACGTCATCATTTACGTTGTTGTGTTATCTGATTAAGACAGTTGAAAGGATAAAAATAGATAAAACGTGCAACAGCATAAAATCTACAGGAGTGCGCGTGATGGCATTTTGGCAAAGATTGGCAGCCCCACAAGCAAAAATGGCCGACGTAGTTAAGTGACACTTTGTTAAAAGTGGTTCGACGGCAACTTATCACCTAACCATTGACTTCCAGAAGAATTCACTTTTGATAATGCACTTTTGATTTGAATTGAATCACTACAAAAAAACATGATTTTTGCGACGAATTTTACGATAAAAAATTTACAAAAATCCATTGCAAATCAAATTTGCGATGAATTTAGCGACTGAAAAAATTCCGTCGCTACTAGGTCATCGCAAAATTTTGCGACGGAAAAAAATTCGTCGCAAATTAGCCACAAACACTATCCGTCGCAAAGTTCGTCGCAAATTAGCCACGAACACTATCCATCTCAAAATTCTTCGCAAATAATTCGTCGCAAATTAGTCACGAACACTATCCATCGCAAAATTTGTCGTAAATAATTCGTCGCAAATTAGCCATGAACTTTATTCGTCGCAAATTTCGTCACAAAATTCATCGCAAATAATTCGTCACAAATTAGGCACAAACTTTATTCGTCGCAAAATTTATCACAAAATTTGTCGCAAAATTCGTTGTAAAATTTGTCGCAAAATTAGCGATGAAGCAAAATGTATTGGACGAAAATGAGGTACGAACTTGATTCGTCGCTACTTATTCGTCGCAAATTAGCTACGAACTGTAATGGTCGCAAAATTCGTCTCTAAATATTCATCGCAAAGTTTACACCATTTCGACCATCAAATCTTGTCTTTTTTTTTTGTCCATATCAATAGTTACGCATTAATGAACATCATGTAATACATTGAAAACAATCAAAGGACACGAGAAAACCATAGATTCCACTTCAGAAACAAAAAACGAATAAACCAAACACAACGCCATATAATTGAAAAATGTAACTGAAGGAAAGATGCCAGTCTGCAAAAAATAATGATATATGCAAAGTTGCAAAGTCTGACATGATGATATTTAATATCCAATTTTATAATACATTCAAAACATTCATAGGAGGCGGGACAACCATAGATTCTGCTTAGAAAACGAAAAATCGACAAATCAGACACAAGATTGGGCAGATGTGGTACTCGGCAGGACACTAAAAGCAGTCACTTTTGTCGACACCTGATGAAATGTGGATACATAAACAAAGATATTCAATCAGTCCAGAATATAAAAGAAGTGTTTATGCATGGATGTAGAACTAGGTATAAAAAACAATTAAGAGGGTTACCAAAAAAAACGTTTCAGGATCGAACATCAATATTCTTGTATATGAATATGAGTCAACTTTGATATCCACTGTAGTTTTTTTCACCCTTGTAACCCGTATTTCTGTCACCTAGGAAAAATTAGATCCTTGAACCTAGTTGTAAAAAAGTTGTGCACAAAAAGTAATTGTAGGGTAGGAACAAATTGGGTGAAACTGCACTTATGTCATAAAAGATTGTGAAGTAAGCTTACCTCCGATTTTACCAATTTTAACTAGAAAGGACTGAGAAAATCATCAGCATCATCATCAATGTCAACATTATTGTGTCGCTTATCATTGTGCCCATCACCTATTGGATTGGCAGGAGGTACAGGAGGAACCTCACCGCGATTGATGTTGAGGTGTCGCATAACAATTTGCATTTCTTGTTTCAAGTCATTTATTTCTTTTTTCTTTTTTGGTAAAGATCAAGTCATTTATTTCTTCGTCTTTCTTTACAATTATATTTTTCAGTTGGTTCACTTCTTGGGTCAATTGCTCATCATGTCGTGTCCTTCTTCGACCAGTCGCATTGGATGATGAAGTTCTAGTATGATTTGGCATGTACATCCTTGACAAGGATCCCATCCCAAATATTTTTCCTTTTTTCATCCCATCCGTTGCCTCCACCCATAATGTCATACTGTTAACTAATGGCTCAGACGCAGCACAACCATCATTACCACTAGCATTGCTCATTAAAAGTTCATCATATTTTTCCTACATTAACAATATAGATGAAAATAAAATAACTTCATATATATATCTACTATAAATATTAAAAACATTCACGATTTTCATTCTAGCCATAAAGCCAAAGTATAACCTTACATACCTTAATAGCTTTTGCTCGATCGTCAATCCATGTCTTATCTTTCTTTTGAAATATGCATTCAAATGTAGTTGCAAATGTCGGTTCCGTCCCCAATTCTTGTGCCTACAAAATGTAAACATTTGTAATTGAATTAAATTAACTTATAACTTATTTAATAGACTTACCAGTCGTTTGCGATGCTCCCCAATATTGATACAGCCCCCAGCATATGTGGTAGACCCTTCACTAGAACTAGAAGATTGATTCTTCTTATTCTGCTCACTGATTTGCTGACTCTTTTCAGTTTCCCAAATTCTGTTAATTTCCATCCAATTGTTAGTTGTAATGAAAGCCGGCTTCACTTTCTTGATCTTCGCTCTATTCATCACATTTCTTATGTGATCACTGACTTTCTTTTGAAAAATTCTTCTCACTTCATTCTCTTTCTGGTTATCCCACCTGAATTTCCACTGCAATCAATACAAGAAAAATTGAAAGTTATTATGATGGTCATATATCCATTACCATGCACCAGACAATTCGGCGATAGACTTTGTTAAGTTCATCCCGGAAAAATATCTGGTCTCTTTAGTACCGAAAACTAAAGAGTTGTTCTAGTCCCTTTACATCATTCTTGACCATCAATATACTACACCGAACTTAGTTGATGAGAAAATAGAATATCTAAAACTTACCTTGAACTCATTCCACCATAAATCTTTCACTTCTTGTGGAACACTTCTGTAATTAATATACTGTCCCATCCAATAGTTTTAAACTATTTTATTGAGTTCCCTCACAACAAACGGAGCATCCGTGATTCTGCAAACATACGGATATTGTGCAACATCGACAATTCAGTTGACATTCATATCTAAAGCCATAAATATTACATATACTAAAAAAAATAAAGTACTTACGAATCTCCAAATAGACATATCATGAATCGGTTATCTTCTTCACTTGTGTTTATGTTATTATGCAAATGTTGCGCTGAATAATAAGGTGGAATGAAAGGAGAGGGGGCCCAAAGGAGATGGAACTGGAAGAGATTTAGTTGGCATGTGGCCAAGTCCCATAACATGTTCTTGAGCGTTGAAGGAAGGACCAATGTGTCCATATTGTCCATCAACATATTGTGATTGAGAGTTAGATGAAAGGACAGGAGACGAGGAAAGGGACGGGGACAAGGACGTTGAAGAGGCTGGTTTTCTATGCATGTGACCTCTACGTTTATACTAACAAGTAGGAAGGTTAGACAAATATGTAAAAAAATATGAACATGTATTACGGACACATAATGACGTACATGACGAAGCTTACCATTTTGGTTTAGAAGCAGAAAATGTTCCCTCTTGATTAGCCAATGCCGAGTGTTTATGACGTGTAATTTCCTACGAACAAATATACTATGAATCGCACTCATTTTGATATCAAACATCAATATATGAGCACGATATGCCATGCTAAGCCGACATTAGCCATAATTAACCACACGATCCACTTTCAAACCACACGATGATTCATCAAGTACAAGAACAACCATCAAACATCAATTTTAGCCACATGATCTTCGTTTTCGGCCACATGATCATTAATCAAAGTGGATGGCCACAGGCATTATAAGCCATTAATTTTTGTGGGCATCTAAAAAAATTTAAATTTCACTCAAAGTGGGTGACTATATGTATTCTAAGTCATTATGTAAAGTTTTGAAATTTTGTTATTTCTTTATTTTTTAATTTTTCTGGGCACCTAAAAAAAATATAAATTTCATTAAAAGTGGGTGGTTACAGGTATTATAAGCCATTATGTAAAGTTTTTGAATTTTTTATTTTTAAAATTTTTTGGGCACCTACAAAAATTTAAATTTCACTCAAAGTGAGTGGCCACAAGTATTCTAAGCCATTTTGTGAAGTTTTGTAATAAAATTAATTTTATTATTTTTAAAATTTTTAATAGGCACCTAAAAAAATTTAAATTTCACTAAAAGTGGGTGGCCATGGGTATTCTAAGCCATTCTATAAAGTTTTGAAATTTTTGAAATTTTTGTATTTTTTTTAAATTTTTTTGGCTCAGTAAAAAAATTAAAATTTCGCTAAAAGTGGGTGGCCACAGGTATTATAAGCCATTCTGTAAAGTTTTGAAAGTTTTCAAATATTTAATTTTTTTGGCCACCTAAAAAAATTTATTTTTTACTCAAAGTGGATGGCCACATGTATTCTAAACCATTCTGTGAAGTTTTGAAATTTTTTATGTTATTATTATTTTTACATCTTTTGTGCACCTAAAAAAATTACAATTTTTCTCAAAATGGGTGGCCACATGTATTTTAAGCCATTTTATAAAATTTTGAAAATTTTGAATTTTTATTATTATTCTTTTTTTGGCACCTAAAAAAATTTAAATTTCACTCAAAGTGGGTGGTCACAGTTTATTTTTTCCATTTTCTGATATTTTGAAATTTTGGCTTTTTTTAATTTTTAAAAAAAAAATTCACCAAATTTAATATTTTCTCAAAATATGACTTTTTTTAATTTTCACGAAATTTTTCTGAATTTTTCTAGAATTGTTCAATTTTAATGCATTTTCTAAATAGACGCTTAATCAACCATCCGATCATCATTGAACGCTTAATCAGCGATATAATGGACAAATTAATCAGTGGAACATCGATTAAAACCACATGCAATCCTGAAATCGACCCTTAACTTAGCCAACCAATTAGATACTAAACAATCCCTAAACAAGTCCGATTAATACTCATTATAGTAGGTACGGTTTAGGGAGTTGCTTACTTGGTTCAAGGCCAAGAAAAATAAAAAATAATTATATTTTGGCCACGGGCCAATGGTCGGCTTCAGTAGGCGTGGGCCTAAGTGGTGGCTAGTTGGCGGTGCTCGCCACCGCCGGGCGAACGATGAGAGGGGGCGGTGATGGCGCTTCTGGCGGCCCGGTTGGCGACGGCGACCCGCTGTTGAGGCTACCGGGCGGGCGCGGCCGGGGTGGGTAGGCGGGGCGGTGGGTGGTGGCGGCGGCGTTAAGCGGCCTTTGCCAGCGATTGGCGGCAATAAGCGGTTAACAATGCTTCAGAGGTTGGGTGGCGGCAATTTGGCGGCGGCGGTGGCGGCAAGTGCTTCGGGTGAGGTTGGGAGGTGATAGGCTGGGGAGGCTGAGCGGTGGCAGCAGCGGCAAGTGCTTTCGAGGTGAGGCTTAGCGGTTGAAGGCGTATTTGACTGACGCGGCGACAAGTGCTTAGAAATGGCTACGATGGTTGAAGCTATTTGTTAGTGGCAATGGCTGGCGGTGGTTGGGTGACGGGCCGAGCGCAATGGTTGGGCGGTGGTCGGGTGACGGCCGACGAAGCCGGGTGAGGCTAGGGGCGACAGCCAGCGGTCAAGAGGCATGCAGCGAGGCACGGGCGAAGTTAGCGACGGGCGCACTTACGACGGCAAAAGACGACAGTGGACGGGCGGGCGATGTGATGGCAACGACGACGGCAGTCCAGGCACTCGGCGAAGACAACGGTTGGGCGGAGGAAGAAGAAGAAGAAGAAGAAGAAGAAGAGGAGGAGGAGAAAAACGAGAAAAAGGCGAAAAGAAAAGAAGAAAAGCTGACAGGCCATGTGCGCGTGCAGGGGGAGAGAGAGAGAGATGGAATTTTTTTGTCTGTCCCGAATTTGCGACGGACTTATTTCGTCCGATCGCAAATTTCCATTGGTCCGTCGCAAATTTGGGAGGGAATTCTTTCGTCCGTTTCAAATTTGCGACGGACTTCTTTCGTCCGTTGCAAATTTGCGATAGACGCAAATTTCCGTTGGTCCGTTATAAATTTGCGACGGACATTTTTTGGTTCGTCGCAAATTTGGGAGGAAATTTTTTTCCCGTTCCAAATTTTCGACGGAATCTTTTTGTCCGTTGTAAATTTGCGATGTACCTTTTTGTCCGTCACAAATTTGGGACGGGAAAAAAATTCCTGTCCCAAATTTGCGACGGACTTTTTTTGTCCGTTGCAAATATACGATGGACTTTTTTTGTCCGTCGCAAATATGCGACGGACTCTTTTTGTCTGTCGCAAATTTGCGACGGAATGTTAGTCCGTCGCAAATTTGGGAGGGATTTTTTTCCATCCCAAATTTGCGACGGACTTTTTTTGGTCCGTCGCAAATGTGCGACAGATTTTGTGTTGATCACAAATTTGCAACGCATTTTTTTCCCGTCCAAAATTTTGCGACAGACAATATTTTTCCGTCGCAAATTTTCGACAGATTTATTTCGGAGTGCAAAAATAAAGGACATTTTCGAATCCATCGGAAATTTGCGACGGATTTGGAAAATTGTCGTGAATTTCACTTTCGTCGATAATTCTTGGATGAACAGTAGCTACGAATAAGTTGTCATAAAATAAGTAACGAAATTAGCAATGATCCAAATCCAATGGAAAATAGAATATTGCAAATGTCATCGTACGAATAATATTTGACTTGTCGTCAGTTAGCAACAAATTTTCGAACAATCAATTAAATTAATAAGAATAATCAACAACAACAATAATAACAACAACAATAATGATAATAAAAATAACAATAATAACAAGAACAATAATAATAATTATGACAACCAAAATAACACTTGTCGCAATAATAATTTCACTAAAAGTGTTTTGTCACAAAAATTTTAATCTTCGTCTTCGTCTTCGTCTTCATCTTCGTTTTCGTCTTCGTCTTCGTCCTTGTCTTCGTCTTCGTCATCTATCTCAAAATTACATTTTGAACCATCTTATACATTTAATTCGCAAATTTCAATTGGATCCACATCTATCATTGCTCCACATAGATCTCGTAAAGTTGGAATGTTATATTCCTCAGTTTTAACCGTGTTACAAACTTCCTCTTGTTGATAGGCTCTATTCTTTTAGTGTTCCTCGATTTTTCTCCGTGCTTTGATTTTACATGCAGCCCACCAATCAGTTTTGTCACGTTTCAAACTAAGATATGATGCATAACATACTTGAATTCCTTGTTGTGCCAAAACAAATGGGTCATATTTTATATACCTTTTTTTGTAATTTATTTCAACCAAATTAAATTTTATATGCACATTCATTCCTTTGACGGGATCGAGTCACTTGCACTTAAATAACACAACCCGCATCATTAAAGGTCCAGAGTACTCTATCTCTATGATTTCATCCAACAAGCCATAATTTGAACTGCCATCATTGAATGACCGAACACACACCACTATTTATTGTGGCTTTTTCCATTCCATATTCTTGAGTGTGAAAATTATATCCATTTATAAAATATCCTGGCCAACTTCGTACTCTTAACTATGGACTCTATGACAAATGATATAGCAATCCTTATTCTCCAAGTTCATTATGATTATTGTGAACTTAAGGTTACACACGTAAAGTCAATAAAATATATTTTAATAAATGATGTATAAAATTTAAATAACTTGATTTTGGGCCATAGGCAACTTACATATATTTTGAACCATGCTACAAATTATTCATTGCACAAACGGTCAAACTCATTTGGTGGTGGTCTACACACTGAAGTTTGGAAAATCCTAGTAATAAATACCATTTATATATTAGCAAATATTTGACATACAATACATATATTTGCAAATTTATACTTACACGAAGTATGGCTCGACTTCTGGGCAGTTTAGTAAAATATATGTATAGGCTGCATGCAATTTTTTGCCTGTTAAGTAACGAAACTGACATGTACCGTTTGGTTGACCTAGATAATTGAAAATAGAGAATGCTTTGCAATTGGGATCACTGGGGCCTTCATCATTTTTGTCTGCTCTCCACCTCTTGCACTGCACGTGCGGCTCAAAACAGTATGACGTAAATGTTGTCACTTCTTTCACAATATATGCATTACAAATTGAAGTTTCAATACATGCCTTATTCTTCATTTTTTTCTTCAAATGATATAAGAATCTAGTTGCAATAGAAAGAAACTTATCGGAACATAATATATAATAAAGTAATTTTAACTTTATTTTAAAAAAATTACCTCTCAAATGGATATATCCATTGAAATTGGACAGGACCTGCAACTTTGGCCTTATAAGGCAAGTGAACTAAGAGATGCTCCATCGAATCAAAAAACGATTGAGGAAATATCCTTTTTAAGTTGCAAAGAATAATTAGAATATCTCTATCCAGTTTTTCCATGTGTTATGCTCACACTGTTAAGTAAATATCATGCAAAAATTACTTAACTCTGTAATAGCGCTCCATACAAAGTTCGGTAGAACTTCCTTGAAAGCTATTAGAATTAGTCTTTCCATCAATATGTGACAATTATGACTCTTCAAACCTGTCAACTTGCATTCATTCAAATCAAGACATCTCCTGAGGTTCGAAGCATATCTATCAGGGAACCGCACAGATTTCAACCATTGACAAACAACTTGCCTCTGTTCCCTATCCAATGTATAAACTGCTTTTGGTTTTGGCCCCCTGCTGCTTGCATCCACATCTAGTGTTAACCGATCACAAATATCTCTCATATCTTTTCTTGCGTTCAAGTTATCTTTTATTTTTCTAGTGACATCCATCACAGTATTTATGACATTATCAAAAATATTTTTTTTCTATGTACATGACGTCAAGATTATGATGAATAAGATGGGCCTTTCAATACGGTAAATCCCAAAATATACTGCGTTTTGTCCACTTATGTGTACTTCCATACTCAAAAGTCGTACCGTGAGGGTTCTGAATAATAGTTGGAAAGTCCTACACTCTCTCCTAAGTTTGATCACCGGTCAACCTCAATGGTGGACGTGTTCTTTCAGTCTTATTCTTGATGAACTCTTTTTTATTCTTTTTCTGAATGTATGATTTATCGGTAAAAATTGTCTGTGACAGTCAAAATAGCTGGGTTTCTTTCCATGTTTTAATCTAAATGACTTTGATCTCTCCAAACATATCGGATATCCTAAGATCCCAGCTATACTCTATCCAGATAACATTCCGTAAGCTGGAAAGTCATTTATCGTCCAAAGAAGAGCAACTTTCATTACAAATATTTGATCGGTAAAAACATCATATGTAAGGACACCTTCCTCCCATAGCCGTTGTAACTCTTTAATCAATGGTTGCATATAAACATTTATTAACTTTTTCCAATTTTGTGGGCCAGTCACGATTAAGGTATCTTCATGCGCATACTAGGTTGAAGATTGTACGGCGTTAAGATAGCTGGCCAACATGAATAACTTTTTTCTGATTTCCTAAATGGGGCAAATCCATCAACACAGAGACCTAACATGATGTATCGAGGCTCTATCGCAAACTCAGGGTATGTTCTATCAAAATACTTTCATGCCTCTGCATCTGACGGATGACACATTAGATCATTTTCTGTTTCATGATTTGCATGCCAATTCATGTGTTTAGTAGTAACTTGAGACGCATAAAGCCTTTGCAATCTGGGGATTAAGGACAGATAAAACATTTGCTTGCATAGTCTACGCTTCTGATTACGACCTTGCCTCTTATTAATCTTGTACGTAGGTTGGCTACAAATTTGCAAGATTCTGCATTTTCATCATCTTTCCAATATAATATACAACCCCTACTATATCCATCAACCCTTACAATCGGAAGACTCAAGTTATCCACTAGCTTTTTCATATTGTAAAAATCACTTGGCATGCTGTTATCATGAGGCATTGTTTTTCGCATTACTTCAACAAAAGAGTTGAAGCAATCTTGCGACACATTATGCTCAGACTTGATATTTAACAGTCTTGTTGTCACTGATAACTCAGTGTAGTTGTCACAACCTGGCCATAAAGGTTCATCTGCTGCTTTCAACACTTCCCAAAACTGATTAGATGAAAAAGCTCCATTACACACATTCTCATCAAAACCCGTTACTCCTATCTCTTCCAATTGTGATGCATGATTAGTACCCACTTATTCAGCTGTAGGAGTAAACCTAGTACTTGCATGGTTCGAATCAGAAACAAAATTTTGACCAGCTGCATCAATCACCATCCTCTCATATGTGTTCAATTGGTCATAATAGCTACATTCTTCCCTAACTAAAAATTGATCACTTCTTCGATATCCTTCATCGATATAAATGGTTCACCATGGCACATCCAATTATAATAATTCGGAGTAAACCCAAATCTACAAAGATGTTCTCTAACTGTATCACTCACATAAAATTTACCATTATTGCACTTTCTACACTGACACCTTAACTTATTTTCATCCATGAACTCATATTTACTACTAGCAAAGTCTAAAAATAGTTCCAACCCAGTATGAAACTCATCGATCAATCCTCAACGTCCAGGTAAGTTCTTATTATACATTCAAGCCCTATCTCTTTGCATTGTGTCTATATTAAAATAAAAAAATCTCGTAAAATATTTAAAATATCATATCTACTGTTGTCAATTAAAACCATAAAATTATGAAAATTTAAATTTTATTTTTCACTCAACAATTACTTTGAAATTTAAAAAATTGAAAAAATTACCATGTAAAGAGAACTTACCCAAATATTTGACTGAAATCTTGATAGCAGAAAGTAGTCAATTTGAAGAGAATTGCAACGTTCACTTGGATTGCGAGACCTTCAATTGGACACGTACCTAAATAAAAGTAAAATCACTTAACATTCATTTTAAATAATATTTTACTTTTTCTGAATTTTTTTTAAAAAAATTTTCTCATATTTTTTTCCGGTCGCCGTTTCGACAACTAGCTAATGCTGGTGAGGCCAAGGCGGCCTCGCCATGGCCGCCGATCAGGCGACCGGCTGATCTGGGCAACGGCGACGTCAACTGGCGGCCATGGCGAGGCTGGACGGCCTCCGCCAGATCTGGGCGAGGCCACCATGGCGGCGAGGTCGACTGGTGCCTCGCCTAGGTGTGTTCGTTGAAAATTTGCGACGGACTGTTTCGTCGCAAATTTTCGACGGACCAATAGAGTCCGTCGCAAATTGCTAGTCGGTCGCCGGTCCGGCGATCGGCCACCAATTTACAACAAACAAAAAAAAAAGTCAATAAAATTTTTTTTTGCTTCCAACAATGAATAGAAAGGACAAGACTATATTAGTCGCATATTTAGTCACGAAATTAGCTATGATACTTACTGATGGAAAAGCTTTACCGAGATTAATTTCTGCGCGTATGGATTATTGAGAGAAACGAAAGAGGGAGAAGTCGGGAGAAAAGTGGGCGACCTGACGAATTGCTACTGAGAGAGAGAAATTGACGGGTGGAGTGCATATCACGAAATTAATTTTCCGTCACAAATTAGCGACGATTCCATTTTCATTGCAAAATCCATCGTAAATTGCGACGGATAAAATATTCGTCACTACTTTCGTCACACAAGGGTGCATTTCGTTGCACAAAATTGCGACGGAAAATAAATCCGTCGCAAATTTACGACGGAAAATTAGTCGTCGCAAATTTGCGACGGAACTAGCAACAACCAACTTTCCGTCTCAATTTTGCAACGAATTTTGCGACGGATTTATTTTCCGTCGCAAAATTCATCGCAAAATTGCTACGGAAAGTTGGTCGTTACTAGTTCCGTAGCAAATTAGCAACGACTAATTTTCCGTCGCAAAATAATTCCATCGTAAATTTGTGACGGATTGTTTTCGTCGCTAATTTGCGACGGATTTCTAAATCCGTAGCAAAGTTTGTTGCAAATTAGCGACGAAAAGTTCCCCGTTGCAAATTTCTTTCGCAAAAATCATATTTTTTTTGTAGTGAATACTATTACTTCATAAGCAAGGAATTCTAGGCTCCTTGACTCATTTATATCGCATCCGCAGGAGCATGACTTGTATGACATTGCCAAAACACTCCCCTATGAATGATGCACCCTAGCACGTCCACAAGGCCATAACTTCATAATTACATTTCACTTAGGTAATATGCAAAAGCAATATTTGAATGTGCGAATTGCCCTTTTCTTATCTCAAGAAAATATCCACGACTACGTCCTATTCTAGAACTGAGGGCATGGAACGAGAGGGAAATTGAATGAAGGAATGAATGAAACGAAAATAAGGAATCGAATGGAATATGTTTCACGATTCTTGTATTTGTACTGACGAGTAAGTTGGAAAAAAAATATGAGGAGACTCCTTTTCTTGTGCAGGGAAAATTTTGGAATGGAAAGTAAGGGTTTTGAAATGTCTAAAATGTCTTTAAATTGGATATCGTAATAATTTTTTAAAATATTTTCCCAAGGAATGAATTGGCATTCCGTAAGGTGGAGCCATGGAGTGAGGATTCCACATCTTTTGGAAGAAACAAACAAAGGAACTGAAATCGTGCCTAAAATAACGATTCTATTCCAGATCCATTCCTTTCTACCAAACAAGGCCTAGTTCGAGCAATTCAATCTAGGATGATTTGACTGAAACTAAAACATTATCGCCATTCGTCATCGATGAAATGTATAATTAAGTTGAGGCTTCCTTTCTTGCTTAAATTCCTATAGACTTCATGGACCAAAATTATTTTTTCTTTTACACACAACTTAGACCTCATGGCAATCCTTGCCCATGTCCTTAAGCCGCAGATACTAACACATAGTGATAAGGCGTAATATTCAATCATCTTCCATTGTCGCAAGCTCAATGAACTCAAACCGAATCCCAATTAAAATCATTAAGATATTCCAATCCGCTGCTTACAACCGCAACTGGATGATTTGAGTACTCTTTAAGTTCTATCATCAACCGTAGATTCGTCAACGAAGTAAGCAAGATGAATTTGTAAATGTGTTAAGATGTTTCTTGCATCATGTTGCTCGCCGACTAAAATGACAGGAGAACTTTATTTTTTGTCAAGAGATAGAAGAAGAAGGCTCAATAAGAGATCTTGAATTGGCTTTTCTCAGCCCCTCTTTTTTCATGCAAAGACTGAATTGAGTGTGCTTCGAATGTTAGAGCCTGTGATGGCCTGCTCTACAAATATATTGATGCAGCGTTCACCAAATAATTCAAGCAAAACCTTATTTAAAGAAAGAAATTCCAAAATTCAATATTGATGATAATATTCTGTCTTTAAAAAAAAACCTTAAAACAAGCTTATATATCCCTAAACCAAACCCTACTAGGACTGTAAAGCATAAAATATCAAAATTACAAAACTGCCCTTAAAATTAAAACCCATAAAAATATTAAAATAATAGAAAAACCTATGTAAACGATCCCAAATAGCTAAAATCCATCATTAGTCACAATTAAAGGCATGAGTTGTGTTCAGACCGCCGTTTCCTTTCAAATGACCGAATTTGAGCCCGATCCAATGTCATTAACTAGGTCCGCCAATTCTAGTCACATCACCGTTTTCGCCTTCCGTTTGGACTTTTGCTTGTCTAATCGGTCCAGAAACGCACCACTAATAAATTCTACATCATTCTCCTCCACTTGAAAAGAACTTGCCCTCGAGTTAAAATCAGGATATGGATATAACGGTTTTGTGGACTCATGAAACAGTGATAAATCAGTAACATTGAAAGTGTTAGATATGCCCATACTATGTGGAAGATCCATAACATAAGCATTATCGTTAATCTTCTTGCTAACAGTGTAAGGCCTATGCTTCTTTTGCTGCAATTTGCTATAAGATCTAACTGGGAATCGCTCTTTATGAAGAAAAATCATGACTTGATCACCTACCGCAAACACCAGCTTTCGCCGCCTATGCTTATTTGCTGTAGTTTTATACTTCTGATTAGCTTCCTCTAACTTCTATTGGACTTCATGATGTACTTCCACAATTTGTTTAGCCATATGATCCGCTGCTACACTCTTATGCGCTTGCTTAGGCAACCGTACTAAATTCAAAGTTTGCTGAGGCGCCTTTATATAAACAATAGAAAAAGGCAACCTGCCAATAGAACTATGAACTGCATTATTATAAGCAAACTCTGCCTGTGATAAAGCAACATCCCACTGCTTCGGCTTATCTCCACAAATGCTTCGAATCAAGTTTCCCAGAGTTCTATTAACTACCTCTATTTGCCCATCAGTTTGTGGGTGAGTTGTGCTATTGAAATTCAAAGATGAATCAAATAGTTTTCATAAAAGTCCGCTAAAAATGCCCTAGAAATTTGCTGTCCTTATAAGAGATAATAGACTTAGGGACACCATGCAAGCAAACTACTTCCTTAAAGAATAACCTGGCCACACTTACTGCATCAGAAGTCTTTCTATAAGGAATGAGGTGTGCCATCGTGGAAAATCTATCAACTAAAACAAAAATAGAATCCACACCTCTTTGTGTTCGTGGCAAACCAAGCACAAAATCCATGGACAGATCTTCCTATATATTGTTAGGAACAGGTAATGACATATATAAGACCTGTATTATTAGATTTCCCCTTAACAGTCTGGCAAACATAACACTTTTATACATACCTGTTGACATCTCTACGCAACTGGGGCCAGTAAAATCGCTCTTGGATTGCAACAATAGTTTTATCACGATCCATGTGTGCAGCTAATTCACCATCATGTAAATCACAAATTACCTTCTCTCGTAATAATGAACGAGGAAGACAAAGCTAGTTGCTACGCATCAAATAGCCATCCTGCACATAAAATTCTTGCACAGGTTGACCGGTAGCACATGACTTCCAAATTTGTCCAAAGTCATCATCATCTGCATAATAATCTTTCAGCTGCTCGAACCCCAAGATGTCCTGGCTTAATGTAATTAACAAGCCAGCTCTCCTACTTAATGCATCTGTTACGACATTATGCACACCTAACTTGTGCTGTAATTTGAAAGGGAATTTTTACAAAAATTGACACCATCGCGCATGCATATCTTTACTAATCCTTTTTTTAACTATTTAGATACGTCAAAGCTTCATAATCAAAATAAAGGACGAATTCTTTCTTAATCAGATAATGCTTCCAGGTCTTTAAAGCCATTACGACAGAATAGAATTCTTTATTATAAGTGCTCTACTTCTGCCTCGTCTCGCTAAGTTTCTCATTGAAATAACAAATTGGTCCGTGCTCTTGAGACAAAACAGCTCTTATACCCACTCCACTAGTATCACAGTCCACTTAAAATAGTTCATTAAAATCAGGTAGGGCAAAAACAGGTGCAATACATAACTTTTCCTTCAGAATAGCAAAACTATTCTCTACTTCCTCTCTCCATAGAAATTTTCCTTTTTCCATATATTCAGTAATCAGGCTGCGATAGTAGTGAAATTCTTAATAAATTGTTGATAGAAAGTAGCCAACCCATAAAAACTCCTGACCTCAAAAACTGTTTTAAGAGTCGGCTACTCTCTGATTGCTCTTACGTCACCTCATCTACCTCTATTCCTTCAACAATAATAATAAACCCCAAGAATAATAGCTTATTAGTTAAAAAACTGCACTTCTTAAGATTAACATATAGTTTACTAATCTGCAAAACTATCAACACCTCCCTAAAGTGCATTAGATGATCCTTCTCAGTCTTACTGTAAATCAGGATATCATCAAAATAAACTACTACGAATTTACCAATAAAAGATTTCAAAACCTGATTTATAAGTTTCATGAAAGTACTTGGAGCATTGAAAAGTCCGAAAGGCATTACCAACCATTTGTATAACCCCTCATTTATTTTGAAAGCTGTCTTTCACTCATCTCTAGGCCGAATCCGAATCTGATGATACTCATTCTTCAAATCTAGTTTTGAGAACTACTTAGCACCGTGCAACCTACCAGCATGTCATCCAATCTTGAAATTGGAAATTTGTAACCCATAGTTATTTTATTAATGGCCCTACTGTCTACACACATCCACCAACTCCCATCTTTTTTAGGAGTCAACGAGGTTGGAACAGCACATAGGCTCATGCTATTTTGAATGTGCCCCTTTTGCAACAATTCTTCCACCTTCTCTTTTAGAATCTTGCTCTTTTTTGGACTCATCCAATAGTGCGGTAAATTAGATAGACTAGCATTAGGAATTAAGTCTATATAGTGCTGAATATCACGTATAGGAGACAACTCATTTGGGATCTCCACAGGCATCAGCTCACTAAACTCCTTCAATAAAGGCTTAACTAATTTGAGCTGTTCCTCCACTTGTAATTCAGCCTCTGACTTGAATGCATGTTTCACTATTAACGCATGAATCTGTCGGGTCTCTTTAATCTCAGCTTCAAATTTCCTTGAAAGGGTAAAGAAATTATTTTCAGCAGATTGTTTTCCTTTATTCTTCAGTGGCAGTAACGTGTACTTCACTCCATCCTTCACGAGGTTATATTGATTGCTCCTTCCCGAATATTACATATCCACATCAAATTGCCACGGCCTCCTAAATAATACGTGACATACATCTATGTCTACCACATCACAATACAGTTCATCATGATATTTTCTAATGGAGAATGGAATTTTACATCGTTTAGTCACTTGAATGCTTTCCGCTTCAAATTTAATCCACCCTAATGTATAAGGATTAGGATGCTTCTCCACGGGTATTCCCAGCTTCTTCACTGCCTCATTTTCAATGATATTCTCCATACTTCCATTATCAATAATCACAGTAAATATTTTTCCTAGAATAGTGTACCTAGTTTGGAATAGTTGATGGCGTTGTGAATCATCTTTCTGTTTTGGGGCCAATATCATCCTGCGCACCACACAATTTACTTCCCCTTCTTCATCTTCAAAATTGTCTTCTTCACCATCTAGCTCACAGCAATACTCATCTTCTTCCTTATCTCTCGCTGCCATGTTTACGGTTTTTCTCTGAAGGCATTCATTAGATCGGTGCCTAGATTAATTATACCTGTAACACTTTATCACAGCTGGTTTATCATAAGGGTTAGGGTTCGTAGTTTTCTGTGCTTGCGTTCCCTTATCCCTCGACTTGTTCATAGGATGCCTTTCTACTGTCTTATTTTCTTGATTTCATCCTAGGTTGTTGCGGTTGTTGAAGCCGCTCTTCTCTATCAAACTACTCGAACTGAAATCTCGATAATTTTCGTATGCTCTTTTTCCCTCGTCTTGCTGCATCAATTCTGCCTTCATTCTCATATTCTTCGCTTCAGTTAAATTTCGCAAAAATTGCACCCGAATTTTATCTCGAATGAAGGATTTCAAACTATCAAGACATCTGGCCACCTGCTGTTCCTTCGTCTCCAATAGATTATTCCACTTCACCAATCTCATAAATTCGGCCGTATACTCATGTACAGTCCGATTGCCCTACTAGCAACGTTGGTACTACTGGAACATAACTTGTTCATAGCCAGGTGGAAGGAACTCTTGTTTTAGCAGCCTCCTCATCTTAGTCCAAGTTCGAACTCCCTCTTTCCCTTCTCACTCTCTCTTATTCTACAATCTCTCCCACCATGTAGATGCACCCCCTTTAATCTACATGCTACTAATCGCACCTTTTTCTCACAAGGGGTCTCTATATAATCGAAAAATCTATCTATATCAATAAGTCAATCCAAAAGTTCTTCTATGCCCAGACTTTCATTAAAATAAGGAATATCGACTTTCAATTTAAAGTCATTACCTTCACGATCGTCGTAACGTCGTCTTCCATTTCTCCTATCATATTCTCTTTGAAATCCTCCATGACAATCTTTGCCGCCATAATCAGCATGTTCCTCATCAAAATAATCATTTTCTTCTTCTTGAACTCTCTGAAAATAGAGGGTTATTTTGCCTTCGGACAGAAACAGGTCTATCAACAGGATCACCTGCGAGCAAGATCTGCACCCTGTCTTCAGTCATTTTGCCGATTCCGATTCACATCAACGCCGAGACCTTCGAATCAATCTGTTAACTCATCAAATCATTTTTCGAAACGACGAAGAGTTTGATCGATTCGTTGATCCAAGCGTTCTATTAAACGTTGCTCCAAATATTGCAGCACGTCATCCCTAAGGGTCGGGGCTCCAGTCTCCTCATCATCATCATGAAGACCACCGCCAATCGCCATAGGCTTTGATACCACCTGATGCAGCGTTGAGCGAGTAATTCAAGCAAAACCTTGCTTAGAGAAAGAAATCCCGAAATTCAATATTGATGATAATGTTTTGTCTTTTTAAAAAAAAAATGTAAAACAAGCTTATATATCCCTAAACCAAACCCTACTAGGACTATAAAGTATAAAATATCAAAATTACAAAATTGCCCTTAAAATTAAAACCCATAAAAATATTAAAATAATAAAAAAAACCCATGTAAACGATCCTAAATCGCTAAAATCTATCGTTAGTCATAGCCAAAGGCGTGAGTTGTGTTTAGACCGCCGTTCGCTTCAAACGACTGAATTTGAGCCCAATCTGATGTCGTTAATCGGGTCCGCCAGTTCTAGTCGCATTATCATTTCGCCTTCTGTTTGGACTTTTGCCTATATATCCGGTCCAAAAATGCACCACTAATAAATTCTACATCATATATACATCTGAAGGAAAGCAGCTGCCACCTAATAGCAAGGCAGATGGGGAGTACGCAGGTGAACAAGCACAGGGGCTTATAGCAGTTATAGCTGAGGTAACTAGATGGGCCATGGATGGAAAAGTTAGTGCTGGGTGTGAGCAACGAGATGGAAGTAGAAGCGTTCAAGTGACTGATGGGATGGGAGCTACCGGTCTATAGGGAAGTCCTTTAAGAATATAAATCATAGGAGCACCCAACCATGACAAGGCCCTATTTAGGGACAAGGATTGCTTGCTTAACTTTTTGATTCACTACAAATCACTACAAAAAATAAGGATTTAGCCACGAAAATTAGCAACGAAAAATTTCGTTGTAAATTTGCGATGAATTTTGCCATGAAAACTAAATTCGTCACAAATTTGTCACGAATATTTGCCACGAAGTTTGCAACGAATAATTTTTCGTCTCTAATTTGCGACAAAATTTGCTACGAAAAATTATTCGTGGCAAATTTACGACCAAATTTGCGACGAAAAATTATTCGTGGCAAATTTACCATGAATTTTCCAACGAAAATAGAACATATTAGAGTAAATGCGTTTTTTTGAAATTCGTGGCAAAATTGGTGGCAATTGCCATGAAATTTCCAACGAAAATAGAACATATTAGAGTAAATGCGTTTTTTTGAAATTCGTGGCAAAATTGGTGGCAATTGCCATGAAATTTCCAACGAAAATAGAACATATTAGAATAAATTCCTTTTTTTTAAATTCGTGGCAAAATTGCCACGAATTTTGCCATGAAAGTAGAACATATTAAAATAAATGTCTTTTTTTTATTAAATTCGTGGCAAATTTGCCACGAATTTTCCAACAAAAATAGAACATATTAGAATAAATGCCTTTTTTGAAAATTCGTGTCGATTGCCACGAATTTTCCAACGAAAATAGAACATATTAGAATAAATGCATTTTTTTTTAATTCGTGGCAAATTTGCCACGAATTTCATATTAGAGTAAATGCGTTTTTTGAAATTCGTTGGAAAATTCGTGGCAATTGCCACTAATTTTCCAACGAAAATAGAACATATTAGAATAAATGCCTTTTTATAAAATTCATGGCAAAATTCATGGCAAATTGCCACGAATTTTCCAATGAAAATAGAACATATTAGAGTAAATTCCTTTTTTTGAAATTCGTGGCAATTGCCACGAATTTTGCAACGAAAATAGAACATATAAGAGTAAATGCCTTTTTTTAAAATTCGTGGCAAATTCGCCACAAATTTTGCCACGAAAATAGAACATATTAGAATAAATGCCTTTTTTTTAAAATTCATGCCAAAATTCGTGGCAAATTTGCCATGAATTTTCCAACGAAACTAGAACATATTTGAATAAATGCCTTTTTTGAAAATTTGTGGCAAAATTCGTGGCAAATTTGCCATGAATTTTCCAATGAAAATAGAACATATTAGAGTAAATGCGTTTTTTTGAAATTTGTGGTAAATTTGCCACAAATTTTTCAACGAAAATAGAACATATTAGAATAAATGCCTTTTTTTTAAAATTCGTGACAATTGTCACGAATTTTCCAACGAAAATAGAACATATTAGAGTAAATGCGTTTTTTTGAAATTCGTGGCAAAATTGGTGGCAATTGCCACGAATTTTCCAATGAAAATAGAACATATTAGAATAAATGCCTTTTTTTAAAATTCGTGGCAAATTTACCATGAATTTTTCCACGAAAATAGAACATATTAGAATAAATGCCTTTTTTTAAAATTCGTGGCAAATTTGCCACGAATTTTTCAACGAAAATAGAACATATTAGAATAAATGCCTTTTTTGAAAATTCGTGGCACCAACGAAAATAGAATATATTAGAGCAAATGCGTTTTTTTTGAAATTCATTGCAAAATTCGTGGCAATTGCCACGAACTTTCCAACGAAAATAGAACATATTAGAATAAATGCCTTTTTAAAATTCGTGGCAAAATTCCAACAAAAATAGAATATATTAGAGTAAATGCGTTTTTTTGGAAATTCGTGGCAAAATTCGTGGCAAAATTCGTGGCAATTGCCATGAATTTTCCAACGAAAATATAACATATTAGAATAAATGCCTTTTTTTTTTAAATTTGTGGCAAATTTGCTGCGAATTTTGCCACGAAAATTGAGCATATTAGAATAAATGCCTTTTTTTGAAATTCTTGGCAAAATTCGTGGTAAATTTGCCACGAATTTTGCCACGAAAATAGAACATATTAGAATAAATGCCACGAAAATAGAACATAGTAGAATAAATGCGTTTTTTTTGACATTCGCGGCAAAATTTGTGGCAAATTTGCTGCGAATTTTGCTACGAAAATAGAACATAATAGAATAAATGCACTTTTTTGATTTTTGTGATAAAATTCATGGCAAATTTGCCATGAAAATAGAACATTGTAGAATAAATGCTGTTTTTTAAAAAATTCGTGGCAAAATTCATGGCAAATTTGCCACGAATTTCAAAAAAATGTCGGCAAACAAATGCAAAGTCATCTTCTTCGCCGTCCTCCTCGCCAAAGAAGAAGCCCGAACCAAATCTCCTCCTCGCCGTCGACTATGCCCAGATCTGGTTGCTAATTTCATCGCAATTTAGCCACGACAGGCAGCCTCAACAAACCCCAACACGTTTGATCACGATTTTAGATTATGTTTATTTCGCGGAAAATATAATATTTTCTGGAAAATGTTTATTAGAAGTCATTTTTCATGAAAATGATAATATTTTTTGGTATTTGGTTGAAGCTTGCAAATGAAATAAATTTTTTTTTTCACCATTTGGTAGGGAAAATCTAAAAATTACCAAAGAATTTGAATTTTTATTTTTTTTTTTTTTTTTCTTTTTCTCGGCTAATGGCCAGTAGTTGGGCACAAGCAAGGGATGACCTCACCAGCCTCGGGCAAGGCCCATGATCTATTGCTGACTGTGCTTGTGGTTGGCCACTGGGTGAGAGAGAAGGAAAAAGAAAAAAAAAGAAGAGAAAGAAATTTCAAATTTCAAATTTAAAAAATAATTAAAACTACAATTTTTTTAGTCATATTTTTATAAAAGCGAACATTTCATTGATCATAGACCCGAACCCGAGCGTCGAGGACCCGCGTACGGCCTTTGTGGACTAAAGCTTGAGCATTAGCGACTCGAGCATAGCTTTTATGAGCCTACAGGCACCAGGGGTTCAACCCCGCCCTCAATAGACCTGGGCATGGGTGCTGGGGACCCGGGCTCCTGGCCGATGGATACTTGGTCCCGAATGCCGGGACCTGGGAACCAACATTAGTATTTTCATTTCCAACTGTAGAGTTTCAGATTCAAGTGCTGACATTTAATCATATATTTGAAAATGTTTTCCAACTTCTCAAAAGAAAAAATCATTTTCTCAAATTTAAGCATAAGTCTTCCATTGACTTGGGAAACTACTTTCCGTCGACTCATTTTTTTTGTAACAATGCATTTTTCTTAGGTTGGAAATGATATTTTTTATATTTTGGCGGAGGGGTGTAGTGATAACTAAAGTGAAGATGCATAGTACTCTCCAAAAGTAAAAGTAATTTGTGCATTTGTTATTTTTCAAAAAGAAAAAAATATACCTTTTATCCATTTATTTCGTACTTTTTTAGTCTATGTATTTTTTATTTATCTAACCAAATTCTTTTATTTGCACAAATTTTCATTTAAGTCCAACACCATTTAGCAAAATTCATGTGACATGTCCACGTAGAAATTCACATATTTTATTCGCGTCATACATTAGCAACGTTTGACGATTATATCAGCTAAATTCGAATGGATTTGATGTTGAAGGGACTTGAAAAAGAAATTAGAAAGATTTTATCACCAAATTAAAATTAAAAGGACAGAGACTTCATTAAAAATGCATGATAGTATATGGAAGAAAAGTATAATTTCTCCTTTTAAAAATAAACATATCTAAATGGTATCGGGTAGAGTGCAGACAGGCTATTAAGAGAAAAAAGTTAATCTCATACCCAAAAAATGATTTCATTAATTTAACATGTTATCCTTTTTTTCGAAATTGGCAGGGAGAGTATATTCAAGTGCTCAAAATAACTCCAATCAAATAATTCGTTATCATTATTAGCGACGGATTTAGCCATGAAAAAAATCCGTGGTTAATTAGCGATGAATTTAGCCATGAACTTGACATTACCAATTTAAAAAATATAAAAATTTTATGACGAATTTTTTTTTCGTGGCTAATTAGCGACGAACTCTTATGTTCATTGCTAATTTTGGCGACTTAGCGATGAACTCTTATTTAAATTAGCGACGAACAGAAGAGTTCGTCGGCAATTTTGCTCCCCGCCCTTTCGTGGCAAATTTGCCCGTCCTAGCCCCAATTTTTCTTTCTCTCTCTCTGCTATTCCTCATATCCCCCCCTCTTCCGCCAAACACCTCTCCGTTGCTCCCTCCTCCCCTCCGCCAGCCATGATGGCCTCCGTCACTGCTACCGCCGCCGTTGCCTCCTCCTCCGTCACCATATGCTCATTTCGCGCCCATAAGCCCTTCCTCGGCCCAGATCTGGAAGAGGTCGGCCACCGCTCGACCTCGTGCAGATCTGGGCGAGGTCGAGTGGCCCCGCCCATGGCTGCTCGACCTCGCCGTCGCCCAGATCTGGGCGACGGCGAGGGCGAGTGGCGGCCATGGGCGAGGTCGGGATCTGGTGCTTCGTCGCTGAGGGCCCCACGATCTCCTAGCCGAGGGCCGCCAGCGGGGGACTGGTTGATTGCATGGTAGTCGGGGGCGGGATTAGCGGGCTCTGCATCGCCCTGGCGCTCACCACGAAGCACCGCGACAAGGCCCCCCGACGTGGTCGTCACCGAGGCTAGGGACCGCGTCGGTGACGACCACGTCGTCAGATTTCCATCCCTTCATCCCGTTATTTTCCACTGAATGCATCTTCAGATGTACTTCTTCTCCAGGTATTACAAACTACATAACACTCTCCAATCTGCATTTTGTACTTGATATGAAGGCTATGTTACTCTAATGTTCATATGCAGTTGGATCTGTATACCACATCCAATGGAGTTCTAATTAGAAATGCTACCAGAACTAATCCCAAAGATCCTTCTATCGAGTTGGGACCTGAATTTGATAAGGTGAAGGTTACTTTAGTTGTGTATTCTTATTCCGCCTATTACGAATATTAATGTCATGTTTCATTATATCTGCCTTTTTCAATTCGGAAGTTTTGTGAGCCGCTTCGAGTCTAGTCCCAGTGTAGTTGAGTTGGATAGCTTGAAAGTCACTGGTGATGTATAGTTTGGAAATGGCATTAAGCTCAAGGTATAGACATTGCGCTCGGCACTTGTTTTGATATACTTTGTCCGATTATTGCGGATCTACTACAAATTTATGGGACCTATAGTTAAACCCATCAGACCACCGGTTAAATTATGAAGATTTGCTTACTCTGTTGAGTCCATCTATACAGTATGAGTTGCAAGTAAATCTATGTTTAGTTAAAGATGCAGTGTTTGCAATTTAATTTAGATCTAGGCTATCTTGCAGACTCCGCTCTCTATAGAATTTATTCTGTCTCATGTGTTAAAGTACTTTTAGATGTAATTTGTAGTCAATCATTACAAAGAATATACTGTGAACTTAAACATATCAGGATGGACATATTTTGTCTAAAATGTTATGTGAAGTAATCATTTAGTACAGATGGCGATTGTCATAACCATTTCGTGTTGTTGATCTCATTTCAGTAGCAATGGATTTTCACTTATGTACTTTGAAGGGTTCACAGTAAAGGGATTGGGATTACAAGGTATGAAATACCTGGATGTCCTTTTATAATATATCTATGTATCTTTAGTACCTTGGTCTCCCCTGATTATGTTGGAGAGTGTGGTTTTGGTTTTGAGGAAGTAACTTAAACATATCGAGAACCGGTAGTGGCAGATTAAACCTAAGCTATTCTACATTGTTTTGGCATGATACTTAATATTCTTGTTTGAAATAATAGGAGGAAGGATGTTGTATCTTTCTTGGGTAAGTTGGCCAACCAAGAGATGGTCAATGCAATGCATGTTCTGCTTTTGTATCTATGAAGTGCTCCAGATGATGAAAAACCTTTGGTTGCCATACTTATGCTGCACTTTGATCTACTGGTATACTTTCTTGACTATTCATCTTGTAGTTTTTGGGATTTTATTGGATTTTGAATTCGATATTTGTAACTTCTCTTCTTGCCCATTTTTTAGTTGCATCTGTAAGATATGCCTCGGTGAGTATGACGAAATTTTATGGTGATTAACTTGGTATTGGAATTTGAAGATGCAGTGTGAATTTGCAGATTTAATGAAGCCTACTCTTATTTTTTTATTATCTATTCCAGAAAATTATGGCTAAGATAACACTTTGGTGCAGGTAGAACCTCGGAAGTACAGCATATACAGAGAAGAGGCTATTGATGCAATTTCTGCATAAGTTATGCAAATGAGAGGTTGCAACAACATTTCAACTGGCATCTGTTAAAACTGGAGCAGGAAATGAGCATCACACATGAACTGTATCTCTAATAGTTTTGTTTAGTATTTATATGATGGGGATTGTCGCTAAAAGCAGGATATTCTTTTTTGATTCATTTCTGTCGTCATTATTTATTGTGCAAGATTAGTTATTGTGCAAGATTATTTATTCTCTCATTATGTGTACTATAAAGAAAAATATTTGTCATTCTTGTGGAAAACGTTGATGAATGTATTTCATTTTCATATTATTATAATATTTTGATGTTATTAAATGCTCAATGTTAAATATAAATTCTAGAAATTAATTTTTCTTTTAACTATGTTTAAATTTGTGGCAAAATTCGAATTTTGCCACGAATTGGTTTTCGTCGGAAATTACCAATGAAAACTCAAATTTTTTGTCGCCAAAATTTGCAAAAAAAAATTTGCGATGAATTTTTTTATTTGTCGCTAATTTCGTGGGAAATTCATTTTGCCACGAATAATTAATGACGAATGTTGTCACGATTTTTGTGACTAATAATTAGCGATGAATTTTGCAAACGGTTATCTACGAATTTTGTCACGAATTTGTTTGCGTTGCAAATTACCAACGAAAAATTAAAATTTTTTATCGCAAAAATTTCAGACGCCAAATTAGCGACTAATTTTTTTTCGTCGCTAATTTCGTCAAAAATTCGTTTTGCCACGAATTTTACCACGAATAATTACTGACGAATTTTGCTACGATTTTTACAATGAATAATTAGCGACGGATTTTGCAACGAATTTTGCCAATTAATTTTTGTAACGAAATTTTTTTCGTAGCAAATTACCAACGAAAATTGAAATTTTTTGTTGCAAAAATTTGCAACGATGAATTATCGACGAATTTTTGCTCGTCGCTAATTTCGTTGGAAATTCGTTTTGCCACGAATAATTATTGACAAATTTTGCCACGATTTTTGCAATGAATAATTAACGACGAATTTTGCAACGAACTTTGCAACGAATTCAGCCACGAATTTTACCACGAATTTTGCAACGAAAAAATTTCGTTGCAAATTACCAACGAAAATTGAAATTTTTTGTCGCAAAAATTTGCGACGACAAATTACCGAAGAATTTTTGTTTGTTGCTAATTTCGTTGGAAATTCGTTTTTGCCAAATTTTTCGTGGCAAAATTCATTTCAAAAACCCTTGTTTTTTGGTAGTGAATCCTTTCACCCTTCTTATGCTGCTTGCAACTACGAGGATTCTCAAATTACCAACGAAAATTGAAATTTTTTGTCGCAAAAATTTGCGACGACAAATTACCGAAGAATTTTTGTTTGTTGCTAATTTCGTTGGAAATTCGTTTTTGCCAAATTTTTCGTGGCAAAATTCATGGCAAAAACCCTTGTTTTTTGGTAGTGAATCCTTTCACCCTTCTTAGGCTGCTTGCAACTACGAGGATTCTGATTGATTTTACATTTTCTAGGAATAGCCAGTCCCAGAGAACCAAGCCTTCCCGAATCGCAAACACCTGATGAAAAGGGGATGGGGAAAGCTACGGTCCAGATTTTTCCCCGATCACCAGTTGTTACTCCACACCGAGGATTACTGGCGCAAGAAGATTGTGGTGTAGTAACAGCAATCCGTTATCATATGAGGCCGCCACGTTGATTGGCAAAAAGAATAGGACATTCCATACAAACCTTGTTCGTTGATATCACAAGGGCTTGAAGAGGAATTGCCCTCTTACTTCTTCCCTCAAGCTTTCCCGAGTTAATCCAATGCTACATCCATTTGCGATTCAATTGATGCTAATTTGGCTATTAATGAACGAAGGTTAGAAAACAATTTGAAGCTAAGACAAGAAGGAACAGGTGGTGGTTCGAGTCTAAAATATTGCTTTGCATAGAATATTTTACACATCGAAGCACTATTTGCTTTAAATAAAACCTTATCGACTCAAGTTTCTTTGCCTCGATGCACTATTTTTAAGGCAAAGAATTCAAAAACTCACTCGAAAAAGTAGGAGGCAATAGCTTTATTTGCTTTGGACCAAGCAATTGAAGATAGGTCTCTTGCACAAATAAAGCTACTGTGGTCTTTTCATTTCATTTGTGGGGAAATGTGTTTCAGTTTGTGTATCCTCCAGTGTACGTTTTCATCTGACGAAGGGGGCCTATAAAATGCCATCTTTAGTCATTGGCCAGATTAGTATCTGAATAGAAAAAAATGGGTTTATTATAGCAGAAATAGGAAAAAGCATACCCTATCTTCTACTGGGGTTTTTCTGAAAGGAAGATTCGGACACATCCAGCGGCTTGCTGTTATGAAACTAAAAATAACCAGTCACCTAGTTAAGAGGCCATTTGATTACGTTTACACAAACTAAATTTCTGTTTTTATAAGTAAAAAAAAAAAACATTACGTAAACTTAGAAAATGGTGTATAATTTCATTATTTCGATGCACGTTTTTGTCTACACTATATGCTGATAGAATAATATGAAGGCGGAAACACTCACAATGAAATTGAACTTCTGTTTCACAATTTTTGTTTTTGTTTTTCCTTTTTTTCTAATGAAATGATCACAATACTTACCTTTATAGAGGCTTATTAAATGACTGTTACTCTTAAACAACTCATAAATGTATCTACCATTTCAAGGAGATACATTCATTGAATTTACAAAACATTGAACTGGACATAGAAACATGAATCTAAACATACAAGAACATTCTAGATAGATGTAGGACATTTAAGAATTTGGATATATTACTAACACATGTCACCCCGATCTGTAACTTCTAGTTTGCCTTGTGCAAGATGACCTGAACACCATACTGTGGCTGCTGGGTGATGACAGTATTAGGAGCATGCACATAAGATGGAGAGAGCTCGAATGTGAATAGCTGAAGTATCATGGCGAGCACCATCTTTGCCTCCATCATTGCAAAGTTCTGGCCAATGCATATACGAGGGCCCCATCCGAATGGTAAAAAGGAGACTCGGTTTTTGGTGGCCTTGGACACTCCCTCAGCGAACCTCTCTGGCTTGAACTCCTCAGCATCCTCGCCCCACAGTTCTTTATCATGGTGGATGAAGAGAATCGGCATTGAGAGCTGGACTCCAGGGGGTAGGGTCAGCTTCCCCAGTTTTGTTTCCTTGTGAAGCTTCCGTTGCAGCTCGATCGCCGGCGGGTATAGCCTTAGGACCTCATTCAAGATCATCGTGACCTGATTGTGACAAATCCGCAGAAGAAGTCATATGGTAGAGATGTGTAAGTATGATTATGATGCTAGAGAAAGACTACTACAATGAAATCAATATCCACAAAGAGAATGAAATTGATTGTAATTATCTAGTAAAAATGGCTTGTGACTATTGTCCAAAAAATCAAGTTCTTGTCCGGAGGAGAAATCCAAGTTCTATCCAAGGTGAGAAGAAAACGCTACTGTCAATTCATTGTCGTGTTCATCTTCATAGGATGGCATTATTTTTAACCAAACGTTCCGACTACAAAGGATAGCAAACGAGTATCTAGTAAGAATAGAATGATTTTAATGTGTAATGTGATAAAAAATGCTCTCGAAGAACACTTCAGATTGGACCTTTTTTTTCTTTTTTTGGTAAGGTCAGATTGGACCTATTATGCGTCCCACTCTCAACAAAAGAAGAAAAGAGCATTGAACTTACAATCTTGAGGTGGCCTAAACCATCAAGGCCAGGTTTTCTGCTTCCAAAGATTTGGAGGACCTCCTCCCTAGCTCGGGCTTGCCAATCCGAGTGCACGCTCAACAAGACGATGGTCCAAACCAGCAAGACCGAAGTGGTCTCTTGTCCGGCAATGTAGAAAGTCTTGCACTCCTCGATCACATCGTAAAGGCTCATCCTGACATTCTCCTTTATGTTTGACTCCAGCAACAGCCCCAGCAGATCATCGCCAGCACAGTCCCCTGCCCTCATTGCTTTCTCTCTTCTGCAGACGATGTCCATGAGCAGAGCCTGGAGTTCCTTTTCTATGTTCTTCATCCTCCTGTTCATATTAGTTGGCACAAACCTGCGAAATATTGAATCAAATAGTTGGATTCTTTAGAATGTCATGATTGTAAGCCATAAGCTCGATCATTTAGATTCAATTATCATATGAATGATGAAAGATTTTACCTCCAACCCGGGATGTAGACTGATTGAACGGCTTTAAGTGCGAGAAGGGCTTGTTCCTCCTGAAGTTCAAAGATCCTTTTGCCTTCTTCAAAGCTACTGCCAAATGCTGTCCGAGAGATCACGTCACGGGTCAAATTTTGAAGGTCAACCCATGCATCGACCTCGCACGATCTCTCTACTGATACCATTTTCTCCCATCTATCTACCATTTCAGTGCAACTTGAATAAAAAGCGGGTAACATAAGCTGCAAGAACAACAGACCAATGCAAACAAGGAGTTACAAAGAAAATTACCGAGGCGTCAATGTGTGGGGTTCCATTTATTTGAGCAGAGTATAGTTTCATGTACCTTTAACTTCTCCATGTGGAATGCCGGATTGATGATCTTCCGGTGCCGAGCCCATTTCTCGCCTTCATGGTTTATGAGTCCATCCGCGAGCAACTTCACCAGGGGATTGGGGGCTGGCTTGGGATAGTCGTTTATGTTGGAGAAGATCTGCTTTAGTTGTTCGTGGTTCGTTATGATCACTCTCGGTGTTGGGCCTATCCACATGAACGAGTCTTTGCCTGCAATGCACCCAGCAAAATGAGAGCCAAATTGCCAAAAGAACTATTTAGAGTACATCCTCAGCTACTCTCTAGGAATACATGCAGATGCAATTGGGTGATTTAATTTATATTGGGAGGGGAAATGTTGATTATAATAATTACCAACAAGTCTCTTCTACATCAAGAATCATTTCATGACAACAGACGATGAATGTCAACAAAATCTTATTAATCTCATTTACAAATAGAATTGTGTGTCAAAATAGAACATTCTACGAATGTTAGTCCTTTAGTCTCCATACATCGGGCCTTTCTTGCTTACGTTTTCAAAAGAAAAACTTACTAAATTGGCAATTGCATTTTACTTAGAAAAATCAAGAAATAAATTTTTCACGTGATGGTGAAGGATCCCAAATGTTTACAAACCGAAAATTTCATGGTCTGTTCCTACTCCGAGACCCCATCATCTCGCAACTTCTTACACAAACATAACTTAAATGATAATTTTTGCTTTTTTGAGGGCAGTGACCACCATCATTCCAATCATTCGGTACGTGTTTCTAGTGATTGATGGATTCATGCCCGTGTCATTGAAATGCCAGGTAATCCAAAAGGACAGAGACCAGAAACTCAGGCCAAGAAGACTTGAGCGGGTGGCAGAAATCCATCCAAGACTCGTTCCTCATTATTATCCACACGAATTTTGGTCCCACTGAATTGTGAATGACTTCGCATCTTGTGCGACCGTATGCATCAACTGTGTATGGGCTTGGTTCAAAAAGGGTGTAGTCACTTCCCTATGACAATGACTTTGGGCTTATTTGGTTCGATTTTGGGAGAATGCTTTTGGCAAAATGTAAAGCCCTTTGAGCTAAAATAGTTTTTCGAAATGTAAGTAGTGTTTGGTAATGTGCATTTTAAAATCAGGTTTGAAAGCAACTTTGGTCTAAATATCGTTTAGTAAAAACTAATTTTGTAAGAGACTTTTGTTAATATTTAAAAAGAAAAAAATTAGCAAAGAACTCAGCCACCGCTGGCAAGTCAAAACGGCTGTCGGCCAACCTTTGCTGGACAAATCTAGTTGCCGGACAATTGCCAACTGCCAGCCTCGCCTGAGGTTGCCCAACCTCAAGCGAGGTGGCACTGCTGCTTGGGTTGCATGACCTCAGGTGACGCGGCCTAAGGTTGCCTGACCTAGGCGTTGCCTGGGTCACATGAGGCCGACCAACGTTGCTTGGGGGTTAGCCAACCTCCGGCGATCGTCGCTTAGGGGTTGCTTCACCCCGGCGATCACCACCTGGGGTCACTAGGATCGGGCGACCCCCAGGCGGCGGTCACTGAACCCCTTAGGCGGCGGTTGTCGGCCTCCGATTCGGTTTCTTGGGAAAATGAATAATGTGTATGAACAGTGTACTTTGCATTTTGAAAATGCAATTTGCCAAAGTGCCTCCAAACCTGCTTTGAGCTAAGGGACTTTAGAAACCTTTAGAAATATAATTATACTTTTTCAAAGTGCTCCAAAAAAATTACTAAATACTATTTACATTTGATAAAGAAATTTTAGTGCTCAAATGAGCATTCTAAATAACAAACCAATCATGATGGCTTTGACTTCGTCAAAGCATGTTTCTACGTTAGTTGACATCCATGAATCTTCAATCATGATGACTTGGACTTTTAGGGTGATCGGCCAGCCGACATGGGCATAAGTCTTGTCAGTCACATAGTCGAGCGTCCGTAGATATCAATCATCCATCGATGTGCATAAAATATATTATTATATGGCCGAGTAAAAGTTTAAATATGAAAGCACGTGATCATATACGATTTTTATTTGATGTTCACTCTTGGATGATATGATGTTTGAATTGTGTGCATATCAAAATAAGTAATAATTTTCTTTTGGTCGAATAAAAATAAGTAATAATTTAAAAGACGAGAATATTGCCATCTTTGGTCGCCAAAATTCTAGATGGGAAGCATGAATGGCCAATTATTAGGGCTGGAAATTCATAAGTTGTAAAACTCGTCAAAGATGGCAGCGACCAAAGGAAGAGAGAAAGCAAGCTTCAATGAAAACAAAGATAAAAGTGCCACACACAGAGATATTATGAAGGGATGCATACCATAGGTTTGGAAGGATTGATGCAAGAAAGGCAAGAGATGAGGCTTGATGTCGTCGCAGACAGCAATGGGCTTGGACTTGGCTTGCTGGAGCAACCGCGAGTTCTCCTTGAGGTCTCCGAACAGGAAGGTGTAGGGTTTGCCGAAGAGGCCTTGCTGTCTCAGGAGCCTCTCGAGCCTCTTCGGTCTCAGCCACACCCAGTTCACCACCTTCCATGCCCATGTCGTCAGGATGGCCAGAACCGCCGCTAGTGCAATTGACTGTATTGATGCCTCCATCATTTCTTCTTCTGTGTGTATCTAGTTGTCTGTATGTGGGTCTCAATGTATGTAAGAGAGAGAGAGAGAGAGCAAGAGAGAGAGATTTCAATGTGTTGATGGTTTGATAATGTTGGGCAAGGTGTCGATCTTATATAGCCCATCATGGCCGTGTGTGTTGGCCGAGAAGCTTCTTCACCGTGACCCAAGATATATAAAAATTGAAAGGAAAAGAGAAGGATACCCAAAATAAAGAGCAAAGAAAAAACTATTCGTGGACTTAAAACCAGAGGATAAGTGTAGCGTACGTAGTTAGCCGAATATAAATTATTAATAATGATACGTCTCATGTAAGTCCCATTAAATCTTGCAATGAATATTCAGTCAAGGAATGTTCACCGAATGGTTTCGCAAAAACGATAGAATCTTTTTTTTGCTCGTAAGACATATTTTGGAGAAAGGGAAAACCCGGAATTCATTTTCTGCTCATGTGGTAATGAAAGTTGAGATTCTTGGAGCTAATATATAATTTTGCAATAGTTAGTAATTATCATCAGTTTATCATCTCCTAACATTCATATGACAACAACTTGAACGGTTCTGAATAAAGCAAAGAGGTTTTACATTCAGTTGTTTTCTAGCTTTTGTTCGCTCTTTGGCTGCAACTTTGGCTCGTTCTGGAGACAAAGGCGGAGATAAGGCATGGAGTCATCGCTGTCTTGGTCAGATGAAAACGGTACAAGGAATTGTCATCAACTATTTTGCGTGTTTGTTCCTTGTTCGCACGTTATATACGTGGGTTTAATTTGGTTTTGCAAGAGCATAGAGAAGACCTTTTCTTTAAGTGTTTTTTAACATGATATTTACTAGGGATAAGTGCACTAAAAATCCTTAAACTTGATAGAAAAATGTAATTGAGTTTTAAAACTTGTCACGAAGTGCAATTGAGTCCTAAAATTTTCAAAAAAGTGCGATGAATGAAAGAACTTGATTGGACCAATTTGATAGTTTTTAGGATTTGTTTGAATTTTTTGAAATTTTTACGACTCAATTGCAATTTTTAGGATGTAATTGCACTTTTTTAAAATTTGAGCACTCAATTGCATTTTCTCGATAAGTTTTAGAACTTTCAATGCATTTATTTCTATTTATTGAATTTTCTTAATTAATATTTTCAAAATATTGAAAATAAGTAGCTCTATTACATATTTTCCAAGAAATCCTCGTTTCACGTACCATTTTAAGATTGGTTGATGGTTCTCTTTTGTGCAAAAAGGTGCAGTAGGGAGATGATTTTGTTTTCAATTATTGGTCCAAAGGTCTTGCCACTGGAGCAAATTACCAGGCAAGGTGGCATGCCTTCCAAAAGTTCATCTAAATTCATGGTTCTTTCCATATGACTCGTCCGCGTCTATTTCAAGGTAATACTCTTGAAATTGTCAAATTGCCTTTCTCGTGTAGCATCTCCTCAAATGGCCTCTGGTTAGGAATGTATCTGTATTGGATATGTCCTAGAGCGTGTTTAAAATGTAGCTGGTCGATGTTATCGAGTGTCCATATGTCTGTTCAAGTTTATTTATATATTTATATTTCATATAATTAATTAATAAATGGTGAAAAAGTCAGTGCAACATAAGTTCTAAGTTATTCTCGTATGAAGATAGTCCAACCTCAACATGACCTTCGACATCCTCATATCATAGTTTGTCACTACCTAGGATGCCTCGTCAAAGGTCATCATCGACAAAGACAATCTCAGTTGAGGTTGTCCGACCTCTGCACATGTGAGAGAGAGAGAGAGAGAGAGAGAGAGTTGATGACAACTGTTGCTATTGCCGACGGCGAAAGCGATAATTAGATTAAAGGAGTGGTTAAATCTGCACAAAAGAAATAATAAGGGGCCAAAATGTAAAGGCAACAAAAAGAGACTGAATCATGGAATTGTCTTGCATTTAGTCATGAGAGGAATCAAAGATGAGCTGCCCTACACCCCTAATCCACATACACCAAACCATTCATTAACTACAATTTTAGATGGTAAAATTCTTAGCATAAGCTTTTGAAAAAAATTCTACGAGAAATTTGAGTCTAAGTTTCTGTTATATTGCTTTTGTTCTTCATTTTTCCCTTCTTACGTGTACTGGGATGCTAATCGCATGCCAAGTAATTGAAGGCCAAAGGCCACGTAGTCTTATCGAGAGCTTGACATCCAAGTAATTTGATTCCTCTCCTCATCTCTTCTCGAGTCTCGGTTTCGTCGTTCAGTCTTCGTTTTCAGGTCGTTTGTCGGTGAGTAATGGCGAGAAGAACCCGCCCCATTTCTCCATTGTGTGTGAGGCTGCTCTGACGAAGAGGGTGGAATTCGCCTCCAAGAGGGCTCACCAGGCTGAGAAGAGGCGCCTTTACAACAAGGCTCGTAAATATGAGATTAGGACGCGGATGAAGAAGGTATTGGCATTTTGTTTCAGTTAATTTAATCATTGTGTGACGCATTCTGTAATGCGAGCTATGGGCTAGTCACCGGTCTGCGGTGACATCGTCCAGATGATTTTTACTGTATGCACTGGAGAACTGTTCTGGCCGAATGAAGGACGGTGAACGATATGAATTTTCTGATGACAATGTGTTGTGTTCTCTTCGTTCTATTCTCTGTCCTTTCTAACACTTCCTTTTACTTGTCTATATTTTTACTTCTCTTACTTCTCTGTCAGTTGAAAATTCTAAAACGTTGAGAATAATTTTTTCTTACTTTTCTATCAGAATTTAACATATTATCTATATTTAAAACATCGTGAAAAAATTATATGTGGATTTACACATCAATATAAGATTACTTTTAAAGGTTTGAAGCATTTTACATTATATAAATTTGAAAAGGCATACATTGCAAGATTTGAAAATGGATAAAAGTTGAAAGGTAAAAGTTACTTGAAACAAACTCTTCGACTTCATCGAATTCGAACGTTTATAAATTCTAAATTTCTTTTTATCATAAATTTATTCTTCGATCATTATCGAGTGCTCAACTTCACAAGCATTTTCACGGGTTTTTAGAAAAGGGTTAATATCACAAAAAAATCTCAAATTAGTATACCTATGATAAATTTACCCAAAACTAATTTTTTAACTACTATATACCCCAAACTAGTACACCTAAAATAAATATATAATGTATTAGTTTTTGTTAAATTTTACAGTCAAATTGCCGAGTAGAATAACACATGACAGTTGATGGGTGTATCAGTTTAGGATTTTATACTCAATTTATATCAGATGTACCAGTTTTGTGATTTTTTGTAATATTAATCCAATTTATTGAAAACTAATGGAGAGTAAATTTGTTATAAATATATCAGTTTGAGTTTTTTATTGTAAAAAAATTAGCTTATGGTAATTTGTCACAGATATACAAGCTTAAAATTTTCAATAGTCAAAAAATTAATTTGAAGTAAATTTATGATAAATATACTGATTTAAAATTTTTCGTAATATTAACCTTTTAGTAAATCTTTTTTTTTTTTTTTGAGATGGCCCATCAAAAGAATGTGAAACATGAAATGCAGTAAGATCACCTCCAACGCAACTAAGAACATTGGCATTTCTTCTCCACACAACCCCCCCGGCAGATAAAAGTAGATAAAACGTGCACCAGCATAAATGGCCAACGTAATTACGTGACACTTTGTTAAAAGTGGTTCGACGGCAACATATCACCTAATCATTGACTTCCAGAAGAATGCACTTTTGATTAGGATTGAACACTATTACTTCATAAGCAAGAAATTCTAGGTTCCTTGACTCATTTATATCGCATCCGAAGTAGATAAAACGCGCAACAGCATAAATGGCCAACGTAGTTACGTGACACTTTGTTAAAAGTGGTTCGACGGCAACTTATCACCTAATCATTGACTTCCAGAAGAATGCACTTTTGATTAGGATTGAACATTCATAAGCAAGAAATTCTAGGTTCCTTGACTCATTTATATCGCATCCGCAGGACCATGACTTGTATGACATTGCCAAAATACTCCCCTATGAATGATGCACCCTAGCACGTCCACAAGGCCATAACTTCATAATTACATTTCACGTAGGTAATATGCAAAAGCAATATTTGAATGTGCGAATTGCCCTTTTCTTATCTCAAGAAAACATCCACGACCACGTCCTATTCTAGAACTGAGGGCATGGAATGAGAGAGGAAAATTATCCAAAATATCCTAAACCTATAACACTTTTGTCGATTCAATCCTAAACCTTTCAAGTTTGTTAATTAAGTCATAAATCTTTTCACTTCTTACCAATTGAGTCCATTTGGCCAATTTTGATCGTCCAAAACTGACATAACAACTTTAAATATTTTTTTAAATTTTTTAATATATATTTTTCCTTTTTTTTTTTGGCCATCTTCCCTTTAGCCGGTTTGGCAATTGGCTAGAGGTGAGGATTGGCAAGGTCAACCTTGCCAGTCTCTGGCAAAGCTCGCCCCCGCAGGCCACTAGTGAGGGCAAGCCTCGCCGACCCTTGGCTGGGCGAGGTCGAACTTCGTCCGACCTCGCTGTCGCCTGAGTCATGACGGTGAGGTCGGCCTCACTTTTGCTAGGCGAGGTTCAACCTCGACCAGCCAGGGGCCTGTAAGGGCAAGGTTCAACCTCGCCCAACTAAGGGCTGGCGGAGGCGAGCATCGTCAGAGGCTAGCGAAGCCGACCTTACTAGCCCTCGCCTCTGGTTGGTCGCTGGACCAACCAGAGGGAAGAAGGTTAGAAAAAAAAAAAAAAAAAAAGAAAAAAATTTAAATTTCGAAAAAATATTTAAAAAATATTCAAAATTGCCACGTTAGGGGTGGCCAAACGGTTGGTGTCGGCCAGCGTCCATGTCAACTCCGAGCGACCAAAATTGATCAGATGGAATCAATTGGCAAGAAGTGAAGGCTTAAAATTCAATAGTAAAACTTGAAAGGTTTATGACTGAATTGGCAAAAGAACAATAGGTTTAGGACTCTTTGGACAATTTTCTCGAACGAGAGGGAAATTGAATGAAGGAATGAATGAAATGAAAATAAGGAACCGAATGGAATGGAATATGTATCACTGTTCTTGTATTTGTACTAACGAGTAAGTTGGAAAAAAATATGAGGAGATTCCTTTCTTGTGCTGGGAAAATTTTGGACTGGAAAGTAAGGGTTTTGAAATGTCTTAAATGTCTTTAAAATGGATATCGTAATAATTTTTTTTTCATATTTTCCGAAGGAATGAATTGGCATTCCGTAAGGTGGAGCCATGGGGTGAGGATTCCACATCTTTTCGAAGAAACAAACAAAGGAACTGAAATCGCACCTAAAAAAACGATTCTATTCCAGATCCATTCCTTTCTACCAAACAAGGCCTAGTTCGTGCAATTCAATCTAGGATGATTTGACTGAAACTAAAACATTATCGCCATTCGTCATCGATGAAATGTATAGTTAAGTTGAGGCTTCCGTTCTTGCTTAAATTCCTATAGACTTCATGGACCAAAATTATTTTTTCTTTTACACACAACTTAGACCTCATGGCAATCCTTGCCCATGTCCTTAAGCCACAGATACTAACACATAGTGAGAAGGCGTAATATTCAATCATCTTCCATTGTTGCAAGCTCAAAGAACTCAAACCGAATCCCCACTAAAATCACCAAGATATTCCAATCCACTGCTTCCAACCGCAACTGGATGATTTGAGTACTCTTTAAGTTCTATCATCAACCGTAGATGCGTCGACGAAGTAAGCAAGATGAATTTGTAAATGTGTTAAGATGTTTCCTGCATCATGTTGCTCGCTGACTAAAATGACAAGAGAACTTTATTTTTTGTCAAGAGATTGAAGAAGAAGGCTCAATGAGAGATCTTGAATTGGCTTTTCTCAGCCCCTCTTTTTTTCATGCAAAGACTGGATTGAGTGTGCTTCGGATGTTAGAGCCTGTGATGGCCTCCTCTACAAATATATACATCAGAAGGAAAAGTTATAGCAAGGCGGATGGGGAGTACGCAGGCGAACAAGCACAGGGGCTTATAGCAGTTACAGCTAAGGTAACTAGATGGGCCGTGGATGGAAAAGTTAGTGCTGGATGCAGGCAACGAGATGGAAGTAGAAGCGTTCAAGTGACTGATGGATGGGAGCTGTGGGTCTACGGGAAAGTCCTTTAAGAATATAGATCATAGGAGCACCCAACTATGACAAGGCCCTCTTCAGGGACAAGGATTGCTTGCTTATCTTTTTTATTCAATTCAAATCCTTTAACCCTTCTTAGGCTGCTTGCAACTACGAGGATTCTGATTGATTTTAACATTTTCTAGGAATAGCCAGTCCCAGAGATCCAAGCCTTCATGAATCGCACAGCAACACCTGATGAATAGGGGACGGGGAAAGCTACGGTCCAGATTTTTCCCCGATCACCAGTTGTTACTCCACACCGAGGATTTCCGGCGCAGGAAGATTGTGGTGTAGTAACAGCAATCCATTATCATATGAGGCCGCCACGTTGATTGGCAAAAAGAATAGGACATTCCATACAAACCTTGTTCGTTGATATCACAAGGGCTTGAAGAGGAATTGCCCTCTTACTTCTTCCCTCAAGCTTTCCCGAGTTAATCCAATGCTACATCCATTTGCGATTCAATTGATGCTAATTTGGCTACTGATGAACGTGAAGTGGCTAGCAAGGATCACCTAGAGGGGGGTGAATAGGTGATCTTAAACAATTTTTATCAGATTATGCGGAAATAAAAGATCACGGTTGCGTCTGAATAAAATTCAGATTCAAGACAGTTTATATAGACAAAGCTCTTAATGTGCAGTATGTAAGATAAGAGATAAGGGATAGAAAAACTGCAGACAAGTTTATAGTGGTTCGGCTTATAGAAAGCTTACGTCCACTCTCCCACGCTGACAGCCTATTGGCTGGATTCCACTAATCAAATCAATGAGAAGTTACAGCAAGTTGTGCCACTTAAACCCAAGCACTTCTCCCCGAAGTTGGTGCTGCTTATACCAAGCCGATAGATCACACTATCTCACACCTAAGCACACACTTGTAACACTGTTTACACCTCTCAAATGATTACACGTTTAAGCTCATGAAAGACAAGAGATTGAATCGGAGTATGCTCAGACTTTGGACTTGTTGATTCTTGATTTCGTTCTGTACCTTCTGCTCCTCGTTGATCCCCTTTTATACTCCTCCACTTCCAAACTAGCCATTGGACAGTATTCAGAGGATCATCTTCCAATATTTACTTTTGGACAGATTTGTATAAAATGGATTGAGTAGTCGTTGGTTGATAAAATCTGAATTCCGTTGATTCTGGTCGCCCATACAATCAGAATCTTGGTTTCCAAAAGTAGAGTTTTGTCCGTTGTAAAGCATTCTTGTCGTAGTATTTGATTGTCAATCAATTTGATTAAGATTGATCTAATCAAAACTTTCCTTCTGTGAAATCTATGCCAGATCACTAGCTGTTATGTTTTTCGTTCTGAGTTTTGCTTTTGAAGAATTGCTGCATCTTCGTTTGCTTCTGAAGAATTACTGCATCTTCGTCTGCTTCTGAAGAACTTCAGCGTCTGCGTCTGAATAATTTCAGCACCTGCATCTGAATAATTTCGGCTTCTGCGTCTGAAGAACTTCTGCGTCTGAGTTTGAACTTTTCATTCTTTCATAATCTGAACACGAACTAGATCAAGATTGACATATGATTTTCTTCCAAAAATAACTTCCTGAATCAAAATACTTCAAAGCATTTATCAAACTTATAAAACACTCATGGACAGTTTTGTCAACTTCAAAATCTATTGAGAATTTTCCTTAACAATCTCCCCCCTTTTTTATGGTGACAAAACTTCCATACAAATATATAGATTTTGAGATAATTTTTGAAAAATATGATTAAGCATATAAAATAGCAGATATTCAAGATATCATATATGATCAGAGTAATTTGATATGGGATTTTTTATACAAGGAGTATGACAAAATCTGAACCATAAAAGAAATGAATCATAGTTTGTCTCCTTTTATTTGTATCCAACAATCTGCATATCAAACCAAATCATATCTGAATATTTCTACCCCTTTTTGTCAGCATCACAAAAAGATATATACATAAAATTCCTTAATGATCATGACAATATATGGAAGTATAATCAAAACTCAATATTATGCATCAATTAAGTAGAATTATCCACTAAGCACATATGCATATTTACATTCTCTCCCCCTTTTTGTCATAAACAAAAAGTGATAGTAATGAAAAGGATATCACGTAGAGAATATAAATTTAACTCATCTTCACATACTATCTTCAAAATATATTTGGCATGAAACACAACTTTCAAAGATATCATCTTTCGCGAACATAACATATATTCAATATAGCTCATGTTCAGAAGAATCAACTATCATATATATCAATATGCACATAATAAATTTCACAATCTTTTTGTCATAATAAACGATTATAAGAGATTCATTAATGACAAAAAGTAAGAAATACTAACCTGGATTGTGCAAAACTTAGCAAGTTCTAACATACATTACCTTTTCTTTCATAGTAATCAAGAGTGGGCAGAAATTAAATTGACTTTCATACTTGATTTACGCTCCCCCTCAATTTGATACCATTTTGAGATGATTCTCCCCTTTTCTTTTGCATTTTTCCACTTTTTGTTTTTCTCCCCCTGTCATCAAGGTAGCTTTTGCGAATAGCTTTCATTGGTGCTTGTGCACTTTGAACAAATTCTTGTTCCTCTATTTTCTTTGTAACAGCAACATCCGCTCGCCACATTTGTTTGCATTTTGAAATTCGAGAAGGAAATTTATTTTCTTTCATCAAGCTTGTCTCGAATTTAAACTGCATAAACTCAACAAACTTTTTGCACAAATTTGCAGTTAAAGATATAATATCTCACATAATATGTAATGCCTTTTCTTTAGCAATGATATCAAATATTTAAACCTGAGGCAACTTATCCTTTTGTACGATGCATTAAGCATTTGCTCATCGTGTTTTGACGTGCCTCCAACAATTTGTCAGAATATTGCATAAAGGAGAAATTTTTGATCCTTCGGAAATGTTGCAGAATCTCCCCGATTGTGAAATCAACCTTTCCAAACTTCACAAGGAAAGATTCTTTTACATCCTGCAAAAAACTTGTAAGAGAGATATAATCTTTGCAAAATATAGAGAATGTCACGTACATACCTTGCTTTGATTTGCGGATCAATCTTGCTAATTAAAAAAATCTTCTAAGAATATAGCAAGTGATTCAAGATTGTAGGAATTTTCCTTAAGCAAGAATATCATAATCATAAAGATTATATGACATTAACGAATTTCGCAAAAGAAATGTAGCTATTTCAAGCATTAAATATATGCAATATCTTACACACATGGCAACAAATATTACCAATTTGTATCTCAACAAGCATGTTCAGAATATACCTTTCCTCTTTAGAAAGAATTCATCACTTCAGATCCTTCGTTGATTGCATCATGACTTGCGTAGGTTTGCATTCATGCTTCCTTTGTATAATTGTCTGCAATAAACTCATTTCCTTTCTAGTATCCTTGTATTTGGATCCTTTCTTTTTGTTAGACGCAAAATAGGAAACTTTCATAGAAGCCCAATGATACTTTCCCAATTCATCTCAGTAGAGTATTTAATGGAATATGCATAATAAAACAATATCTCGCAAAAAGAAATTCTTTCTTTGTAAGGCATGACAATAGCGGAGAACACATAATGAGTCCAAAAAAAATTTCATTTCCAATAATATATCAAACAATCTCTTTTATAAAATTTCATCTAAAAAATCCATCAAAATAAACTTGACTTTTATTACGACATTTTTAACACAACCAATCATGTAAAACATGCCATTTCAAGTCAAAATAAAGCAGAACATGGAGATAAAATGTTAAGTCCAAAGAGAATTCATAGATATTTGAAGTACGTATCAAAGCAAAAATATACCTTTACTTACCAAATTCTCTTTCCTTATTCCCTGCAAGAAAAGTAATCTCATCTTTTCTTTGGTATCCAAATCTGCTTGGGTCCTTTTTGGTTAGAAGAAGCATCAAATCTCCAATTGATTGTCTTGGATTTCTTCCAATCAGTTGGACATTGTTGCTTATAATGATCACTCGAGTTCGAGCAATTATAATATTGAAATCTAATAGGCTTGACAAATTGCTTACCAAAATGATTGCTATAATACTGGATTGAAGGCCTGCGCTTTAATCTCTCCTTGAACTTCGGAAAGTCATTCTTGATCTCATTTTCATTTTCGAAACCGAGGCGGATTTGTTAAAATAGGGGACTTGAATGGACAGATCATGCTCTAATGTCTTTGAGCCAAGAGCAAATTTTTTGCAAATCTTCGAAATTTCTTCCTCATAGGAATCAACTTCTTTTTGCAAAATATTCTTCTCTTCCTTGACAGAGGAATTCTCCTTTTCAAGCTCAATGATCCTTTTCTCATTCGTAATATTTTGTTGCTTCAATTTAGAGACTTTCTTTTTCAACTCGGAGATCTTCTGCAATGTATTCTCATGTTCCGTGCATAACTGTTTAAAAAGATCATCATCATCGAGAATAGGATCTGAACAAATCACCTCATCTTCTTCGGATTCAATGTCCGCCATTAAGCATAGATTTCCTTGCTTAAGGATTTCATCATTGCTGGATTCAGACTTTGTGTCACTCCACGTTTCGACCTTTAGAGCTTTCTTCTTCTTTTCGAATTTCCCTTTGAGATTTGTTCCTTTGATTTTCATCTTCTTGTAATTTTTTATGAAGAGAGCCAGTTCTTCATCGTCAACATCTTCATCTTCAAAATCTGCATCAAAATCAATGTTAGATTTTAATGCAATTGACTTATTACCTCTGGTTTCATTCTCCTCATTCTGTTTCTCGGTCTCATTTCTCCCGCACTTCTCATATGATTGAAGAGTTCCAAACCCAAACTCATTCAAACAATAGAAGCAATCCCACCCGTGTCTAAACGAAGACCCAGGGTTGATGTTACTTGTACTAGTTGTCGAGTCATGAACAATATTCATTTACAGACTTTCAATGCAAATCAAAACTGGTTGTCCTTGATAGCCGGGCTTCTCCCAAAAAAATTGACCGTTTACTAAGGTCGGGGATCTGAAAATTCGGTTTAAAAATCAGCAAATAATTCTCAGGCTTCATTTTGAAACCTAAACTATATTGACCAAGCAAAATAACATAATTTGAGTTTCCTTGGCTCGATCCGTTCCTTCATATGTAACATAAAAGTATCCCATTTCTTTTGCTGATTTACAAGCATCAATTTTCTTATACTCAATAGGAGATAAAGCACAATAGAGAGAATAAATTGCTTTTGAATCTAAAGTCTCTCTTTTAGATATCTCAGTTTGAGATAAAGGAAGTTCTGCTTGATTTGCTTGCATCTGCTTTCTCTTTTGAGCCTGAAGACTTTGGGTTGACTCCTCTGATGACAACATCCCATTGCATGTGATCAATTGATTTGATGAATGCCTTCATCTTGTTTTTCCAGATGCTGTATTCTTTGCCATCGAAATATGGTGGTGCTGTTGTTGCTCGTCAATTCAATGAGACACCGGAGCGATCATGCTATCTATATAGATCATTAGCTCTCAAAGTAAAACGCTTCAATAAATGAGCAACCTGCTCGATACCAATTGAAGTGGCTAGCAAGGATCACCTAGAGGGGGGTGAATAGGTGATCTTCAAAACCTCAATTTTATCTCCCAACCCGTTAGTTACGATCGCGGCAATTTAAAGATCACAATGCACATGTCACTGCGTTTGAATAAAAATGTCCATTCAATTCATGTTTATATAACCATTAAGGGCACTCTTCCACAATGGCATTTAGTTCAATGAATAAGAACCCAAGTAAATCAAAAAACTGCATGGCACAAGTTTATAGTGAATTATGCATATAAAACACCCAATTGGATCAACATGAAATTTATGCACCCCAAGCCCGCCAAGCTAATCTATTCTTGGTCTCACTTGGATATGCAACTAATCAAATTAATCAGAATTGAGGCTCAATTATTGTCAGTTACACCACTTCAAACAATCCCATTCACTTCTCCCCTCAAATTGGTCGCGTGCTTATAAATTTAAAGCCGATACCATCAAACTATCTTTCACCAATAATTATCACCAAAATATCCTATTATACTCCCTATCAAATAATTGACCACCATCAAAAATCACGAATATCACGATGAGATTGAATCCACAAATAAAACCCGCTCGGACTTTGGACTTGTTGATTCTTTATTTAGCCTCTCGGGCCCTAATCCTCCATTAATTGATCTCCTTTTATATCCTTCACTTCCAAACTAGCCGTTGGACAGTATTCGGAGGATCATCTTCCAATATTTACTTTTGGACAGATTTGTATAAAATGGATTGAGTAGTCGTTGGTTGATAAAATATGAATCCGTTGATTCTGGTCGCCCATACAATCGAGAATCTTGGTTTCTAATAGTAGAGTTTTGTCCGTTGTAAAGCATTCTTGTCGTAGTATTTGGTCCAAATTTGAAAGATTGATCTAATCAAAACTTTCCTTCTGTAAAATCTATGCGGATCACTAGGCCTAACGTTTTTAGTTCGAATTTCAACAATATTCTTGGGCACACGGCCAAAATAAAACAACTTTAACCACACTACGAACTTTGTCTATCATCTCAAAATTGCATCAAGATCCAAAAATTCAACGCGCTCTCACTAATCTGATAATTTCAATCGATCTCAAGCACAATAATTTCGACATGCATCTGAAGAATTTCGTCTCGAAACTCCCGAAATTGACGCCAACTCATAAATGAACCAACTAGATCAAGATTGAAATATGATTTTCTTCCAAAATAACTTCCTAATTTTTAAAACTTCAAAGAATCCGAGACTTACAAAACACTCATGAAAGTTTTGTTAACTTCAAAATCCATTGGGAATTTTCCGCTTTTTATAATTCTAGAAAACAATTTGGCCAAACAAGAAGGAACAGGTGGTGGTTCCCCTTCTAAAATATTGCTTTGCATAGAATATTTTACACACTCAAACACTATTTGGGTATTGGTAAACCTTATCGACTCAAGTTTCTTTGCCTCAATGCACTATTTTTTCCGGCCCGCATTCCCAAAATCACTTTGAAAAAAAGTAGGAGGCAATTGTTTTGCTTTGGACCAACACTTGAAGATAGGTCTCTATCCTAAAGCTACTGTGGTCTTTTCCATTTCATTTGTGGGGAAATGTGTTTTCAGTTTGTGTATCCTCCAGTGTACGTTTTCATCTGACGAAGGGGCCTATAAAATGCCATCTTTAGTCATTGGCCAGATTAGTATCTGAATAGAAAAAAATGGGTTTATTATAGCATCACTAGGAAAAGGCATACCTCATCTTCTACTGGGGTTTTCTGAAAAGGAATAGTCGTAAACATCCAGCGGCTTGCTGTTATGAAACTAAAAATAACCGGTCACCTAGTTAAGAGGCCGTTTGATTACGTTTACACAAACTAAATTTCTGTTTTTATAAGTAAAAAAACAACATTACATAAACTTGGAAAATGGCGTATAATTTCATTATTTCAATGCACGTTTTTGTCTACACTACATGCTGACAGAATAATATGAAGGTGGAAACACACACAATGAAATTGTCAAATGAAATTGAACTTCTATTTCACAATTTTTGTTTTTGTTTTTCCTTTTTTTTTCCAATGAAATGATCACAATACTTGCCTTTATAGAGGCTTATTAAATGACTCTTACTCTTAAACAACTCATAAATGTATCTAGCATTTCAAAGGATGCATTCGCTGAATTTACAAAACATTGAACTAGACATAGAAACATGAATCTAAACATACAAGAACATTCTAGATGGATGTAGGACATTCAAGAATTTGGATTAATTACTAACACGTCACCCCGATCTGTAGTGAGGCCTTAATCGCCGATGCATACGCAACTACTCTTCCATATTACGTCAACGTACACTCCCAAGTTTTCTTAATAAAGCATCACTATAGACCTCGAATCGTCCCGGTTCAGGTTAGACGTTCAGTACCGGGGTCATTATCAGCCTACGCTTCAGCTCTTGGAAATTCTAATCACAGTGATCATTCCATTCAAACGGATTTCCTTCCCAATCAGTTGTGCCCGTAGCACGACTATCAACGAGAATCTTCCTCGAAACGTCGAAAATCACCAGCCAAATCCAAGACACTGCTAACCTCCGTTGTTGGCATCAATCTTGACCACTTAGTCATCACCTCAATCTTAGTTGAGTTCACTGCAATTCCATTCCCCTAGATTATAAGTCCAAGGAACGTTATTCCACTGAGCCAATATTCGCACTTGCCCTACTTGGCGTGGAGTGCATATTCTCTCAAGATTCGCAACTCAACAGTCAGACTTGCTTCTTGCTTCTAGACTCCTTGAGTCTCCCAATACATCGTCCACGAAAACCGTTACGAGCTAATCACCTGATTCTTGAAACACTCGGTTCATGCGGTCCATAGAAGCAGCGAGGCATCCCTTAGACCAATGGGCGTTATTATGAACGCATAGTGCCCATACCTCGTCTGTTAAACAGTTGTAGTCAAATCCTCTTTTTCATATCCTTAACGGAAAATTTCCAGTCCGTAACACCATCTCAGGGACATCCTCTTTCTGAATTCTTTACCGGTGACATCCGTCCATAATTCAACCTTAGAGGACACTAAAGTTCCTTGCAATTTATCGAACAAACTATCGATCCTCGGCAATGGGTACTCATTCCTTTTTGTCACCTAGTTTTGCTGTCAATAAATCACATACAACCTCGATGTATTGCCCTTTCTCATCACGCACAATACAGGAACTCCCCATGGGGCACACTGGGGCGGATAAAATTTATCCACAAGTCCTCACATATGGACCTTTAATTCCTTTAATTCCCAACAAGGACAATCGATACTATTTCCTCGAAATCAGTTTCACTCCGGGGCCAACTCTCTCACGATTCCACTTCATGTTTTAGTGACAACTCGGTAGTTTCTAAGGAAAGACCTCGGAAGATTTCACACCTCATTAATTCTTCCGACTTTAGTTCTGTCACGATCGGGTCACTACACCCACTAAGCGTCCTTCACAACCTTCATCCGACATCTAAACACCTCAAGCAGGGCATCCAAGGAATTGAGATTCCTCCTTGACTTCCCTGAAATCCAAACCTCAAATGTCCATTCGGACTAAATTGGATTACTCTATTGTCAGAATTCATTACAGCCTTCTGCCTTACGAATCACTCCGTATCAATTTTTTTCACGACAAAATTGTACAAGACTAATACTGCCAAGTCGACACTCCTTTCTCTACTATCAAATACTGTCTCGCAGTTAAGACACCTCAACGACACCATCACTTTATCACTCGAGGAATCGTCACATCAAACGTGACTCAAGCATAACAGGCTCAATCCCATTTAACTCAACTAGTTGTTCTGACTCCCACTTTCGATGCAAGCCTCAAAACGGTTCGTTTAACGGTTTGACTTCCTGATATTCTTTCTAACGGTGGAACAAGTTGCTTGTGTCCCCGCCATCTGCCTCTTTCCGAAGTGGCGATTATGCTTAATTTGAGCAAATCACTATTCAAAAGTCGTTGCACTTTCTAACTGACCTCGCTCTATCACTTGAGTTCGTTCATACACTTCCCTATCATTCCTAATGTTTCATGAGATCTTTATTCTTCGGAGATCCGACTTCAGTCCGTCTCGAAATTTTTTTGAACCTTGTCATGTGGATTCTTAACCAACCTGACAGACTTCGTTTCAAATCGTTCCACAGTTATCTGCCCTCAGCGAAGTAGTATACATTCCGCTAATTTCCTTCCTTAGGCATTCTCCCGGAAAACACTTCCATAAAATTCTCAATAAACATGGCCCCAGCCCGGGCTGTACTCATCGGGAATACCCTATCCTGGCGGTCTTCCACCCATTCTTTTCGTCCTTCTGCAGTTAATACACTGCCAATGTTACGTTCTCAGCCTCGGTGTACCCCAACATGTCAAAGGCTTTCTCAGCTTCCACTGCCAATCTTGGTGTAGCCTCGGGGTCACCCTTACTATTGAACTTAAGAAAGTTCAACTCACGAAATTATTCCACCAATTAATGCACTCGTCTATTGGCCACTATCTGAATTTGGCATAACTGGCATTATTCCCATTCATAGCAGTAATCACTGCAACCTTAGCAGCCTAGGCAATGACGGCGGCCCCTTTTCCCGAGCTGCCTGCCTATACATTCCTTATTCTTATAGGGTCCGAGTCACAACCTCTAATCTCAGGTCTCAGGCCTCATGGCCTATTACACTTGATTGCTCTTGGGTTTCATTACCCCTCATATTGTCATTCATACTGCCTCACTATTCAATTACCTGCTATAACTCCCCTGAGGGATCAGAGACTTAAACCAATCTAACCGGTCTAAGGTCCTAGGCAGGTATCACGATAGCGCAAGCAATCAAAGATGCGATCCAAAGACAAACAACACAGTGACTTCAAATACGTAACACGGTACTAACCCGAGTCCCGACGCACCGCACTTCACGGGTCAAATAACACAACCCAATCAATCAAGACACGCATAAAAATGGAGGTACACTTAGCACACGAGGTCACCCTATCGCTACCCAAGGTCATCGCCCCTTATCACCTGTGCTTCGATCGAATTGGATCGAGCTGACCTTGCTCGATACTAAATCAAACGGGATGTCACGCCCGCACTTCGTGCGCCCACATCCTCGCAGAGGTCGATCTGCGCGACGTCCCAGATGCGTCGCCAAACCCAAACCCAACACAGAGAATTAAAACACATGCGGAAGCAATTAAAACCACCCGCATAAAGATAAACGATAACCTGTGGTATCCACATCAAATTAATACTTGTACTAGTATCGAGAGTCATGAACAATATTCATTTACAGCCCCAAACACCAAAAATCAAAAAGCGGTTCAAGGCCACTACAACTAGCCGGGGCTTCTCCCAAAATTGCATCAAGACAATTCAGTCCTCAAGGCCGGATCCGAAAATGTCGGTTTTACAACAACCGTGAGAATAAATCTCAGCGAGTAATTCCCTAAACCTAAACTAGGCTAACATGCACCTCCCGACAAGTACTAAACAACATAAGGTACACACATATCGACTTAGGCCCTCGGGCCCAAATCTAATCTCGCTAGACCCCGCAGATTAGGCGTCAAATCAACAAAAAGCAGCCCACGCCGCGTAATATAATCACAAAGACATACACGTGCATTTCTATGTCACCACGCATGCTATGCATATGCTAGTGCTCACACTCATGCTCATGCCTCATCAATGCAATATCGCACACTTGCACACTAGCACTTCAGCCATTTCTCAATTACTCCTCCGACCCCGCGTTAACGATCAGTCCGACCAGCGTAATACGCGATCGGTCCATTTCTTTAATCACAACACTGCGGGCTCGCGTTAAAACACCTCAAGCGGCCCGGTGTCTCTGGCCGTCAAAAGCGCATCGAGGCAACACGATCTCCTCACGAACCCGGCCGCGTAAAAAGCGCGTCCGAGGTCCGACCCAGCGTAACCGCATCGGGTCTATTTCTTTAATCACAACACTCCGTGGCCCGTTAAGCGCCTCAACGGCCCGGTGTCTCTGGCCAGCGTCAAAAGCGCTTCGGTACCTTATCTCCTCACCAGACGAGCCGCGTAAAAGCATCGGGTTGGTCGTCTTCGACTTCTGGGGCATGCGTCCGTAACCACAGCATCGGGGCGGCATCCAATTTTATCTGTGATCACATTCCACAAACCTCAATTTTACTCCCGAACCCGCGTTAGGCGCATCGGGCAATTTTGGGTGATCACAATGCACATGTCACTCGGGCATACTCGTATATGCATATGTCGTGCCAATGTCCATGATACACATTCATGGCCATGGAACCACACTTGGGCACTCACAAATTCCACAATGGCATTTAGTTCAATGAATCACGAACCCAAGTAAATCAAATCACCCCCACACCACCGGTCATGGCACAATTTCGACACATAAATTATGCATATAAAACACCCAATTGGATCAACATGAAATTTATGCACCTGAAGCCCGCCAAAGCTAATCTATTCTTGGTCTCACTTGGATATGCAACTAGGCACCCTCAAATTAATCAAATTGAGGCTCAATTGGCCAACATCATACAAATCAAACAATCCCAGATTCACATGCCTAGTCCTCAAATTAATCGCGTCGCGCCCAAATTTAATCTCGCCGTGGCCGACCATCAAACTGTAATTTCTGGGCCAATAATTATCACCAAAATATCCTATTATACTCCCCAAATATCAGTCTAATTGACCACCATCAAAAATTAATATACGGCACGCAAAACAATCCACAAATAAAACCCGAACTCGAGCCAAAATTAATTCGAATCGACTAACCCATTTATCACGCCTCTCGGGCCACTAATCCTCCATTAATTAACCATAGTAATCCACCAAATCGACCGCAAATCAAATCCCTAATCACCTTCACAAATTAACCCCTAAAATAACCTAATTAACCCCTAAACCGGTCTAGAAATGCAAATTATCCTAATTAGGGTTTAGGGTTGTACCGGTGTCCACCGGTGTCCCACGAAAAGAGAGAGTGAAAAGTTTAAATTTTTAAACTTTAAGCGCGAACCAACGGACACGGTCCAAATTAAAAGTCGACCTATCGGTCCCGATTTAATTCGGGAAAAAGGCCTAACGGTCCCCGAAAAATCTCAACAATATTCTTGGGCACACGGCCAAAATAAAACAACTCAAACCACACTACGAGGGAGGTCTATCAGTCCAAATTCGTACCCGATCCAAAAATTCACTTTCTCACTAATCTTGATAATGTCGATACTGGCCACAATAATTTCGACACCGTCCAATTTATTTCGTCCCGAAACTCCCGGAAATTGACTGCCAACTTCAGGGTATAATGAATCGACCAAATTCGATCGAAAAGCGATTCTAGCAAAATTTCTAATTTTAAAAATAAGAACCCGAGAGTGATCAGTTCTCGGGCGAAATTTTATTATAAGCGCACTGACGAATTACACGTTTTATAATTCCCAAAATGGGCCAAAAATCCGGACTGTTACACATATGATTGAAGAGTTCCAATTAACTCATTCACTAATAGAGGCTTGATCCTTTGTGTCTCACGAAGAGATGTTTTGATGTTATCCCACCGATTTGTCGGGCCCTCTCGAAGTTTGTTGACTTTCAATGCATCCGGGACTGGTTGTCCTTGATAGGCAAGACCGTTTACTATGTCGAAGAAACTTGTCATAAAAATCAGCAATTAATTCTCCAGGCTTCATTTTGAAAGATTCATATTGACCAAGCAAAATATTGATTTGAGTTTCCTTGGCTCGATCCGTTCCTTCATATGTAACATAAAGAGTATCCCAGATTTCTTTTGCTGATTTACAAGCATCAATTTTCTTATACTCAATAGGAGATAAAGCACAATAGAGAGAATAAATTGCTTTTGAATCTAAAGTCTCTCTTTTAGATATCTCAGTTTGAGATAAAGGAAGTTCTGCTGATTTGCTTGCATCTGCTTTCTCTTTTGAGTCTGAAGACTTTGGGTTGACTCCTCTGATGACAACATCCCATTGCATGTGATCAATTGATTTGATGAATGCCTTCATCTTGTTTTTCCAGATGCTGTATTCTTTGCCATCGAAATATGGTGGTCTGTTGTTGCTCTGTCCTTCAATGAGACCTGGAGCGATCATGCTATCCATATAGATCATTAGCTCAAAAGTAAAACGCTTCAATAAATGAGCAACCTGCTCTGATACCAATTGAAGTGGCTAGCAAGGATCACCTAGAGGGGGGTGAATAGGTGATCTTAAACAATTTTTATCAGATTATGCGGAAATAAAAGATCACGGTTGCGTTTGAATAAAATTCAGATTCAAGACAGTTTATATAGACTAAGCTCTTAATGTGCAGTATGTAAGATAAGAGATAAGGGATAGAAAAACTGCACACAAGTTTATAGTGATTCGGCTTATAGAAAGCCTACGTCCACTCTCCCACGCTGACAGCCTACTGGCTGGATTCCACTAATCAAATCAATGAGAAGTTACAGCAAGTTGTGCCACTTAACCCAAGCACTTCTCCCCGAAGTTGGTGCTGCTTATACTAAGCCGATAGATCACACTATCTCACACCTAAGCACACACTTGTAACACTGTTTACACCTCTCAAATGATTACACGTTTAAGATCACGAAAGACGAGATTGAATCGGAGTATGCTCAGACTTTGGACTTGTTGATTCTTGATTTCGTTCTGTACCTTCTGCTCCTCGTTGATCTCCTTTTATACTCCTTCACTTCCAAACTAGCCGTTGGACAAGATTCGCAGGATCATCTTCCAATATTTACTTTTGGACAGATTTGTATAAAATGGATTGAGTAGTCGTTGGTTGATAAAATATGAATCCCGTTGATTCTGGTCGCCCATACAATCAGAATCTTGGTTTCTAATAGTAGAGTTTTGTCCGTTGTAAAGCATTCTTGTCGTAGTATTTGATTGTCAATCAATTTGATTAAGATTGATCTAATCAAAACTTTCCTTCTGTAAAATCTATGCCAGATCACTAGCTGTTATGTTTTTTAGCTTACGAGTTTTGCTTCTGAAGAATTACTGCATCTTCGTCTGCTTCTGAAGAATTACTGCATCTTTGTCTGCTTCTGAAGAACTTCAGCGTCTGCGTCTGAATAATTTCAACGCTTGCATCTGAATAATTTCAACGCTTGCATCTGAATAATTTCAGCTTCTGCGTCTGAAGAACTTCTGCGTCTGAGTCTGAACTTTTCGTTCTTTCATAATCTGAACACGAACTAGATCAAGATTGACATATGATTTTCTTCCAAAAATAACTTCCTGAATCAAAATACTTCAAAGCATTTATCAGACTTACAAAACACTCATAGACAGTTTTGTCAACTTCAAAATCTATTGGGAATTTTCCTTAACAGAACGAAGGCTAGAAAACAATTTGAAGCTAAGACAAGAAGGAACAGGTGGTGGTTCGAGTCTAAAATATTGCTTTGCATAGAATATTTTACACATCGAAGCACTATTTGCTTTAAATAAAACCTTATCGACTCAAGTTTCTTTGCCTCGATGCACTATTTTTAAGGCAAAGCATTCAAAAACTCACTCGAAAAAAGTAGGAGGCAATAGCTTTATTTGCTTTGGACCAAGCAGTTGAAGATAGGTCTCTTGCACATATAAAGCTACTGTGGTCTTTTCATTTCATTTGTGGGGAAATGTGTTTCAGTTTGTGTATCCTCCAGTGTACGTTTTCATCTGACGAAGGGGGCCTATAAAATGCCATCTTTAGTCATTGGCCAGATTAGTATCTGAATAGAAAAAAATGGGTTTATTATAGCATCACTAGGAAAAGGCATACCTCATCTTCTACTGGGGTTTTTCTGAAAGGAATAGTCGTAAACATCCAGCGGCTTGCTGTTATGAAACTAAAAATAACCGGTCACCTAGTTAAGAGGCCGTTTGATTACGTTTACACAAACTAAATTTCTGTTTTTATAAGTAAAAAAACAACATTACATAAACTTGGAAAATGGCGTATAATTTCATTATTTCAATGCACGTTTTTGTCTACACTACATGCTGACAGAATAATATGAAGGTGGAAACACACACAATGAAATTGTCAAATGAAATTGAACTTCTATTTCACAATTTTTGTTTTTGTTTTTCCTTTTTTCCAATGAAATGATCACAATACTTGCCTTTATAGAGGCTTATTAAATGACTCTTACTCTTAAACAACTCATAAATGTATCTAGCATTTCAAAGGGATGCATTCGTTGAATTTACAAAACATTGAACTAGACATAGAAACATGAATCTAAACATACAAGAACATTCTAGATGGATGTAGGACATTCAAGAATTTGGATTAATTACTAACACGTCACCCCGATCTGTAACTTCTAGTATGCATTGTGCAAGATGACCTGAACACAATACTGTGGCTGCTGGGTGATGACAGTGAAAGGAGCACGCACATAAGATGGAGAGAGCTCGAATGTGAATTGCTGAAGTATCATGGCGAGCGCCATCTTTGCCTCCATCATTGTGAAGTTCTGGCCAATGCATATACGAGGGCTCCATCCGAATGGTAAAAAGGAGGCTCGGTTTTTGGTGGCCTTCGACACTCCGTCAGCGAACCTCCCTGGATTGAACTCCTCAGCATCCTCGCCTCACAGTTCTTTATCATGGTGGATGAAGAGAGTCGGCACTAAGAGCTGGACTGCCGGGGGTATGGTCAGCTTCCCCAGTTTTGTTTCCTTGTGAACCTTCCATTGCGGCTTGATCACCGGTGGGTATAGCCTTAGGACCTGATTCAAGATCATCGTGACTTGATTGTGACAAATCCGCAGAAGAAGTCATATGGTAGAGATGTGTAAGTATGGTTATGATGCTAGATAAAGACTACTACAATGAAATCAATATCCACAAAGAGAATGAAATTGATTGTAATTATCTAGTAAAAACGGTTTGTGACTATTGTCCAAAAAATCAAGTTCTTGTCCGGAGGAGAAATCCAAGTTCTATCCAAGGTGAGAAGAAAACGCTCCTGTCAATTCATTATCGTGTTCATCTTCATAGGATAGCATTATTTTTAACCAAACGTTCCGTCTACAATGGATAGCAAACGAGCATCTAGTAAGAATAGAATGATTTTAATGTGGGCAAAAGGATACTATTAGTGCTATAACTTATGTACGAAGATCACTTTTGTGCCATAATTTTTTTTCGGATCACATTGGTGCCAATTTTTTTGAAAAACGATCATTTTAGTGCCAATCCTGACATGGCTCGCGGAGAGAGGTCCAGTCAGCATTAAAAACCAAAAAGGACGCCGTTTAGTTTGCTGACGTGTACTTTTTTAGAAAAATAAAATTTATATTATGTTTAAAAAAAACATAAAACATTGCAAAATTTGAGAGGTCGGGACGGGTTGGTCGAGGAGGTTGCCATTGCCTTTGACGGGCGAGACCTCGCCATTGCAACCCAGGCGACGTCGAGGTCGGCCTCGCCGTCGCGACCCAAGTGACGGCGAGGTTGGCCTCGCCTTTGCTGGGCAAGGCGGCCTCGCCCAGCCAGGGGCTGCGCGAGGCTTGCCCTTGTCGATGGCTAGCGGGGCGAGCTTCGCTAGAGGCCGGTGAAGGTCGGCCTCACCAGCCCTCCCCTTTGGTTGATCGCCAGACTGGCGACCGGGAAAAAGTTAGGAAAAAAAAAAGATTAAAAAATTCAAAAATTCAAAAAAAAAAATCACATAATTTTCAGTATACAAGTCAAACCATTTTTTTAAAAAATATAAATGCCATATCAGCTTTTTGACCAGAATTTTGGTCAAAGTCACTAAAGTGATATATTTTCCTCCGATTTAACATCAAAGTGATCCAAAAAGAAGTTATGGCACCAAAGTGATCTTCATACACAACTTATGGCATTTTTGGTATCCTTTTACCTTTTAATGTGTCATGTGATAAAAAATGCTCGTGAAGAACACTTTCGATTGGACCTATTATGTAATATTTGGGTATTAAAAAAAAATAGAGGTCAAAAAGTCAAAAAGCAGAATAGTGGGAGCTTCAGCTCATTTAAGCCAAGGGCATGCTCAGCCGAGGAAGGGAGAAAGGAAAAAAAAGATAGAGAGGAAAAGAGAAGGAGGAAGAAGAAGAAGAAAAAAAGATGGTTTTGCACCGCGGGATCTTACCAAGCCGGTTCGATTTCATATCGCAATGCTTGATAAGCATTCGCGCCCCTCATTCGTCCGATAAGAGAAATCTCCAGATTTAAGGTTTAAATTTTGAATTTTGGGAAATTCAAGTCGCGAAGTCCGATTTTTGAGTCATTGAGCTACGTATATATATAGAATTGGTAGTTTAAAGTGTCGTGGAGCCGTGAAATTTTATGGATCTTGATTTGGACTTATCATTTGCCTGAAACGAATTTTTGAAGTTTTCCGCATTAGGTGAACAATACACATTCGGCAACCTTCAAGCCATATTTTGTTGGTTTTCAGCTCGATTTTGGGATAGCCAAGTTATGACTTTTGTAATACTATGAATGAGCTTTCTTTTGATTATACGGTTGCTAGGATCGGAGTTTGATGAAGAAAGTTATGGCACAATCAAGTTTTGCATTGTGGATACTTTTGAATACTGCTTCGGTTGTGAGTTTTGTTAGCGCATATGAGTCTTTTCATTAGCGTTTAAGCTTACTATAGCTGTTTCATAGTCATCGTAGTATTTTACTTAGTGTTGATGTTAATTTTTGTTTAATTGATAGGATTACGAGATCGTCAGCTAGTTTAGCCACGTTGTTTGGTTATAGAGCATTCCGAGATGGGTGATACTATCTCTTCTTTGATTTTGTAAAACCCATATCTCGAAAAAATTATGATTCGATACAAATATATATATATATATATATATATAAATTAAAAGAGTATTCTATTGCATAAAATGAGATCGAGAATTTACTACTTGTTAGTATTTGAGAATGACTTGAGAATCATTTTTGAAAATGTATTATGAAAGGATAAATATGTGTATCGTGTTATGAACTAGTTTTGAAATTATTCAAAAAATGCTCTACGAAATGTATTTCTTATGGATGAGCTGTGTTACGAGAAAGTTATTTGTTTGATTTGTGAAATGTATTTTAGATTTGATTTTTGATATTGGATGATGATTGTTTGATGATCAATATGACTATGAACCCGGGTAGGGGTTTTAGGGTATGCATAGTGGTTTAGGATAACTTTATGGGCCGAGCTATCGGCTTTGTGGGTGAAAACCTTGCCAAGGGGGGAATCTTAGTAGCCTTGTCACAAGACTTTGTGTCATGACTATGGTTAGATATTGAGTAATAGATTGATCGATAGAATGGACCATTGACATATGATGTGATATGAGATTCATCAATGTAATAAACCATTGATGTGTGATTTGAGATTAGTCAATGAAGTGAATCATTGACGTAATTTTTAATAGAGATTGATTAATAGATTTGACCATTAATATTTATGATGATTTAAATGAGTATTTTATAAATTTTATAAAGCCTTGTTGAAGTGAAACAACTCTTATGTGATTCTATATGTATTTGATATCTTGAGTTTGACTCTTGAAATTCTGGTATGACTTTATGTATTCATGCATAGTGATTACTTGATCTGCTTAGAAGAGATACGCACTACTTATTGAGCTGTGGTTGCTCACCTCTCTCTTTTCCTAATCTTTGCAGGTTCTTTGGTTGGTAGTCAATAGAGAGAATGATGTCGTGGGAATTTTTGGGTGGTTTGAGGCTGCTTCCTTGGTTGGAATCCTTGGTCGGAAGGACAGCCGTGTCATCTCCCATCCTGGTAGGTTTTGGGGGGGTGACATATTATGCGTCCCACTCTCAACAAGAAGAAAAGAGCATTAAACTGACATTCTTGAGGTGGCCTAAACCATCAAGGCCAGGTTTTCTGGTTCCAAAGATTTGGAGGACCTCCTCCCAGGCTCGGGCTTGCCAACCCGAGTGCACGCTCAACAAGACGATGGTCCAAACCAGCAAGACCGAAGTGGTCTCTTGTCCGGCGATGTAGAAAGTCTTGCACTCCTCAATGACGTCGTGAAGGCTCATCGTGACATTCTCTTTTATGTTTGACTGCAGCAACAGCCCCAGCAGATCATCGCCAGCACCTTCCCCTGCCCTCATTGCTTTCTCTCTTCTGCAGACGATGTCCATGAGCAGAGCCTGGAGTTCCTTTTCTATGTTCTTCATCCTCCTGCTCATATTAGTTGGCACAAACCTGCGAAATATTGAATCAAATAGTTGGATTCTTTAGAATGTCATGATTGTAAGCCATAAGCTCATTTAGATTCAATTATCATATGAATGATGAAAGATTTTACCTCCAGCCCGGGATGTAGACCGATTGACGGGCTTTAATTGCGAGAAGGGCTTGTTCCTCCTGAAGTTCAAAGATCCTTTTGCCTTCTTCAAAGCTACTGCCAAATGCTGTCTGAGAGATCACATCACGGGTCAAATTTTGAAGGTCGACCCACGCATCGACTTCGCACAATCTCTCTACTGATACCATTTTCTCCCATCTATCTACCATTTCAGTGCAACTTGAATAAAAAGCGGGTAACATAAGCTGCAAGAACAACAGACCAATGCAAACAAGGAATTACAAAGAAAATTCCAGAGGCATCAATGTGTGGGGTTCCGTTTATTTGAGCATAGTATAGTTTCATGTACCTTCAACTTCTCCATGTGGAATGCCGGATTGATGATCTTCCGATTCCGAGCCCATTTCTCACCTTCGTCGTTTGTGAGTCCATCTGCGAGCAACTTCACCAGGGGATTGGAGGCTGGCTTGGGATAGTCGTTTTTCTTGGAGAAGATCTTCTTTAGTTGTTCGTGGTTCGTTATGTTCACTCTCGGTGTTGGGCCTATCCACATGAACGAGTCTTTGCCTGCAATGCACCCAGCAAAATGAGAGCCAAATTGCCAAATGAATTACAATTTGAGCTGTTTTTTAGGAATGCCTGTAATTGTGAGATTTAATTCGTTTCGCAAGGGGAAAAGATGGTTATAATTATTATCAACAAGTCTTTTCTACACCAAAAATCTTTTATGATGATAGTAGATGAATGTCAACAAAATTTTACTAATCTCATTCACAAATGGCCTCATATGTCAAGATAGAACATTCTACACTTGTGACTAGTCTAGACTTTAGGCATTGGGTCTATTTTCCTTATATCTTCAAAGGAAAAGTTTACTTTATTGACAGGTGCATTTTGAAAAGATAAAAAATTGATTGTTCACATGATTGTGAAGGATCGCAAGCAAATGTTTATATATCGAAAGTTTCATGGTTTTTTCCTACTCCGAGGCGAGGCCCCAGGGCCTCATGCCTTCTTACGCAAACGCAACTTCAATGATAATTGTTGCTTTTTTCATGGGCAGTAACAACCATCATTCCAATGGTGTGGTATCTTTTTCAGTGGTGCAAAGGAACAAAGGCCAGAAACTTCGAGACACAAAGCACAAGCCATGAATGGTGGGACATCAGAAACTCCCTATCGTGTGCACATCAAGATAAGAAACTATTTAAGTGACTTGAGATGTATTAACATCTTTGGTCGTCAAAATTCAAAATGGGGAAGCATGAATTTCCAATAGAAAGGACAATAAATTCAAATGTTCTGAAACTCCATCTAAGACACCATCGACCAAGGGACGAAAAAAAGTGAGTGTTGATGAATAAGAAAATATAAGTGCCATACACAGAGATACCATCAAGATGTGCATACAATAGGTTTGAAAGGATTGATGCAAGAAAGGCAAGAGACGAGGCTTGATGTCGTCCGAGATGGGGATGAACTTGGACTTGGCTTCCTTGAGTGACCGCGAGTTGACGTCCTTGAGGTCTCCGAACAGGAAGGTGTAGGGTTTTCCGGAGAGGCCTTGCTGTCTCAGGAGCCTCTTGAGTCTCTTTGGCCTCAGCCGAACCCAGTTCACCACCCTCCATGCCCATGTAGTCAGAACGGCCAAAACCGTCGCTAGTGCATTTGACTAGATTGATACGTCCATCTTTTTTTTCTTCGTGTGTATCTATTTGGGTGTATGTGTGTGTGAGAGAGCAAGACTTCAATGTGATGATAGTTTGATAATGTTGGCAAGGGCGATTATGAGGAGTCGTGTTTATATGGCCACGGCCCATACAAAGCCATGTGGTGTTGGCCAAGAGGCTTCTTGACCGTGACCCAATTGGAAAAAAAAAATGAAAGGAAAAGAGAATGATACCCAAAATGAAGAGAAAAGAAAAAAAACTATTCACAGATTAAAATGTGAGGATGAGTATAGCATACGTATTGAATCATACACAAATTATTGAAAATGTTGCATTGCATGTAGATCCCACAAGATCTTGCAGTAGAATATTCATTTTAGGACATGTACAGTGAGTAATTATCAACAGTGATGAATCTCTCTTTTGATGGTAAGACATGTTAAGGAGAAAGGAAAAATTTGGGATCCCATTTTGTCCATCGTGATGGTGTAAAAAGCCTTTGACAAGTTTTGTAACAAATTCGAAATTCTTGTACCTAATAAATAATTTCGCAATAGTGTTTGATTATCAACAAATTATCAACACCTAACGTATGTATAACATCAACTTGAATAGTTGTCAATAAAAAAAGAAGTTTTGGTTTCGGTTGTTTTCTAGCTTTTGTTCGCTCTTTGGCTGCAACTTTGGCTTGTTCCGGGGACAAAGGCGAAGATCAGGCATGGAGTCATTGTTGTGCTGGCGAATTCCTTGTTCATGCGTTGTCTACACGCATCGAATACGTTGGTTTAACTTGATTTTGCAAAAGCATAAAGAAGAGCCTTTTCTTTAAGCGCTTTTAGCATCATAATTACTCAACTTCCTTAATTAATATTATCATGCCATTGGAGACAGATTTATTTATTTATTTATTATTGGTCAAAAGGGATTGCCATGGGAGCAAATCACTAGACAAGGTAAGACTCCTTCAAGAAGCTCACGTCATTTCATGGTTTTTTCGGTAGGATTCATCCAAATTGCTAAATTGCCTTTCTCCTTGTCATTTCAAGGTAATAAATACTCTTTGAAGTTGCCAAATTGCCTTTCTCCATGTTGCATCTCCCAATTTAGCCTCTCACTAGGCATGTGTCCGGATTGAATAGGACTTGGATAGTGTTTAATATGTTGCTGATCGATGTTGTCGAGTGCCCATGTCTTTCTAAATTTATTTACATATTTAACTTTCAAAGAATTAATTAATAAATGATGAAAAAGTCAGTGCATAATGAATTGTAAATTATTCTCATATGAAGAACATCTAACCTTCTTTACCAAAAAAAAAGAACATCTAACGTTGATAGAATATTTAAATATGAAATAACGTTTTCATTTAACAGTTTAAACTTTAGAACAGTTGGCAGTTATCCCATAAAATCCTACAAATGACCTTGGTCCTAGTTTGTCCCTACTCAGATGCCTCGATGGAGGTTGTCGACAATGAAGACAATCCTAGTTGAGGTCATGCGACCGCCGCATGTGGGAGAGAGAGAGAGAGAGAGAGAGAGAGAGAGAGAGAGATCGTGACAACTGTTGATAGTGCTAATGGCTATAGCATTAATGTGATTTGAGGTTAAACTCCTCATTTTTCGTATGGAGTATTGCCATGATAGCTATTTAACCATGGGATATGAATACACAAATCAAAAAAATTAGAGGGTTAAACAGCAAAGGCAACAGAACTTAGAGAGCTAAACATGGAACTGTTTGCATTTAGTGATAAGAGGATTCAAAGTTGTGCTGCCCCACGCCCCTAATCGACATACACAAAACCATTCATTAAAATTCTTAGCCCAAAAGCTTTTGAAAAAAATTTACCAGAGATTTGAGTCTTAAGTGTTCATTATTAATCGCTTTTCTTCTCTCTTTTTTCCCTTTGGATACTAATCGCATGCCAAGTAGTTAAAGGTCCAAGAAGAAATCGAGAACTCGACCTCCAAGCAAAGTAATGTCTTCTATCCGAAGCAAGCACATATATTAAAAAGAGAAGTACATAGGAGTCTTTTTCCCTCGTTTATGGATTTACATTTAATTTTCGTAGCCAGCCTTACTAAAATAATGAGTTTGTCTGATTATTAGCCGAAGCAATTATCAATTTTGTGACTTGTAATTAAGGTTGTTTGTTAAAATCTTGAAAGTTATGTTATACCTAACATTGGTATAATATATGACCAACTCCTTGTTACCAAAACGTAACAATCTTTTTCTTATTAATGTTTGATAAAATGTTAAGATGCTTAAATTGATCCACTAACTTAAAAAGTCACTTAACGTTTGCTGCGTAACATAAATCTATTTACTATACGAGTTTTGGTATCTCTACCATTACTCAGTTACGGAAAAATGGTCGAATTGTGACCTTTCAAAATTAACAAGCTTTCTCAAGGTTGTTAACAAAATCCTTTTTTTGAGATGGCTCACCAAATGGATATAAAACACGAAATGCAATGAGATCAGCGCTGATGCATGATTTTTGCCTTGTGGCGGGCAAGAGAGGGGTCGCATCGAGTGAGTTATCTAGAACATTGACCGCTTGTCCCCCCCAAAACGTCATCATGTACGTTTGATGTGCTATCTGATTAAGATCGTGCAACATCACGAATCTACAGCCAGTGCACGCGATGTGGCATAGATTGTTGAGGCCCACCAGAAAAAAACGGCGGACGTACTTAAATGACACTTTGTCAGAAGCGGTTTGGCGCCACCTTTTCACCTAATGTTTGCCTTCCGGAAGAATGTCTCTTCGATTAGGATTGAATCTCACTTCATGTCAAGCAAGTTATTCTAGAATCCTTGAGAAGTGCAGGAGCGTGACCTTCATGGCATTGCCATAATACACCCCCAAAATTGACGCACACTGGCACATCCCCAAGACCATAACTTGATAGATTAAGTCTCAAGTAGCATATGGTGAAAAGCTTAAAGCCAACAATTAATATACATAACTCTGTATAAGGGCAGAAAAAATATATCATTCAATCCTATTATTTCAGCTATTATGAAATAATATTTTTTTTATTTACAGCACATAAAATGATCGAATTTTTCATCACTTAAATTTCAATTGTATCAAACAAGTTCTGAGTTTTCGGTAATTGAGAAATTTGAGCTCAATGTGGCTCAATGCCCCAAAAACTCGAGTCGAAGTTTCAATATCTGATAACACATTTTTAAAAGCCCTTGAGTCAAAATTTTGCTTTGAATATGCCCAAAAGTCAAGGCAACCCTCTTATTTTGGCTTTGGGATTTTTAAGAAAAGCAACTTTTATAATTAATAAACTTCATCTCCGATTTACCTGGAAAATTTTCATAATCCTCATTGTTGAATGAGTCAATTTCTTTTTTATTTTGTTTTTTCATGTGTTAGTAGTCTATTGAGCAGTACTCCTATGTTATGGGATTGTTACTGCACATGTTAAGTTAGTGGGTTGTGGGTAGTTACCTGTTGGTGTGAAGCCTATATAAAGGCTATGGTGTCAGTTTAATAAATACCGAAGTAGATAGCTCCTCTTCTTTCGTGTTTCTCTCATCCTTATATTTCAACAATGGTATTAGAGCAAGGTTAGGAGGAAAAGTGTGTGTTTGAGTGTTGCAAAAAGGTGAGAACCAAATGAGAGCTTTTTGCAGCAAGCACTTTCTTTTGCAACAGTAAAAAGAGAGTCTTGCAGCAAGCTATTCGTTTGTAGCAGAAGCAGGTTACTTCGTAGTGGTTCTTTTTTTGCAGCAGCAGTAATGGCCTCAGAAACATTCGTACAACTAGCTATTCCACACTTTGATGGTCACTAAGGTCATTGGAGCATGCTGATGGAGAATTTTCTCAAGTCCAAGGAGTATTGGGATATTGTTACCTTAGGAGTTGCCGAACCTAAAGAAGGAGCTGTGTTAACTACAACACAAAGAGCAGCTTTGGATGCATCAAAATTGAAGGATCGCAAGGCCAAAAACTACCTTTTCCAAGCAATTGACAGGTCCATTTTGGAGACAATTCTTTGCAAGGATATCTCCAAGCAAAAATGGGATTCCATGAAGAGGAAGTATCAAGGCTCAGCAAGAGCAAAGAGGCAGCAACTTCAAACGCTTTGTTCGGAATTCAAATGCTGCAAATGAAGTCAAGAGAGACAATCACAGATTTCATCTCCCGGACAATGGCAATTGTCAATAAGATGGCGGATTCATGGCGACAAGACGGAGGATGTCACCATCGTTGAAAAGATTCTTCGATCTTTGACACCAAATTTCAACTTTGTTGTCTGTTCCATGGAAGAAGCCAAGGACATTGAAGAACTCTCCATTGATGAGTTGCAAGGATCCTTGTAAGTTCATGAACAAAAACTCCTATAGCAAGAGACGAAACAGCAAGTATTGAAGGCCTCAACTGAAGATCAATCTTTATCAGCAGCAAGGGCGAATAGAGGTAGAGGCAGAGGAAGAGGGAACAACGATTGCAGCAACTTCAGCTTCGGTCAAAAGCTTGAAAGCCATTCATATCATGATCCTCATGGGAGAGGAAGAGGTTGTGGAGGATGACATTCAATTGGTTTTAGGCCAAGGTCAGCAGACAAATCCAAAGTGGAGTGTTTCAAATGCCACAGGTATGGGCATTACAAATTCGAATGTCAAACTAATTTGAATAGACAAAATGTGGAAAGAACTAACTTTGTAGAAAAAGAAGAAGTGTCTCTTTTGATGGTGTGCCATGAGTATGAAGAAACTCAACCAAACATGTGGTATCTCGACACTGGCTGTACCAACCATATGTGTGGAGACAAGAAGATGTTTTCCAATCTAGACGAATCGTTCCACAACACTATGAAGTTTGGAGACAATTCTACTATGTTTGTGATGGGAAAAGGAATGGTGACAATTCATCCAAAAGGGACTTCGGTACACACCATCTCAAATGTACTATATGTCCCTGAATTGAAGAATAATCTGCTAAATGCTGGTCAATTGCAAGAGAAGGGATATGAAATCTCTATCAAACGTGGGATTTGCATAATCCAAGATGAGAAATTGGGTGTAATTGCCCAATTTAAATGACGGACAACCGGATGTTTCCACTATATCTTCACAGCACTACAAATTTATGTTTCTCTGCAAGGTAGAAGGAGAAAGCTTGGCTATGGCATTTTCTCTATGGGTAGCTGCGTACACTACATCAAAAAAGGATGGTGGAGGGTCTTCCTCAAATCTTTGCTCCTTTGGAAATCTGTGAAGATTGTGTTGTTAGCAAGCAACACCATGCTCAATTTCCACAAGGAAAATCATGGAGAGCAAAGAAGCCGCTGGCGTTGGTTGATTTGGATATATGCATGCCAATATCTCCAATATCCAATGGAGGTAAACAATATATCATTACTGCTGACACCTAATTTTTAGCTCATTTTTTTTTTATCTTCAAAAATCTCAAAATTAGGACTAGAAATCTTGGCTAAGATTAGAAACCTATTTCTAAACCAAAAAATAATTGTTTAGCATTTTTCTGCATTTTTTTAATTTCTTTTAGTCAAAATAAGTGAGAAAATCAAGAAAAATAGTAAATGGAATCATAAAACTCCATAAAAATAATCATTAGTCTTATTTTAAATCCAATTTCATGAATAAATCATCAATTTTGAAAAATCTCAATCGGGTATATGTTTTTCCCAAAATTTGGCAAAGTTAAACCCGAACTGAACCAAAAATGTAATTAAATTTTTTCTAGTCATTTTTAAGTCATAGTCTCTTCACAAAAAATGATTTTGGAACCTTGAATTACATAATGGTCGGTCCAATTGCATAGTTTGACATAAAATTAAAAAATCCCCAAAATTTAATTGAAAAATAAGATTTTTAAACCCAAATTGGGAATTGTGCCCAATATGAAATTGTCAAACTATGAGGCTATCATTTCTAGGGTTAATCAGATGTGGATAATTCAATTTTGGCATCAATTTTGCCTAATCATGTCTCGCCCCGAACCTTACAGACATGCAACATCCCGCTATGATCGTTATGATGCGACGTCCCAGGACTCGTCGCCGATCCTTCATTTTATCTTTTAATTACGCATGCGGAAACATTTACAACAATCTCCGGACAACGACAAATAGGGATAGTCAGGAAAACAAATCACAACAGTCAAACAACACTATTTTAATTTCCACTTGATTAACCCTTGGGAATATTCTTACAAGCCCACTTTGGGCGCTACCACAAAAGGCAAGCAAAAAGAACTCAGGCTGGGGTCAATCTACTCCACCAACAGGTTAAACTCCAAAAACCAGTTTCCAAATGCCCTGAACCAAATTGGGTGCGACAATAAACTAAAGGCCTGAAAAAGGGGTTAACAACAACGAATGAGACGAAAGTCTCAATAAGTTAACGGCCTAAGCCCCGCTTAGGAGGCCAACTCACATGGGGGTCCCTAAACAAGCAAGACAGCAGCAACAACATCATTAACAACCACAGGCATCCTCACCTCGCCTTGGTACACACGTTGGTGAAATGCATATGTCACATACTCGAAGCATTTAACGAGATTTTCCATGCATTAATGCAACACGTCATCGCGAAACTCGATTATAAGGCAAAACCCGCTTGGACACGTCCTATACCATGTCTAGCAGTTTCTACCTCATAATCAAGCGCTATGCATCACATGTATTCAAATTATTACGCCCCCTCGGGCCACCACACATCAAGCGATACGCAGCAAGATGGCGGTCTACCGGTAAAAATTGGGCTCCGTCCCGCTCCGTCGGGCACGGTTACGTCAAACGATACACAGGATGACGGCATTCCAATACGAAAACATCAAACGATACACAGTAAGATGGTATCCCGTAAGGAGCATCAAGTCCGGCCTCGGGCCGCGACAAGGCATCTGGGGTATCGGCACTCCAAATTATCTCCAGGCATCCGATAAATCGAGCAACGTCAAGCGATACACAGCAAGACGGCTTTAACGTGTAACCACACGAGCACACAAGGATACCGGCCAATTATTATTAGTTTCAATTAGCCCATGCGTCCATCAATAGTGCTCACACAGTGTCGCATAATAAACCAAGTGATCACACATGCAAATAGTCAATCAATTCTTGCAAACTTCGATGCCAAACATGTTTATCAACCACAAAGCATCACCATCAAACTTGGCATATCCATAAAAATAGTTTAATTCCAAAAAATCACATAAGTTTTCCTGGAAAACTTTCGATCAAAACAAATTGTCGCGTAAACAATTTAATACGACAAGTCACGACATATATGCCAATGTTCAAACTAGAAATCATAATTTGAAAATATAAATTTTCCGAAATAATAATAAATAAATTCGAAAATTAATTAATTAATAATATCCAAAAACGATTTATTTTTCAAAATTCAAAATATTTTCTCGAATCAATATCATTCAAATAATTTTCTAAAAGGCCAACGTCCACGGCGAAAACCAACATTGGCATCTCAATTTGACATTGGAGAATTTTCCGAAAATAATAATATTTAATTTTCGAAAATTAATTATTTAATAATAAAATAATAATATTTAATTCGAAATTAATTTATTAACTAATAGAATAATATTTAAATTCCGAAAATAATTGATTTAATATCATAATCAATAACAATAAACTAATCAATAACTTATACCCTAAACACAATTAACTAAACACTAACCCACAATTAACATAAACTAAACATAAATTAAACTACCCTAAGCAAGTTTAACACCATAAATGCGGGATTAGGGGTTAACTTACACTACTAACGATAGTGATGACGAGGGTACGACGACGGCGGGGAGGGCAGTCCGCAGTGGTTCCAGTTCGGACTCGGCGGCCGGCGAATGACAAAGGAACGGGGCGGCGACGCTGCCGGGGGTTGATCCGCGCGACCTGGTTTATTTCGGCAGAGTTGGTGGTTGGTGGCGGTCTCCCGACAGTCGGGACAACGGTGGCAACGTCCGGGACGGTGGTGGCGAGCGGCGAAGATGGACAACGGGGCCGGCTCTGGCGGCGAGTGGGCTGGGCAGGGGCGAGCTCTGCCAAAAGGGAGTCGGGATGGCGGTCAAAGGTGGCACAGAGGTGGCTAGGACAGGCTAGGGTGGTCGCCAAAGCAGGTGGTCGGCGTCGCAGCAAGAACGGAAGCCGGAAGCAGAAGATGCACAGGTAGAAGCAGCAAGGGAGAAGAAGAAAGGAAGAAAGAAAAAGAAAGAGAAAAGAAAGAGGGAGAGGAGAGAGAAGGAGTTGGTGGGAGTGGGTGGTGTCAAGCGTGGGTGGGGGGTCAGACACGTAAAAAGGGGTCAACGGGAAACAGGAAGGAGAGAGAGAGAGAGAGAGAGAGAGAGAGAAATTAGTCAAATCACAATAATTGCGATCCAACGGCCACGATTTAAATCCGGGAATGATCTGACGGTCCCCGGAATATCCTAATTAATAATTTAGGATTTGGCCAAAGGGTATTGATGAAAACACACTGCAAGAGAGGTTTACTAGTCCAAATCCGCACCCGGTCAAAAACTCACTTTCCACATATTCTGTACAATATCGAGGTAGGCCACAATAATATCGACACTGTCCAATTAAATTCATTCCAGAACTTCGAGAAATTCGACACCAAAGTTTGGACTCTAAATAATGGCTAAATTCGATCAAGTGCGATTCTAGCGAAATCTCAATTTTAAAAACAATAACCATGAGTGATCAGTTCCCAGGCAAGATTTTACTATAAGCACACTGACGAATTACACATTTTATAAATCCCAAAAATAGGCCGAAATTCGGGATATCACAAATCAGGTCATTAGGACATCAAATTGAACAAAATTCTATTAATTCGAATACAAAAATGAGAAAGTCTTGGACACAATTATAATAAAAATTGGGGTAAATCATATATTTGGGTTTGGAATGTGAGGGGGAATTCAATTTTTGGATTTAATTTTGAAAATTAGGTCAAAATTGAGCTTAATTGGCCAATTTAGACCAACCCGGGTCCATCGGGTCATCCCGACCTGACCGGGGTTGTTCATCTTCCTTACCCAACTCATCCAAAGCCCAATAAACCCAGAAAATAACTCTTGTGCCTAGAACTTTACCGACTTTCCCCGATCAAATTAGCATATTTTAATCAACTAGGCGGCACTAGGGAATCATTCTAACCAATTCAAGGTTGGTTCCAACAAACTTTGGGCGGGATTTTTGATCAATGAAAAACTGAAAAAAAAAACTTGAACATTGCGAAAGAGCTACTTGACAAAAGGCCACAGAGAGAGAGGAGAAAGAAATAGGCGAAACCAAAGAGAAAAAGTTAGAGAGAGAGGGTTTGAGATTAGTGTCCGGCGTCGCCCTAGATGGCGGAGCATCGGCAAATCGAAGTTTGTATGAAACCTCCCCTTTACGGTTCCGGTCAAATCGGCTGGTCTCGAAGGCTTGAAACCGAGCCTTTTCCGATCAATCCCGAGCTCTTTCAGTGAGACCAAGACCACCAGGCGAAAGTACAAGTGTCAGGGAACAACCCTGTAGGCATGGATCAATTCGAAAATTTCTTCTGATCATCAAATGAAGCAGGTAAATATTATTCATAGTCAAGATTTCCCAGAAATTCCAGAATTGAGTTCTATGATCATGTGATCTCGTTGATGATTTTTTTTTCACATTTTGATGTTTAAAACATGTTCCTGACCTCATTTTCATTGTTTGTTTGCATTTTGAATGATCGAAAATGCATTAAAACCGAGTCGATCATGCATTTAACCACCTTGCCGGAGCTCAGAGGTCCTCGCCGGAGTGTCGCCGTGGCCATAAGCCACCCAGGGAACCCCCGCACGGCCGGCAGCCGGGGAGTAAACCCTGGGGGCGACACGTGCTAGCCACCACACACGTGCCACCGGTTAAGTCACCCCGCGGCGCTCGGGATTCGAACACTCAACCTTTTGCGAGAGGAAGAGTGCGCGCTCCAGCAGCGCCACCCAGGCGGGTGGTAGGAGCACTCAACTATGACAAGTCCTTTAACCAAAAAAAAAAAAAAATATGACAAGTCCCCTTCATGGACAAGGATTCCTTTAAACCCTTCTTATGCTGCTTGCAATTATGAGGATTCTCATTAACTTAACTTTTTTTTTGGAATAGCCAGTCCTAGGTCCTAGGGAACTGTTTCAATGAAAATCATGTATAGAATAGAAAGAAAAGAAGAGAAAAGGGACATTCAATTGTTAATGTGATTTAGACAATCAAGAATATAATCCCTTGGAAGTTTACATCCACGGTGGTAATCCCCAATTCATCTTATTTTTTGGGAGAGGATTCATTATCTTTTAATAGAGAACAGTATAATGGGCTATAGTGATTAATTTGGTAACTATAGCTATCGTATAACCCAGCATGATCTCCTACTATATTGGGATTATGATGATCTTGCATCCTTATTGTTCCAACACTCCCCCTCCAAGCTGGAGCGAAGACGTCCACAGAAGTCAGCTTGGATATCATATTCTGAAAAACACCTTTAAAGAGAGCCTTAGTGAATACATCTGCAAGTTATTCATCACTACAGACATATGGAGTTTCAATTGTCTTGTCTTGAACCTTCTCTCGAACAAAGTGACAATCGACTTCTATATGTTTCGTCTGTTCATGGAAAATGGGATTTGAAGCAATATGGATTACGGCTTGATTATCACAAAATAACTTCATAGGAGACATAGGGATTCCAAACCCCAATTCTTGCACAAGCAATCGAAGCCAAACCATTTCACTTGTAGTTGAGGCCATGGCTCCATATTCAGCCTCTACACTGGATCTTGCCACAACGGTTTGTTCTTTACTTTTCCAAGTCACTAAGTTGCCGCCTACAAATGTGCAAAAGCCTGTAATTGATTTTCTGTCCATAGGACTCCCACCCCAATCCACATCAATGTACCCTATGATACCACACTACAAAAAAACATCTTTTTTCCGACGAAATTTCCAACGAAAAATTCGGAAAAATTCGTTGGAAAATGAATTTCCAACGAAAAAAAATTCGTTGGTAATTCGTCATCGCAAATTTTTCCAAAAAAAAATTTCAATTTTAAAATTTTCGAAAAATTTGTTTCGTTGAAAAATTCGTGGCTAAATTCATTGGAAAAACTACGAAAAATTTTTTTGGTCGAAAAATCGTGGTAAAATTAGTTGGTAATTATTTGTTGCAAAATTCATTGTGTCAAAAATTGTGCGGATGAGGACCAGCCTTGCCGCCAGCACTGGCGAGGGCCAGCCTCGCCACTGACGGGCTAGCCGGTCATGGCGAGCTCGGCCCTCGCCATGGCCGGCAAGGGGACACCGCCCCTTCATCGGCCGAATGCTTAGCGGGGGGGGGGAGCTCCCGGCGGTGGGAGCAAAGGTTTCGCCGAGGCGCCAACCAAAGACGGGACGCAATGGAGCAGGTGGAGGCGTCGATCGCGGGAGAGAGAGAGAGAGAGAGAGAGAGAGAGAGAGAGAGAGAGAGAGAGAGAGAGAGAGAATGTGTAAATTGAGAATCGTTGCGAAATTGCTCGAATAATGAGTGCGAAAATGTCGAATAAGGAAGGAATAGGGTTTTTGTTGCAAAATTCATGGGAAATTTCCCATGAATTTTGCAACGAAAATTGTACACACTAAAATAATTACCCGGAAAATTGAAATTCGTGGGAAAATTCGTTGAAAATTTCCAACGAATAATTTTTCGTCTAATTTCCAACGAATTTTCCCATGAATTTAAAAAATGCTGAAAATACCGGGTTTTTTTTAATTCGTCGCAAAATTTGTTGAAAATTTCCAATGAAAAATTTTTCGTCGCAAAATTCGTTGGAAATTTCCAACGAAAAATTTTTCGTCGCTAATTTCCAACGAATTTTGTGACGAAAATTTTTTCATCTCTAATTTCCAACGAATTTTGCAACGAAAAATTTTTCGTCGCTAATTTCCGACGAATTTTACTTTTCGTTGGAAAATTTATCGCAAATTTGCAACGAAAATTTTTTTGTCGCAAATTTTCATGAGAAAAATCCAATTTTTTTGTAGTGCCAGTAAGACCATGTTTCTTCATCAAAATACCCCAACTTGAACTAGACTTTAGGTATCGAAGTATGCGATCTACAAGTGCCATATGTCCTTTAGTAGGAGCATGCATGAATTGGCTTACATAATTGACAGCGTAAGCAATATCTGGATGAGTAATGGTTAAGTAAATTAGCTTTTCAACCAACTTTTGAAATTGACCACCATTAGGTAATGGGGTGACATCGTCTACAAACTTACCATTATACTCCATGGGAGACTCTGCATGAGCAGCTCCAAGTTTCCCAATCTCTTTTAACAAGTCAAGAGCATATTTCCTTTGAGAGATGAATAATCCTTTACTAGAATAAGCCACCTCTATACAAAGAAATGGCGCAGAGGTCCTAAATCCTTGACATCAAACTTCACATTCAAGTGCCGCTTGGGAGCCTCGATTTCATGAAAATTATCATCAGTAATAACTATATCATCCACATAGACAAGGACAACCACCGTTCCTTTGGCACTTCACTTAACAAATAAGGAGGAATCCGAATTACACTTTCTGAAGCCCACACTTTCATGAGCGGAACTTAATTTTCCATACCAGTACATGGCGACTGTTTGAGGCCATAGATGGCTTTATTAAGCTTGCAAAATGCATTTAGTTGATTTTGTGAAGGATGTCCAGGAGGAATGTTCATATAAACTTCTTCTTCTAGTTCACCTTGTAAAAACGCATTTTTAACATCCATTTGAAAGAGTGGCCAATCACAATTTACTGCTATAAACATTAATACTCTCACCGTGTTCATTTTTGTTGCGGGAGCAAACGTTTCTTTGTAGTCTTCACCATATGTTTGAGTATAGCCCTTAGCAACAAATCTTGCCTTGTGACACTCAATGGAACCATCACTCTTGTATTTAATTTTATACACTCACCTGCAACCAACAGAATTCTTTCCTTCAGGTAAGGTGACGATATCCCAAGTACGATTTTTATCGAGTGCTTCTAGCTCTTCTTTCATAGCATCTCGCCACACTTGAGAACTTCTAGCTTCGAGAAAGGTAGTTGGTTCTTTCTGAGCATCAACCATTGAAAAAAAAGCATGGAAGGCAGGCGAAAATTTATCATAGCAAATATAATCTTGTATAGGAAATCGTGCAAAATGATAAGTGGTGAAGTAACGAAGTCTAGTAGATGGTTATGAAATCCAAGGGGTCTTACGAATAGGAGTAGGAGCGGCACAGGCAGGCGTAGGCTCTTCTATATGATCAATTTCATCCACTTGCTCTGAAGCAACAGTAGGATCACTATTATCACTGATGTGATTAGTTACAATCGGCAAAGGAGCAAGTTCAACATCGAATCCACTATTGTCTAAGTCAGTACCACTATTCTCCCCCAAGGTGATCCCTATTAGAAAAAAACATATGAGTCTCATCGAAGACAACATCACGGGAGATAAAAACCTTCTTAGCAGATGGATCAAAACATCTATACCCCTTCTTGACAGAGTAACCAATAAAAACATACTTGCGAGCACAAGGATCAAGTTTTCTCCCGGGAGAGTGAACAAAACAAACACTTCTAAATATTCAAAGATGTGAAATATTCACAGGTCACCCAATAAGCACCTCCATTGGAGACTTGTAGCCTAAGATCTTACTAGAGAGACGATTAATCAAGTAACAACTAGTGAGCACCGCATCTAACCAATATGTCTTGAGAAAGTTACCATGAAATAATAGAGCTCTCGTCACTTCAAGTAGGTGACGATTTCTCCGTTCGACTACCCCATTTTGTTGAGGGGTGCCAACACGGGAGGTTTGATGAACAATTCCCAAAGAATTAAGAAAGGACTCAAAATGATGGTTTATATATTATGTCCCGTTATCAGTTCGGAGAATCTTGATACGCCAACCATGTTGAGTGTGAACCATATTACAAAATTCTTGAAACACTTTCAACACTTCACTCTTAGAGGTCAACAAACAAATCCAAGTGGTACAGGACTTATCATCAATAAAAGTAACATAATATTTAAAACCATCACGAGAGATCATAGGAGCAATACCCCAAACATCAGAATGTACTAATTCAAAGAGTTCTTGTGAAACATATGTGCTAGTGGTAAAAGCCAGTTTATGCTGCTTCGAATAACGACAAGTTTCACAATGACTCGAATCAAGAGAAAAATCAGCATTCAAATTATGCATAACATTATTTGAGGGGTGTCCCATGCATAAATGCCAGAGTTGTGAAGTAGCCTCCTTATCCATCCTTGCGACCAAAGCCTCACTCGGAAAATCAACCACATAGAGACCTTGCTGTAATCCACCTTCACCAATCATCCTCCTTGTGAGTTTGTCCTGAGCCACTACCTTTTGATGGGAAAAAATAACATTGCAGTCCAATTATTTAGTAAGTTTACTAACAGATAATAGATTTGAAAATAAAGCTAGCACAAATAACACGTCACAAGCAGCAGAAAATAGATTAATGGTGCCTTGTCCTTCAACCAAACCTGAGTTCCATTGGCCACAATAATAGGACCATGAGAACCCTAACAATTAACACAAAAATCAGATATTCCATAAGAGGTACTGCACATATGATTAGTGGCGCCTGAATCAACAATAAAAGAATTTTTGGAAGACAAGGTCATAAGGGCTAGGGAATTACTAGATTGAGCCAAATTGCTAGAATTTGAAATAGAAGATTTTATGCCACCAGATTGAAAAAGATGCTGCAATTGAAGAGCGAGTTTATTCAAAGAGGCTTGAAAGTCAAATGTTGAGCCTTGAGTTTGAGCTGCAACCTTGGCATCTCCCCTTTTATCCTTATTAGGTTTAAGATGAGGGTACAGTTCCCAAAAAAGATCTTTAGAATGGCCATCCTTATCACAGTAATCACAATGAAACTTATTATTGCAACATTTGCCTTTGCCTTTACCAGAACCAAATGGGCCCCCATCAGAACCATAGTGACCACTATTAGTTTTAGCAACATGGGCAAAACTCTCAATCGAATCTGCCTCTTTCTTGGAATCAGAAGTTATCACACGACGACGAGTTTTCTCCCTTTGAACAATAGCACAAACAGTGGTAAAATTAGGAAGAGTAGAACTCATGAGAATTTGCCTCTTAAGGTCTTCATATTCAGGCCTAAGACTGGCTAGAAGTTGAAAAATTTTGTCTTGCTCTTCACATTGGGCATATATCTCAATAGTCTGAGCTGGTGGTCGATACTGTTGCAATTCATCCCACTTCTTTTTTAGATTACCAAGATATTCAATAATATTTGATTAGGTGATTGCTCAATATGAGCAGGCTCCTATTGTAACTCAAAGACACGGGATGCATTGTCAACATTGCCATACATATCCTGTAAAGAATCCCATAGGGACTTAGCAGTCTCTAAATAAGCAAATATCTCATAGAGTTGGGATCCCATTGAATTAAACAACCAAGACATGACCATATTATCATTTGCCTGCCATTCAGCGAATTTTGCATCTGTAGATGCAGGTGCTCTGATAAGAACATTCACGTAACCCAATTTTGATCTACCCTCAAGAGCTATAGAGACAACTCTAGACCAAGGTAGATAATTATGCCCATTTAACATAATGGTTGTAAGTTTATTGGTCATCTCAAAAACAGATTTGCTGTTATCAGCCATAGTGCTAGACAGAAAAAGAGCACAAAGTTCAGCAAACTTATCTTGTACCAATCAAGTCTAATAACATATCGTCCTCTGTGCAAACCAAAGAAACCACCGCAAAAAATAGATCCACAAATAGCAGAACACGACCTATAGGAACCACCAATAGACAAGCGGAAGCATTGATAATGAAGCCAACCTTAGGATCGTGTTTTGCTTTGATACCATGTTTCAATGAAAATCATGTGTAGAATAGAAAGAAAAGAAGAGAAAAGGGACACTCAATCGTTAATGCGGTTCAGACAACCGAGAGTATAATCCCATGAAAGCTTACATCCACGGTGATAAATCCCCAATTCATCTTATTTTTTGGGATAGAATTCATTATCCTTTAATAGAGAGCAATACAATGGGCTACAGTGATTAATTTGGTAACTACAGCTATCACACAACCTAGCATGATCTCTTACTATATTGGGATTATGATGATCTTGCATCCTTATCCTTCCAATAGGAACCAAGCCCCCCGGGTGGGGGCGGTGAAGCTACAGGCCGGATTTTTTTCCCTATCACCAATTGTTGTTCCACACAAGTATTACCAGCGTAGGAAGATCGGGGTGTACGTAGTAACAGCATTCCATTCTCATACGAGGCCTCAAAGTTTATTGGCAAAAAGGGCAGGACAATCCATACAAATCTTGTTTGTTGATGTCACAAGGGCTTGAAGAGGAATTGCCCTGTTACTTTTTTTTTTTTTTGGTTAAAATTGCCCTGTTACTTCTTTACTCGAGCTTTCCCGAATTAATCCAATGCTACATCCATGTGTGATTCGATAGGGGCTAATTTGGCTATTAATGAATGAAGGTTAGAAAACAAATTGAAACAAAGACAAGGTGGTAAGGGCAGTGGTTTGAGTCTAAAATGTTGCTTTGTATCGAATATTTAACACATTAAAGCACTTTTTGCTTTTAATAAAAGCTCTTCGACTCAAGTTTCTTTGCCTCAATGCCCTAGTTTAAAGGCAAAGAATTTCAAAACTCACCCAAAAAAAACTAGCGGCAATGGCTCTATTTGCTTTGGACCAAGCAGTTGGAGAAATGTCTCTTGCACAAATAAAGCCGCTGCGGTCTTTTCATTTCATTTGTGGAGAAATATCCTCCAGTGTACGTTTACATCTGAAGAAGGGGCTAATAAAATGCCATTTTTACTGGTCATTGGCCAGATCAGTATCACAATAGAAATAAATCGGTTTATTATAGCACTAAGAAAAGGCATGCCTTATCTTCTACTGGGGTTTTTCTGAAAGGAAGATTCAGATGCATCCAGCGGCTTGCTGTTATGAAACTAAAAATAACTGGTCACTTAGTTAAGAGGCCATTTGATTACGTTTACAAACACTAAATTTCTGTTCTCAAAAGTGAAGAAACAACAATGCATAAACTTGGAAAATGGTGTATAATTTCATTATTTCTATGCACTTTTTTGTCTACACAACTCTTCACCCTGATCTGTAACTTTTAATTTGCCTTGCGCAAGATGACCTGAGCACCATACTGTGGCTGGAGGGTGATGACATTGAAAGGAGCATGCGCATAAGATGGAGAGAGCTCAAATGTGAATTTCTGAAGTATCATGGCAAGCGCCATCTTTGCCTCTATCATAGCGAAATTCTGGCCGACACATATACGAGGGCCCCATCCGAATGGGAGAAAGGAGACTTGGTTCTTGGTGGCCTTGGAGACTCCCTCAGCGAACCTCTCTGGCTTGAACTCATCAGCATCCTCGCCCCACAGTTCTTTATCATGGTGGATGAGGAGAGTCAGCACTGCAAGCTGGACTCCCCGGGGTATGGTCAACTTCCCGAGTTTTGTTTCCTTCTCAACCGTCCGTGCCAGCTCCATCACCGGTGGGTATAGCCTTAGGACCTCATTCAAGATCATTGTGACCTTATCGCAACAAATCCATAGAAGCAGTCATATGGCAGAGATATATATGTAGGAGCATCCATGTATGATTATGATGCCAGAGATTGACTACTACAGTGAAATCAATATCCACGAAGAGAATGAAATAGAGATTAATTTATCCAGTAAAAAGGGTTTGAGGCTATTGTCCGAAAAATCAGGCTCTTGTCTTGAAGGAAATCCAAGTTCAATCCAAGGGTGCGAAGATAATGCTCCTGTCAATTCATTGTCGTGTTCTTCATCTTCATAGGATAACATTATTTTTAAAAAAATGTTTAGTCTACTAAGGATTGCAAATACACATCTAGTAATTGTAGAATGATTATAATGTGTCATGTGATAAAAATTGCTCATGAAGTACTCTTCATATTGGACCTATTATGAGTCCCGCTCTCAACAAAAGAGGAAAAGAGCATTGAACTTACAATCTTGAGGTGGCTTAACCCGTCAAGGTCAGGTTTTCTGCTTCCAAATATTTGGAGGACTTCCTCCCTAGCTCGTGCTTGCCAATCCGAGTGCACACTCAGCAAGACCATGGTCCAAACCAGCAAGACCGAAGTGGTCTCTTGTCCGGCGAAGTAGAAAAGCTTGCACTCCTCGATCACGTCGTGAATGCTCATCCCGACATTCTCTTTCATGTTTGACTCCAGCAACAGCCCCAGTAGATCATTGCTAGCACCTACCCCTGCCCTCATTGCTTTCTCTCGTCTGCGAATGATGTTCATGAGTAGAGCCTGCACTTCCTTATCTATGTTCTTCATCCTCCTATTCATTTTAGTTGGCACAAACCTGCGAAACATTGAATCAAATACTTGGATTTTTTAGAATGCCATGATTGTAAGCCAGAAGCTCATTTAGATTCAATTAGCTTATAGATGATGAAAGATTTTACCTCCAGCCGGGGATGTAAACTGATTGAAGGGCTATAAGTGCGAGCCGGGCTTGTTCCTCCTGAAGTTCGAAGATCATTTTGCCTTCTTCAAAGTTGCTGCCAAATGCTGTTCGAGAGATCACGTCACGGGTTAAATTTCGAAGGTCGATCCACGCGTCGATCTCACAGGATCTCTTTACAGATACCAATTTTTCCCATCTACCAACCATTTCAGTGCAACTCAAATAAAATGCGGGCAACATAAGCTGCAAGAACAACAGAGCAATGCAACGAAGGAATTAAAAGAAAAATCCTGAGGCATCAATGTGTGTGGTTAAATTCATTTGACCAGAGTATAGTTTCATGTACCTTCAACTTCTCCATGTGGAATGCTGGATTGATGATCTTTCTGTGCCGTGCCCATTTCTCGCCCTCGTGGCTCGCGAGTCCATCGGCTAGCAACTTCACCAGGGGATTGGAGGCTGGCCTGGGATAGTCGTTTATCTTGGAGAAGATCTCCTTTAATTGTTCGGGGTTTGTTATGCTCACTCTCGGCGTTGTTCCTATCCACTTGAACACGTCATTGCCTGCAATGCAACCAGCAAAATAAGAGCTACATTACCAAATGAAATACATCTGCAGCTGTTTTTTTTTTTTTTTGGAATGCATATAATTGCATGATTTAACTCATGTCGCTAGTGGAAAATTTTTAGCCTGAGATACTATTGGCGTTGATATGGATAATTTTTGTAAATTTTTTATTTTTCTGAATTTTTTCCTTTTTTTCCTTTTCTTTTCTTTTCTTTTCTTTTTGGGAAAAAGCCACCAAAAACCCAAAACTTTACCACCTGTAATATATTTACCTTGAACTTTTTTTGTGACACAAAAAATCTCAAATTATGCTATTTGTAACACATTTACCCCAATGTAGTTTAGTCCATGGGCATTTTTGTCTTTTTTGCTTTTTCTTTTTTTTTTTCCTTTTTTTTTTTTTCCGGCGAGGGTCGCCCTCGCCTGCATCGAACGAGGGTGGCTCTTACCAGATCTGGCGAGGGAGGGTAGCATCGCCTGGGCGAGCGAGGGAGGCCCTCGCTTGACTCAGGTGAGGGCAACCCTCGCCAACATCGGGCGAGGGTCGCCCTCACCGGAGTCGGGCGAGGACATTATCACATGTGAGCTGTATTTAATGTTCGCTTTTGTATGGTAAAATGCCCATATTGTGTGCATATTAAAATAAGCAATTATCTAAAAGACTTGAGATGTATTAACATCTTTTTGGTCACCAAAATTCAAAGTGGGGAGGCATGACTTTTCAATAGAGAGGGACAGTAAATTCAAATGTCCTAAAACTCCATAAAAACAGCATCAACCAAAGGTCTAAAAACAAGCGATTGTTAATGAATAAGAAAATACAAGTGCCACACAAATAGATACTATGAAGATGTGCATACCATAGATTTGGAAGGATTGATGCCAGAAAGGCAAGACACGAGGACCGATGTCGTCGGAGACGGCGATGGGCTTGGACTTGGCTTCCTTGAGCAGCCGTGAGTTCTCCTTGAGGTCTCCGAACAGGAAGGTGTAGGGTTTGCCGGAGAGGCCTTGCTGTCTCAGGAGCCTCTCGAGCCTCTTCGGCCTCAGCCACACCCAGTTCACCACCCTCCACGTCCATGTGGTCAGGACGGCCAGAACCGTCGCCAGTGCAATTGATTGTATTGAAACCTCCATATTTTCTTTTTTGTGTGTGTATCTATTTGTCTGTATGTGGGTCTGTGTCTGTGTGTGGGTGAGAGAGAGATATGATGGTTTGATAATGTTGGGCAAGGGCGATTGTGAGGTGTCGTGCTTATATAGCCATAGCCCATCCATAGCCATGTGCGTGTTGGCCAAGAAGCTTTTTGACCGTGACCCCAATTGGAAAAAGAAAATGAAAGAAAACGAGAAGGACATCCAAAATAAAGGGAAGAAAAAAGTATTCACTGCTCAAAATTAGAGAATGGGTATAGCATACATATTATAACAAATACAAAATATTGAAAATGGTGCGTGTTTTGTTCATCGTGATGGTGTAAAAAGCCTTTGACAAGTGTTGTATCAAATTCGAAATACTTGTACCTAATAAATAATTTTTTGCATTAGGGTTTGATTATCGACAGTGTATCATCTCCTAACCTCCATATAACATCGACTTGAACGGTGGTGAATAAAGCAAGAGGTTTTGGTTTTGGTTGTTTATAGCTTTTGTTCGCTCTTTGGCTGCAACTTTGGCACGTTCTGGAAAGGCGCGGAGTCATTGTTGTACGTGCGAGTTCCTTGTTCATGCGTTGTATACGTGCATCGAATCATTTGGTTTAACTTGGTTTTGCAAAAGCGTAAAGAAGAGCTTTTCTTGAAGCGTTTTTAGCATGATATTTACCGAACTTCGTTAGTTAATTATCATATTATTGGAAATAAGATGCTATATTACACATGTTGTAAGAAATTCTCATGCCATTGGAGACGATTCTTTATTTTTTATTATTGATCCAAAGGGATTGCTACGGGAGCAAATCACAAGACAAGGTGCGAGTTCTTCCGAAAGTTCATGTAATTTCATAGTTCTTTCCATACGACTCATCCTCGTCGATTTCAAGGTAATACTCTTTGAAGTTGTCAAATTGCCTTTTTCCACGGTGCATCTCCCCCATATGGCCTCTGACTAGGAATGTGTCTGCATTGAATATTGACTTAAATCGTGCTTAATATGTTGCCAATCGATGTCGTCGAGTGCCCATATGTCTTTCCGAATTTATCCACATATTTGATTTTCAAAGGATGGATACATATATGGTGAAAAAATCCGTCCATCATAAATTGTAAATTATTCTCGTATGAAGATCATCCAACCTCAACATGACCTCGATGACCTCAGATCCTAGTTTGTCGCTACCCAATATGCCTCGTTGAAGGTAAGACAATCTCAGTTGAGGTCGCAATGTACTATTGCCATGATAGCTATTTCACCAAATAAGTTAGAGGGTTAAATTTGCACAAATTAATTAATAAGGGGTCGACATGCAAAGGCAACAAAACTTAGAGAATGAATCACGGAATTGTTTGCATTTAGCGACGAGGAGAATCGAAGATGTACTGCCCTACGCCCCTAATCCGCATACACAAAACCATTCATTAACCTTAATTTAGATGGTACAATTCTTAGCCCAAAAGCTTTTGAAAATATCTACGAGAAATTTGAGTCCAGTTGATCATTATCAACTGCTTTTCTTCTCTCTTTTTTACCCTTTCTGACGTGTGCTCGGATGCTAATAGCATGCCAAGTAATTAAAGGTCAAAAAAGAAATCGAGAACTTGACCTCCAAGCAAATCAATGTCTTCTATCAGGAGCAAGGACATACAATGCCAAAAGAGAACTACATAGGAGTCTTTTTCCCTTTTTTTGTGGATTTAGATTTAATTTTTGTAGCCAGCATTACCAGAATGATGTGTTTGCATGATTATTAGCCGAAGCGATTATCTATTTCGCAACTCGTAATTAAGTTTGTTTGTTGGAAAATTGAAAATTAGGTTACACCTACCATTGTTATAATAAATGACAAACTCCCCTATTACCAAAACTAACCATTTTTTTCTTGTTAATATCCAATAAAAAATGTTAGAGTTCTTAAATGGATCCACTAACTTAAATAACCACTTAATATTATTATCCATGTAATTTCATACATCTAGCATTTCTCGCTACATAAGATGATTGAATCGTGACCATTCCAGATTATGGATGGATCGAGAGTTTTATGTTGGCCATTTCTCTTTTTTAGCATAAAAAGAGGCATAATACGGATACCTCAATAATTCTAGATAAGCATCATTCAATATAAAGTCTAGATCTTAAGATATTTAAAAGAGAGAACTTCGATATTTTCATGGATCGCCATGAAGCAAATTGTTTTGCATCGTCCTCTAAATTAGAGATAACTTTTCATATATCATACCCCAAAAGAGTTGGGAAGCACAACCATCATGGCTACTTTCTCCGAACATTATTATGGCGCCTATTACAAAATTCTGGGTTGAAGATTGCTTAATGATGAGCAATGCTTGAACTCATGATCTTGTGTTTTAGAAACATCAACTCATACCATTCAGCCATCACCATTGACCGTGAGGACCTTTTATCGAGTTGTCAAACACGTGCTTTGAAGAATTGACAAATGGTGCACCGTCGTTTATTTTTCCTTGGAATGTATGAATACAATAGTTTTTTTTTTTTGGTAAGGGAAAAAAAACACTTGCAAAGTCTAAAAAAGTTAAAAGTGACTTTTTCTTACCTTTCCGTCAAAATTTAGAATGTAATATAAACAGTTTAAATAATTATGAAAACATGTGAATTTACATATCCACGTAACACAACTTTTAATGTTTTCAACTGTTTTATAAGCATAGGTCGTATGATTTGAAAAAAGTAAAAGAAAAACTCCAGATTGTTCGACCCCATTACATTCCACTTTTTATAAATTCTAAATTTCTTTTCATCATAAATTTATTCTTCGATCTTATTAACGAGGGTGTTAATAAAAATCTTTTATTTTTGAGATGGCCCGCCAAATGGATATAAAACAGGAAAAAAATGCAGTAAGATTACCTCTGACGCATGGAATTTGCCTTGTCGTGTGGGGCAAGAGAGGTCGCATCGAGTCGACATCTAGAACACTGACAAATGCCCACCCGGCAATACGTCATCACTTGCGTTTTAAAACAGTCCAGAGAAAAGAAAAGACCAATTCAATATCGTATATCTGCAGGAGAGGCGAGCATGTGCTGGCATTTTGGGCAAAAGATGGTTCAGCCCCCGCAAGCCAGAAGGGCAGACATCGTTAATGACGCTGTGTTAAAAGTGGTTTGACGACAAACTTAACTTAATCACCCAGATGATTGTCTTCAAGAAGAATGTCTTTTGGATTAGCAGTGAATGCTATTGCTTGGTAAGCAAGGTCTTCTGGATTCCTTTGATGCCCAGACAGATTTGACTCATTCTTATTGCGGCCAAGGAACCATGACTCAAACGACATTCCCTCAATACTCCCCTATGAATGATGCACACTTGAACATCCACAGGACCATAACTTCGTGATTAAGTTTCATGTGGCAACAGTGTCTAAAAGTGCAAAATTTCCCCTTGTTTTTTCCTCTCAAGAAAACATCCAAGTCCACATACTATCCTACAACTGGTGGCATAGGTCCACGTAAGTCTGTGTGGACTAATTGCAGCTTCTCATATGCTCTCTAGCCTCCTCCTTTGAAAGGAAATCTGGCTTACTTGCCAAGAAGACAAGTTCTGCACTGTGGAAATTCCTCTTCCAAACTTGGCAAGTCATCTGCCAAGCTATTCCTCTACATAAACAACATGTTCTTCCTGTGAACATGCCCAAGCCTTTTATGCCATAGCTCTGCATTTTCTTCTTTGTACTTCAAAGCCATTTGTTGCATCTACTATGGCTTGAACAGGAAGCACTTGTCCGTCTTTGGCATTCTCAGCACTTCCTTGTTATATGCATTATCAATAAGGCATTCCTTCCGTTCAGACTTCATCTTATAGCCCCTCTCAACTAATTGACCAACACTTAAGAGATTCTGTTCAACTTTTGGCACAAAGAGAACATCACTGATTGGCTTCACCTTCTGATTTCCTGCAATAGCCACTGTACCCTTCCCTTGCACTTCGATATACTATCCATTGGCAATTCTGACTCTGGACCTAAATGACTTGTCTAGTCTCCTAAACAGCTTCAAATTGCCAGTCATATGATTGGTATAGCCCCTATCCACTAGCCATGCATCATTCTCAACAGGAGAACCAGAATAGGAAGCTACAAACAAGTGTTCTTCCTCAGTCTCATTCACTGCTATATGTGCTTCTCCTGCTTGCTGGTGATTGTTCTCTTTGCAGATAGCTTCCATGTGACCAACCTTGTGACATCTTCTGCACTTAGCATCAGGCTTCCTCCAGCATCTAAAGGACTAATGATTAGTTATACCACAGTGTTGACAAGACTTCTTGTTCTTCTTCCATTTGATAAACCCACTAGAACTTCCTTCTTTTGCTGTAAACTTGGAGTCACCTGCATTTCCTTTGGATTGATTCCATTTCTTCCCTTTGTCTCCATTATTGAACTTCACTTTAGCTTGCAGTGCACCCTCTATAGCCTCTTCTCTTCCCATCAGTCTTCTATGCTCCTGTGCCTGTAGCCCTTAATAATTTTGCAAGTTTTATGTCAGCTAAGTCTCTTGTATTTTCCAGAGAGGCTATGGTAGCTTCAAACTTCTCTAGAAGGGACACTAGAATCTTCTAAACCAGCCTTTCATCCTTCAAGTTGGTCCTTAAGACTCTGATCTTTTCAATTATCTCAATCAGCCCATCAAAGTATTCCTTCACTGACTCTGAATCCTTCATTTGCTGTCTCTCAAACTCCCTCAAGAGATTCAGCACCTTCATGCTCCTTACCTTCTCATCTCCCTCGTTTTCATCCTTTAAGAAATCCCATATTGCCTTTGCAGAATCACATCTCATGATCCTTGTGAAGATAGGGGGTGAGACAGCAGCAAATAGGCAAGACTTTGCCTAGGCCTTCCTTGTGGTTCTCTCTTTATGGAACTTTATCTTATTCAAGGTCGGATTGTTCGGGAGTGGAGCAACCTCATAATCATTCTCCATAGCCTCCCATAGACCATGACCCTCCAAGAATGCTGTCATCTTGACAACCCAAGTTTGATAATTTTCCGCAGTAAAGACTGGAGTAGCCATTGCAAAGAATCCACTTAATCCTGCCTCCATCAGCTTTTTCTTTGCAGATTGGAAGCAGTCTTCACACTCACTTACCCTCACTTCACAGTCCCCTAAGATCCCACAGAGGCTCTAATACCACTATTATTGCTAATATATTCAGCTAGTTCACACAAACTTCTAGTTTTTACAGAGAGAGATAGAATGAAAAACCTATTACTTTATAGTTCCGAAAACTGTCAAGTACAAGCAAAATAGGAACCTTTTAGAACTGCACACAAACATGCAAAAAACTGGCTTGTTCCACTTCCTAAAAAATAGCTAACAAACTAACTGCCTAACAAACAAACTTGACTGAATAACAAAGAAAAAAACTAAAAGACAGAACATCAACAGCAGCACTGAAACACAACTCCAACAAAAAGGCATGCCTTATCTTCTACTGGGGTTTTTCTGAAAAGAAGATTCAGATACATCCAGCGGCTTCGTGTTATGAAACTAAAAATAACCGGTCACTTAGTTAACAGGCCATTCATTCCGTTTACAAACTCTAAATTTCTGTTCTCAAAAGTGAAGAAACAAAAATGCATAAACTTGGAAAATGGTGTATAGTTTCATTATTTCTATGCACTTTTTGTCTACATAACTCGGCACCCTGATCAGTAACTTTTAATTTGCCTTGCGCAGTATCACCTGAGCGCCATACTGTGGCTGGAGGGGGATGACATTGAAAGGAGCATGCGCATAAGATGGAGAGAGCTCAAATGCGAATTTCTGAAGTATCATGGTGAGCGCCATCTTTGCCTCTATCATAGCAAAAGTCTGGCCTATGCATATACGAGGGCCCCATCCGAATGGGAGAAAGGAGACTTGGTTCTTGGTGGCCTTGGAGACTCCCTCGGTGAACCTCTCTAGCTTGAACTCATCAGCATCCTCGCCCCACTATTCTTTATCATGGTGGATGAGGAGAGTCGACACTGCGACCTAGACTCCTCGGGGTATGGTCAACTTCCCGAGTTTTGTTTCCTTCTCAACCGTCCGTGCCAGCTCCATCACCGGTGGGTATAGCCTCAGGACCTCATTCAAGATCATTGTAACCTTATCGCGACAAATCCACAGAAGAAGTCATATGATAGAGATGTATACGTAGGAGCATCTATGTATGATTATGATGCTAGAGATTGACTACTACAGTGAAATCAATATCCACGAAGAGAATGAAATAGAGATTAATTTATCCAGTAAAAAGGGTTTGAGGCTATTGTCCGAAAAATCAGGTTCTTGTCTTGAAGGGAAATCCAAGTTCAATCAAAGGGTGTGAAGATAACGCTCCTGTCAATTCATTGTCGTGTTCATCTTCAGAGGATACCATTATTTTTAAAAAAATGTTTAGTCTACTAAGGATTGCAAATGCGCATCTAGTAATTGTAGAATGATTATCATGTGTAATTTGATAAAAATTGCTCATGAAGAACTCTTCATATTGGACCTATTATGAGTCCCACTCTCAACAAAAGAGGAAAAGAGCATTGAACTTACAATCTTGAGGTGGCTTAACCCGTCAAGGTCAGGTTTTCTGCTTCCAAAGATTTGGAGGACTTCCTCCCTAGCTCGTGCTTGCCAATCCGAGTGCACACTCAACAAGACCATGGTCGAAACCAGCAAGACCGAAGTGGTCTCTTGTCCGGCGAAGTAGACAAGCTTGCATTCCTCGATCACGTCGTGAATGCTCATCCCGACATTCTCTTTCATGTTTGACTCCAGCAACAGCCCCAGGAGATCATTGCGAGCACCTACCCCTGCCCTCATTGCTTTCTCTCGTCTGCGAATGATGTTCATGAGTAGAGCCTGCACTTCCTTATCTATTTTCTTCATGCTCCTATTCATATTAGTTGGCACAAACCTGCGAAACATTGAATCAAATAGTTGGACTTTTTAGAATGCCATGATTGTATGTCAGAAGCTCATTTGGATTCAATTAGCTATTGGATGATGAAAGATTCTACCTCCAGCCAGGGATGTAAACCGATTGAAGGGCTATAAGTGCGAGCCGGGCTTGTTCCTCCTGAAGTTCAAAGATCTTTTTGCCTTCTTCGAAGCTATTGCCAAATGCTGTTCGAGAGATCACGTCACGAGTCAAATTTTGAAGGTCGACCCACGCGTCAATCTCACAGGATCTCTTTACTGATACCAATTTTTCCCATCTACCAACCATCTCAGTGCAACTTGAATAAAATGCGGGCAGCATAAGCTGCAAGAACAACAGAGCAATGCAAAGAAGAAATTAAAAGAAAAATCCCAAGGTATCAATGTGTGTGGTGCAATTCATTTGACCAGACAATAGTTTCATGTACCTTCAACTTCTCCATGTGGAATGCTGGATTGATGATCTTCCGGTGCCGAGCCCATTTGTCGCCCTCGTGGTTCATGAGTCCATCCGCAAGCAACTTCACCAGGGGATTGGAGGCTGGCTTGGGATAGTCGTTTATCTTGGAGAAGATCTCCTTCAGTTGTTCGGGGTTCGTTATGTTCACTCTCGGTGTCGGGCCCATCCACATGAACGAGTCCTTGCCTGCAATGCATCCAGCAAAATAAGAGCCATTGGAGAACTCAATGCTGCTCTCTCGTAGAGCTTTTCTCGAGAGCTTTTCTCTGCTCTCTTGTAGAGCTTTTCTCTGCCCTTTTTGTGGTTGCTTTACTATAGCCTCTTTGGGGTAGCTCCCATCAATCTCACACCCTAATCTCAATCCCTGCTATCCCATTGGTGATAGCTTCACAAAACACCTCCCCTGCTCCCACGAACCCATTTTGCTCCGTTTTTGTTTCATGGAAGAACCGAATTTGGTTTCTTTGGTTCTTGAGCGTTTTGTTTTCAACTGAGTTGGTGTCTGATGTTGAGCTTTTCCTAGTGATTTTCTTTGGTTCTAGATATACGTTCAAGTCCTATCAATGTTCAATATCCTTTTCTTGATCCCTGCTCACCATCTGTTCGACGTTATGCTCAAGTCAGATCAGTGTTAAAGATAAAGAGAACATTTCGCTGCTCTCTCTCCCGAGAGCTTACATCTCCCTTTTTGGGAGTCTTCCTCTCCCTTAGTGTCTACTGCCTGAGGGAAAGTGGTCAATCCATGTACTTATTATGCAATGATCTTCCATAAATTTAGAGAGCAAAATTCAAACAGGTTTGGACATTTGTCATATCCATTTAGAGAGCAAATTCCTGTTGAGATGAAGGTATTGCTGAGTAGGCACCAAGTCAAGTGAAAGAAGTGGAATTCTGAAGGCGAGCCAAGTTATGTGCCCATTGTAGCCATGAATATTTTAGCATGGAATTGTCAAGGCATTGCTGGAAACTCGACAATGAGAGAGCTGAAGGCCACATGCCGATCTTATAACCCCGATATTGTGTTTCTATCGGAGACAAAATGTGATACTAGACGGATAGAAACTATTACAAGAAGGATTGGATTTACCGGGTCCTTCTCTATCCCTGCGGAAAATAATGCGGGAGGTTTAGCAATCATGTGGAAAGATCTTGTACCTTTATCCTTTTCCTTTGAAGACAAAAACCAAATCCATACAGAGGTTTCTAACAAAGAAAATCCCGAACAACTGTGGTGGCTTTCGTTGGTGTATGCACCTCCTTATTGTGGGCTTAAACGAGTGTTCTGGGAAGACTTCACAAGCCGGGTTCAAAAATTGGGGGGAAGACTGGGTTGGAATTGGTGACTTCAATGAGACTATATATGGCTATGAGGTGTCCAACAAAAGGGGTCCTGGCCCATCTCGTCACTTTCTGGTAGATTTTATGGATGCATTGGGCTGTGTTGATCTTAGGTTCAAAGGCAAACCTTATACTTGGACAAATAGCAGAGAAGGCTTTGCAGGCGTTCGGAAAAGACTTGATCGAGCAGTTTATTTGACATCATAGTATGAGAAATTCCCTCGAGCAGGGGTTGTCCACTTGCCGATGGTAAACTCGGATCATTCTCCTATTTTGCTGAATTCAACTTCTAATGAGGATAACTCAAAATGTCCTTTTAAATTTGAAGCTGCATGGCTACGAGACCCAACTTGTGTTAATGAAGTGGAAAAGGCTTGGAACAACAATGTGGTAGGCAATTCATTAACCACATGGCATAGGAAGCTGAAATCGACAGAAACAGCTCTCAAAAGGTGGAATAAGGAACATTTTGCCAACAGTGACTCAAGGAATTGATGGTAGCACTTGACTCCATTCAAAGTGATGAACCTTCAGAAGATCATAGCAGGAGGGAAAAAGAAATCAAGGAAGCTATTAACGAGCAATGGGAGAGATTGGAGATGGTATGGAAGCAAAAATCGCGACAATCATGGCTATAGGAGGGTGATCGGAACACCAAATCCTTCCATCTTTCTACAACCATCAGAAGCCGCAAAAATTGTATCCTCGCAATTCAAGATGATGGAGGCCAATGGCTTATGAGTATAAATGAGATTAAAAATTTCTTTTTATCCAAATATACAGAGCTTTTCTTGGGTCCATCACTTGATCCACACCCTCTCATTAGGGAACTCTTCCCTAAGGTAGTCTCTAACGAAGAAAACTTGGACCTTTTGGCGATTCCAGCTGAGGATGAAATATATAGCGTCTTGAAAGAGATGGCTCCTCTTAAATCACCAAGCCCACACAGATTCCATGCTATTTTCTACACAAAATGCTGAGAAGTGGTGAAGGCCCATATTATCCAATTTGTGCAACATTTCTTTATCTCAGGCTAGTTGCCTCATCTTCTCAATCATATTTTTATAGTACTCATCCCAAAAACTCATAACCCACACACCTTTAACCATTGTCGACCCATAAGTCTATGCAACGTGAGCTATAAACTTATCTCTAAGTTGATGGCAAATAGACTAAAAGGGTTCCTCGGTCATATCATTTCACCTCAGCAATAAGCTTTTGTTCCGGGCAGAAGCATTCAAGAGAATTCCGTAATTGCACAGGAAATCTTACATTCCATGAGGAAGAGATATGGGAGTCCATTCATGGGAGTCAAGGTTGATATGTCAAAAGCTTATGATAGAGTTGATTGGAATATACTTGATGCAATAATCTGTAGTCTGGGTTTTTCGTCTCACTTTTGCAGGCTCATCAAAATATGTGTTTCGCGGTTCATTATTCTCTTCTCATTAATGGTAGACTGGCGGGAAGTTTTAAACCTTAGAAGGGACTTCGACAAGGTGACCCTATCTCGCCATACCTGTTTGTGATATATACTGAACTTCTTTCTAGAATTTTATCTAGAGCAGAGGATTTGAAGATTATTACAGGTATAAGAGTAGGGCGAAAAAGTCTGCCTTTAACTCACCTTATGTATGCCGATGACTTGTTGTTATTTGTTGGAGCCACTAAACATTAAGTGAGAGCATTGAAGGAATGCCTTGAAATTTATTGCTCGTGGTCAGGTCAAAGCTCGAATCATCAGAAGTCGTCGGTCTTTTTTTCTAAAAATACTTCAGTGGGCATGAAAAAGTTTTATATGGATGAGCTCCACATGCGAAAGACAGAACCTCAATCACTGTACCTTGGAAATCCCCTCTTCAATCTAGGAAAAAGTAGGACAAAATATCAATTTCTTGAACAAAAGGTTGACGATAAACTTAGCTCCTGGAAAAGAAAGACACTATCTTGGGCGGGGAGAGCAACATATATCCGATCGGTTGTTCAGAGCACACCAATTTATGCTATGCAATCTAGTCGGCTACCTCGGAGTACTAGTAACAGACTCGATGCCTCTCTAAGGAAATTCTGGTGGGGTGTGCCAATCGAGAAAAACAGATATCTTACACCTAAATGTTGGGATTCTTTGTGTAGAAACAAGAAGAGTGGAGGAATGGGTTTCGGCAGAATAGGGACTTCAACAATGCTTTGCTTTTGAAGCTCGGTTGGGGAATGATCCAAGATAGAGGCAAGTTATGGGTACAAGTACTTGAAAGGAAATATTTGCAAACCTCAAATTTCTGGAATCACAAGGTCAAGGCATCAGCCTCTTCTCAGTGGAAGGCAATAATAGATACCAGAGAAATACTTAAACTGGGAACTCTATATCAAATAGGGGATGGAAAGTCGATCAAGGTCGGAAATCACCCCTGGATTCCTAATGTCTCAACTCATATGCCTTCTTTTATTGATCCAAACCCTGCTTTGAAGAACAGAAAGATAGAAAGCTTCTTTATCCCAGAGACAAAAACTTGGGATTTACTAAGTCTAAATCAGACATTTTGCCCAACCTCAGTACAAGCTATCCTTCAGATCCATGTGCCAAACTCCATTGGGGTAGACAAACTGATTTGGCATCCAGCTATCGATGGAGTGTTTTCTATTAAATCTGCTTACAAGCTCATAAAGTTGCAAAATGAAAATGGTAATAATAGTGGGATTTGGAACAAAATCTGGAAAGCTAGAGCTCATGAGCGACACAAAATGATGTTGTGGAGGATAGTGTCTAAGGTTTTACCTTGTCAAGGTAACCTGTTTCAATTGATCCATATCCTAGACCCCTCTTGCCCGCTATGTGGAGCTTCGAAGGAAAATTCAGTACATTTGTTCACAAGATGTCCTCTAGCCCAAATTTGGTGGAGACAGAGCCCATAGGGTATTATCTCATCTGCTTGGAACTTCAGGTCTCCGAAAGAGATGGTGAATCACTTTTTCGATCCAAGAAAAATAGCACGGACAACGGGAGTGGATTGCAAGCTCTTCATCCTTTATGCAGCAATTCTTTGCACTATAATGTGGCGTTACAGGAATGCAAAGCTACATGAACAGACTATTCCAGTGCCTTCCCACACGATTCAGACGATCAGACAAGATTTCTTGGAATATTCAAATATGTTCAAGACAAAGTTAGGTTAAGCAAGAAACCGGATTTTATTGGGGTAAGGTCAAACTCTTAGATTCCTCCATCAAACCAAGAGTTAAAAGTTAATGTAGATGGTGCGTGGAAAGATAACAGAGGTGCCATAGGTATTATTGCATGATCGTATAGAGGCTCAGTTGTCCAAGCGTGGACAAGACGAGGAAGATGGAACTCGCCAGTGGAAGTGGAAGCTGCGGCTCTTCTTCTTGCATGCAAAGCTGCTCAATCCCTTGGCATCAACAAAGCAGTCTTTGAAAGTGATTGTAAGGTGTTAATTGATGATATTCAACAAAAGGGCATTTGTCATTGGTGTATTCATCCTTTCGTCTTGGACACTCGCTTACTTCTTAGCAACAACCCAAAATGGAGTTTCAAGTGGATCAACAGATCTAGTAATGTTGCTGCTCATGAGTTTGCAAAATGGGCTTTTAATCATTAGGGAAATGCTTCTTCTTTCTTTTTTAATGATCTCCCACCTAGAGTCAAAAACTTAGTGTTGGCGGAGTCTTCTTTAATTTATCGTGTTGATGTAGGCTCTAACTCTTCTGTGTAACATTATACTTTTATGATGCAATGGAAGGTTCGATTTAGCAACAAAAAAAAAAAAGAGCCACGTTACCAAATGAAATACATTTACAATTGTTTTTTTAATGCATATAATGGCATGATTTAATTCATATCGCTAGTGGAAATTTTTAGCCTGAGACACTATTGGCATTGATATGAATAATTTTTGTAATTTTTTTTATTTTTCTGAATTTTTTCCTTTTTCCCTTTTCTTTTCTTTTCTTTTTCCTTTTTTTTTCTTATTTCCCTCTACCAATCTGGAGCCTCGACGGTGGCTAGCAAAGGTCACCGACCATAGGTGAGGACCCGGACACCTCGCCTAGGGTTGGCGAGGGCATCACCACATAAAAAATTTCAGAAAAATTGTAAACATTATTCATGTCAGTTTTAGCCATGCCATGTCGAATGCCTAACGCCACATCAGTAGTTTATTGCCAAAATTGACTAGAAAGATTATATTGGTAAATTATCAAAAGTTTTAAAATTAAATTGATCAAATTAAAAGATTTATGATCGAATATGTTTAGTACTTTTTTTGTTAATTATTCCCAAAAATCAATGGGTGTTGTGTTCATCGCGATCACTGTGTATGGGATGGGCTCTGCCCTTTGACAATGACTTTGACTCCCTTAAAACATGTTACTTCCATGACTCTTCAATCAGTATGACTTGAATTTATATGCCATGTCACATCACTCACATAGTCTAGCGTTTGGACATATCAATCATTCATCGATCTATATTGAAATATCTTTTTAAATGGCCGGGTAAGAATTTAAATGTTAAACGACATTGTTACTTTTATTTTTTGGTCGAAAGCAAGATCATTTCATTTCATCAAGATAAGCTTCAGCACATACAGGGTTCCAAAGGGTTGCGGGAGGGTTAAAGATCCAATTATAGGGCAAAGATTTGCACCTTTGAGCTTTAACAATCCAATCTGCCACTTGATTCTCTTCCCTATTACAGTGGGCTAAAAGAACATTAGGTAAATGGACTAGCAGAAGTTCGCATTCGATAATAAGTGGAGTGGCTTCCCATGGAGAAATATCTAAGCCTAAAAGGCAATTAACCAAAATCAAGTTGTCAGATTCTAGCAAGTACCTCATTTTGTCTTCCTCCCTTCGTGCATGAAGTAGCTTCAGAATTTCAAGGCAAGCAAGGGTTTCCACATTGAGAGCTGAACTTGCACTCACCATTGTAGCAAATCCATCCACAATCTTCCTCGAGAAATCATGGCAAATACTAGCTATGGATCCTTCCGTTGAACCTGGAGTGTAGAATCAGTCAATATTCCACTTGAGAGGCCCTTTCTCCGGTGGTTGCCACGATTTAAGTGAGTGGCTATCCTTAGAGTTGGTGTTCTTCTCCGGTTTAGTCCATCGGCAAATATTCTGGTGCATGGCCATGGCAGAACTCACCAGGTGTTGTGGATTTGGATATTGACTTCGAAAAATGAAGTTGTTCCTCCATTTCCATATATACCAGAGAACCACCACTAGCAAATCAAAGGAGATTGAGGTACTTTTGAAATTTAGTAGCCAGTCTTCAATCCTTGTAAGTCCTTGACTGGAGATTTGAATATGCAGGGCCGGGTTCGACCACACTTGATTTGTCCATGGGCAGAGTAGGAATAAGTGCTCGGTTGTCTCAACCTGTTGGTTACAGAGACTACAGGTAGGTTCTTGAACAATACTCCTTTTAAATAAATTTTCCTTGGTAGGCAAAGCATTTTGGCACAGTCCCCACAAGAAAATTTTGATTTTTGGAATGGTTCTTGCCCGCCAGATCCTTGTCCATAGTTTTCAAGGGGTCTGATACGAGGTGGACGCTGAAGTTGCAATCCGTTTCTCGATTTCTCCCCTTAGTTTGTTGTACCCACTTTTAACTATATAGGACCCTGATCTAGTGTTGTTCCAAACCAACTTATCCCTCATTAGTTGAGATTGCAGCGGAATTGAGAGGATTTCTTTGGAGGTTTGTTCATCAAATAGAGCATGTAGGGTCTGTGTATTCCACGTTGAATCTTGCTTTTGTATCAGATTAGCTACCTTCTCTGGCTCTTCTTTGTTTGGTGGTCCCCCTATAATTTCTCTGGATAGCCATTTATCCTCTCTAATTCTTATATTTTCCCCATTTCCAACTGACCACATAATGGAGGGAAGAATAGCATCTCTGCCCATTAGGAGGCTTTGCCACCCCCAAGATGGTCATGTCCCCTTGCCAGCATGTCTGAAATCACAATGAGGGAATTAGAGTCCTTTAACTACCTGACTCCACAAAGATGTTGGGTTCTGAGTCATTCTCAAGGCTTGTTTTCCCAACATAGCCTTATTAAAGGTGATGAGGTCTATAAAGCCCAATCCTCCATTATCCTTTCTAAGTTTTAGCACATTCCAGTTTCTCCAATGCAATCTTGATTTCCTTGCCCCATTGCTCCACCAAAAAACAGCAATTTTCTACTCAATAGAACGACAAATGGAGATAGGAACTTTAAAGATGGACATAGCGTACTGTGGGAGAGCTTGAACCACTGCTTTAATGAGGATTTCTTTCCCTGCTTTAGATATCAACTTTTCTTTCCAGCCTTCTAGCTACATATTGACTCTTGCCATAATCCACGCAAACATTTGCTTCTTTGACTCACCCCAATCAGAAGGAATTTTCAAATACTTGCCAGTTTTCTCTATAATTGGCACTCACATCTCCTCAGCCATATTTTGCCTCGATCTTTGTGGGTAATCTTTACTAACAAACAATCCAGATTTATTCAAATTAATTGACCCGAGGCATAGCAATATTGATTCAAGATTGTAGCTACACTTTGGCACTCATTAATTGTTCCATCCAGGAAGAAGATTGAGTCATCCGCAAAGAGTAAGTGGGTCAAAGTTGGGCATAATCTATTTAATTGTATTCCTTTGATAATGCCATTCTCCAGTGCATTTTTCATCATAAAGGATAATACATTCACCATGATGATAAATAAATATGGAGAAAGTGTGTCACCTTGGCGAAGACCTCTTGAGGGATGAAAATAGGGCAATGGCTCTCCGTTCAACTTTACACTATAAGACACCGTTGTGATGCATTGCATAACCCATCTAACCCATTGAGCACTGAATGCCATTCTTAGCAAGCAAGCTTCCATAAAATCCCATTCGACTCTGTTAAAATGCCTTTTTCATATCTAGTTTAAGGACAGCCTGAAACTTCTTTTTTCTCTTTCTAATTCTGAGTTGATGTAGCACTTCCTGGACAATTAAAATGTTATCTTGAATATGTCTACCACTTACAAATGCACTCTGCACTTTCGAGATGAATTTTGGCATCCATGGTTTCAGTCTATTCGCCAAGACTTTTGAGAAGATTTTATAAGCAAAGTTACATAAGCTAATGGGGCGTTGCTGTTCCAGCTTCTCTGGGTTAGGGATCTTTGGGATAAGTGATATGTGCGTTCTATTTAGCTCTGAGTTGAGAATCCCAGAGTTTAGAAAGCTTTGTACTTCTTTGAACACCCCTTGTTTTAGATCTTCCCAGTGATGATGGTAGAATTTCCCATGTAGTCCATCAAGCCTTGGTGCTTTAGTGGCACCTAGTTGATGAGCAGCTTCTGTAACTTCCTTCATTGTCAGTTCTATAGTTAAGGCTTGGTTTATCTCCTCTCCCACTAAGTTAGGAACAAACTCCATTATAGGTTTAAAATGTCGAGGGCCCTCAGAGCTGTACAAAGTTCTGAAGAAATCCATTGTCTACTGTTTTAGTTGACCTAAGTCACGGATCCAAACCCCTTCTGAGTTTCTCAACATTGAGATCTTGTTCCGTTGCCTTCTCTGTGTTGTAGTGGCATGGAAGTATTTTGTATTTTTATCCCCCCACTTTAGCCAACTGATTCTCGATTGCAAACCCCAGTACATCTCCTCTTGTATCCATATCTTCTCTATTTCCTGTTTTAGGTACCGCAATCTCTCTCTATCAATGAGGACTGTTTTGCTGTTAGTAAGTTCCTGAATTTCTTTCTTCATGGTCTTGATTCCCTTTTTTTGCATTTGAGAATTTCCTCCTACTCCACTCTTGCAGAGCTTTTGAAACTATTTATAGACGCCTAGATAGTTCCTCATTTTCTAGTTCAGAGGAATGCCAACTATTTCTAACAATCTGCTCACATTCAGCATCTTCTAGCCAAAACATCTCAAATATGAATTCTCTTTTCCTTGTCACTGGTTTAGGAAATAAAGACAGTAATAAAGGACTATGATCTGAGCCAACTGCTGGGAGTGCAAATGCTTCAGCGTTAGGGAAGCTAACCCTCCAATCCATGGTACATAACACCCTATCAAGTTTCTCCTTAATGAAAGCCTCTCCTTCCTTGTGATTAGACCATGTGAAAGCACAACCTTTACTCTCCATATCCATCAACGAGCAAGCATGTAGGAAGTCTCAAAAAGCATTGAGTCTATAATGCTCGGCCATGCGTATCCCAACCTTCTCCCAATGATAAAGAATCTCATTGAAGTCTCCAATGCAAGCCCAGGGGAGGTGTTCCATGAGACTAATGCCATGTAATTTGTCTCATAAGAGAACTCTCTCATTAAACTACGATGGTGCATGAACGAAGGTAAGTCGCATCTTTTGTTTACTCTCCTCTATCACACACTCTACATCTATAAAAAATTCCGAGTGTGACTCTACTTTTAAAGAAACTTGGTCATTCCAAAAAATAGCCATACCTCCTACAATACTCACTGGATTTACAATAAAGCAATTTTGAAATTGTAGCTGTCTTTTTATTTGATGAAGCATTTGTTCCTGATTTTTAGTTTCCATCGAAACACCAAACTGGGCCTTTCTTGAGCCACGAGGGCTCTAAGTTCTCGAACTGTCAATGGTGTGCCCAACCCTTGACAATTCCAACTTATAAGTTTCACTTGTAACTCGGCGGCTTATTAGGGCTAGCCACCAAAGCCCATTCGCTTGCTTTTGCTACAACATGGATAGGAGTTTCCATCAAATTTGTCTCATCCACGGTATGTTGATTTGTCATCTTGGAATCATAAGGGCTGTAACGTCACTGTTTTTTTATTGGCCTGAAGCTTTGGTCCCTTACTATTCTTCTTTTGGCTTCCCACTATAGACTGTTCCACAATAGAGATTATGGACTTTTGTATCTGCACAAGAGCTGGAAGTAGAAGTGGTGCCAATGCAGATACATGGTCTTGCTGGTTTAGAGAACTACCTTCCCCTATAAATACATCTTTTGCCTTGCTCTGTTGTTTGGGTATTATCCTGAGTTTCTAACCTGCTAGTACCCTTGTTAGAAGGCACCAGTAGAGTGGAGCAAACTCGAGTTTCAAGGATAAAATCTTCTGTCATTCTCTCTTCCTCCAATTTCTCGTTAAATATCTTCCAATGTGGACTCCATTCTTTCTCTTCAGCTCTTAACCAGCTCCCAAAGCGACATTCATCCATCTTTCCCTCATCAAAGGCTACTTCTTGACAAAATTTGGCATAGTGTCCTATCCTTCCACAAGCATAACAGAAGTGGGGAAGCCTCTCATATCTGAAATCTAACCAAAATTTCCGATCTCCATTATCAGTAAGAATTCCAGACTTTAGAGGCTTAGATAAGTTCAGAGTTACTCTCGCTTTCCCTGTATTTTGGGAACCAGGACCTTTAGAGAATACTTGAACCTCCGAGACTTGGCCGATAAATTTTGCTGCTTCATTCACTGCTTCTTCAGATAGCCATTCATACAGGGAACCCATGAATTTGTACCCAAAACGAGCAGAAGTTAAACTCATATTCATGTGTTAGCATATTCGGTTCCCAGGGTTTGAGAATTAAAAGATGATTCGCAAAGGACCACGGACCATTATCAAGCACTCTTTTCTTCTCTATTTCGGATTTGAACATTACAGCAACATACCAGCATCCAGCTCTTGGAAAGTGACAGAATCGGACCTCCATGCCCTTCGCATTGTATTTTGGAAGGCTTGAAAGCTAATGCTCGGATTATTAAAGATTTTCCCAAAAATGGTCAAATTACATTCTTTCAATTTTTCTGGGTAAACTACCCCTTTCATAATAGCAATATCCAAATCTGACCATAATGAACCTAGGCTCTTACAAAGGGCAGCCATTCGAGTTTCTTCATCATTGATTTCCTCCATTGTTGCTTTATAGGAGCGTCACAACTTGGACAAATTACCACCAGGAGAGAAGCACCATCAATAGTGAACACACAACAGTCAACCAGACATCGAAGTGTAAGAACCTATCCCAGATTCTTACACTAATTTCACTCGGGCATATGATCAAACATGTGGTAGGCGTCTTAGTCGAAAGATTTAGAAGCAACGATGAAGCAAAGATTCGGATCATACCACCACGAAATCATCATGCCTTTCTGTGATTCAGCGAACACCAAGAATAGGAGAGGAGCAGCATCAAGAGCGAACACCAAGAACCAAACCGTGTTTGTGCTATAGGCAAGTTACAAAGCTATTACGGAGGGGGCCGGTGATTCATTATGCAAGGCTGAGTTGCGAATTTGCCCAACAAACATGGAGAGAGAACAGTCGCTAGAGGGCCCAGATTTGACCTCCAAAGACACTTCCTCGCTGGTCATCCATCAGGTAGTGGGCATCAGATCCTTTAGAAGGGGATGTGTGTTTTGGGTTTCTAGATTTTTTTGTGGGAAATGAGAAGAAGTGGGGGTGTGATGTTAGGGTAAAATAGGTTGGGAAGATTTAGGGTTCTGGGGAGGGAAGGGATTTGGGTTAGTTATCACCAATAGGGTAGGGAAGAACTCTTACCGGAGAAGAGAGAGGAGCCCTAACGAGAGAGCAGATGAAAACAATGACATTGTCACTTGCGAGTCGCTTTTGTATGGCAAAATGCCCATATTGTGTGCATAATAAAATAAGCAATTATCTAAAAGACTTGAGATGTATTAACATCTTTGGTCGCCAAAATTCAAAGCAGGGAGGCATGAATTTCCAATAGAGAGGGACAGTAAATTCAAATGTCCTCAAACTCCATAAAAACAGCATCGACCAAAGGTCTAAAAACAAGTGAGTGTTAATGAATAAGAAAATACAAGTGCCACACAAATAGATACTATGAAGATGTGCATACCATAGGTTTGGAAGGATTGATGCCAAAAAGGCAAGACACGAGGACTAACGTCGTTGGAGACGGCGATGGGCTTGGACTTGGCTTCCTTAAGCAACCGTGAGTTCTCCTTGAGGTCTCCGAACAGGAAGGTGTAGGGTTTGTCGAAGAGGCCTTGCTGTCTCAGGAGCCTCTCGAGCCTCTTCGGCCTCAGCCACACCCAGTTCACCACCCTCCATGTCCATGTGGTCAGGACGGCCAGAACCGTCGCCAGTGCAATTGATTGTATTGAAACCTCCATATTTTCTTCTTTGTGTGTGTATCTATTTGTGTGTATGTGGGTCTATGTGTGTGTGTGTGTGTGTGTGTGTGTGTGAGAGAGAGAGAGAGAGAGAGAGAGAGAGAGAGATGATGGTTTGACTGTAGGGTTCATTAACGAAAAACAACGTAGCGGAATATACAACCCTAGACAGGATCCATGTGTATATTGAAATCGAGAGGGAATTTCGAAACGTACCTTTTGCAGATCGAGAATAAATCGACAACTGATTATGTCTGGATTAGCGCCTCAAGTGTTGTGCCTCTACCGGTATCCACACACACAAACAGAATTCTCCAACGCTCCACGTACTAGTGAAAGATCTTGAACTTCCTTTTTCTTAAACGCCTTTTGATTTTCGATACTCTATCGAAAAAAAAACCCTAGACAGAGAACGATTCTCTATCTATTTATACAACCCCATTATCCAGCGGAATTAAAAGAAGTGGGCCGGGCAATTTGGGCCCACTAAATCACCCACCTTTAATTGTACGTTTAATCGTTATCTCATAATGCGCACGACCGTATAGATAATTTAAATAAGAGAATAAATTAAAATCTACTTCTTAAGTATATCAAGGCGCATAGAAAATATTAAGTCCGTTCGCTATTGTGTGCGACCCTGTAAGTTCACTAAATATTACTAGTGTGCTCAAAACCCTTTTGGCCCACAAGTCATAAGTGGTCTTTAGCAAGACATTATGACTACCTAAGTATAGTGAAGGTCGATTTTTCCGACACAACCTAATCCACAACTAATATTAGAGTATCAACATTGATTGATTCCTAGGGCAGACCACTAACATTGACAATGTTGGGAGAGGGCGATTGTGAGGTGTCGTGTTTACATAGCCATAGCCCATACACAGCCATGTGTGTGTTGGCGAAGAAGCTTTTTGATCGGGACCCCAAATGGAAAAAGAAAATGAAAGAAAACGAGAAGGACATCCAAAATAAAGAGAACAAAAGACTATTCACAGCTCAAAATTAGAGAACGAGTATAGTATACATATTTATATCAAATACAGAATATTGAAAATGGTGCGTGTTTTGTGCATTGGGATGGTGTAAAAAGCCTTTTTTGACAAGTGTTGTATCAAATTCGAAATACTTGTACGTCGTAACTAATAAATAATTTTTTGCAATAGTGTTTGATTATCAACATTTCATCATCTCCTAATGTACATATAACATCGACTTGAACAGTTGTCAATAAAGAACGAGGTTTTCGTTTCGGTTGTTTTCTAGCTTTTGTTCGCTCTTTGGCTGCAACTTTGGCTCGTTCTGGGGATGGAAGCGAAGATAAAGGCATGGAATCATTGTTGTACGTGCGAGTTCCTTGTTCATGCGTTGTATACGCGCATCGAATACGTTGAGTTAACTTGGTTTTGCAAACGCATAAAGAAAAGCTTTTCTTAAAACGTTTTTAGCATGATATTTACTGAACTTCCTTAGTTAATATTAATATATTATTGGAAATAAGTTACTATATTACACATATTCTAAGATATCCTCATGCCAGTGGAGACGATCTCTTATTTCTGATTATTGGTTCAAAAGGATTGCCATGGGAGCAAATCACTAGACAAGGTGAGATTCCTTCCGGAAGTTTATGTAATTTCATGGTTCTTTCCTAAGACTCATCCTCGTCGATTTCAAGGTAATACTCTTTGAAGTTGTCAAATTGCCTTTTTCCACGTTGCATCTCCCCATGTGGCCTCTGACTAGGAATGTGTCTGCATTGAATATTGACTTAAATTGTGTTTAATATGTTACTAATCGATGTGTTTAATATGTTGCTAATTGATGTTGTCGAGTGCCCATATGTCTTTCCAAATTTATCTACAAATGTGATTTTCAAAGGATTGATACATAAATGGTGAAAAAGTCCGTGCATCATAAATTGCAAATATACAAAACTTAGAGAATTAATCATGGAATTTTTTGCATTTAGCGACGAGTGGAATCAAAGATGTACAGCCCTACGCCTCTAATCCACATACACAAAACCATTCATTAACCTTAATTTAGATGGTAAGGTTCTTATCCTAAAAGCTTTTGAAAAATCTACGAGAAATTTGAGTCCAATTGATCATTAATAATTGCTTTTCTTCTCTCTTTTCTACCCTTCTGACGTGTGCTCGGGTGCTAATCGCATGCCAAGTAATTAAAGGTCAAAGAAGAAATCGAGAACTTGACCTCTGAGCAAACTAATGTCATCCATCCGAAGCAAGGTCATACAGTGCAAAGAGAAACGCACATGAGACTTTTTTTTTTCTTTTTTGTGGATTTAGATTTAATTTTTGTAGCCAGCTTTACGAGAATTATGAGTTTGTCTAATTATTAGCCGTAGGGATTATCTAATTTGCAACTTGTAATTAAGTTTTTGTTGAAAAATTTGAAATTTAGGTTACACCTACCATTGGTATAATAAATGACGAACTCCCCTATTACCAAAACTAACCATCTTTTTCTTGTTATTGGAAACTAAAATGTTAGAGTCCTTAAACGGATCCACTAACTTAAATGATCACTTATTAGTTTCTATGTAATTTCATAGATCTATTCAGTGTATGAGTTTTGGTACCTCTAGCATTACTCGCTACATAAAATGGTCGAATTGTGACCATTCCAGATTATGACGGACCGAGGATTATGTTAGTTATTGCTCTTTTTTCGTATAAAAAGTAGGCCTAATACGAATGTCTCGATAATTCTAGATAAGGATCATTCAATATAAAAAGTCCAGATTTTAAGATATCTAAAAATGAGGACTTCATTACTTTCACGCATTGCCTTGAAGCAAATTGTTTTGCATCATCCTATAAGATTAGAGATAACTTTCCATATATCATGACCCCAAAGAGTTGGGAAGCCCAACCATCATGGCTACTTTCTCCTAACCCTACTTTCGCCGAACAATATTATGGCAGCTATCACAAAATTCTGGGTTGAAAATTACTTACTGATGAGCAACGCTCGAACTCATGATCCTGTGTTTTAGAAACATCGACTCATGCCATTCAGCCATCACCATTGACTGTGAGGACCCTTTATCGAGTTGTCAAACACATGCTTTGTAGAATTGACAAATGGTGCGCCGTCGTTTATTTTTCCTTGGAATGTATGAATGTATTACAGTTTGCTTGTTGAAAAGTTTAAAAAGTTAAAATTAACTTTTTCTTACCTTTCCGTCAAAATTTACAATGTAATATAAAAATTTAAAATAATTGTGAAAAAATTACATGTGAATTTACATATCAACGTAACACAACTTTAAAGTTTTCAATTATTTTATATTATCAAAAAGCGTAGATCGTATGGTTTGAAAAAAGTAAAAGAAAACCTTCAAATTATTCAACCTCATTCCATTGGACTGTTTGTAAATTCTAAATTTCTTTTCATCATTAATTTATTCTTCGATCTTATTAACGAGCGCTCAACTTCACCAGCATTTTCGCGGGGTGTTAATAAAAGTCTTTTATTTTTGAGATGGACGGCCAAATGGATCTAAAACAGGAAAAAAAAATGCGGTAAGAATACCTCTGACGCATTGAATTTGTCTTGTGGTGTGGGGCAAGGGGCAAGAGAGGACGCACCGAGTCGACATCTAGAACACTGACAAATGCCCCACCCCGCAAAACGTCATCCCTTCCGTTTTAAGACAGTTCAGAGAAAAGAGAAGACCAATGCAACAGCGTAGATCTGCAGGAGAGGAGCGCACGTGCTGGCATTCTGGGCAAAAGATGGTTCAGCCCCCACAAGCCAGAAAGGGCAGCGTCGTTAATGACGCTTTGTGTTGAAAATGGTTCGACGACAAACTTAACTTAATCACCTAGATGATTGTCTTCCAGAAGAATGTCTTTTGGCTTAGCAGTGAATGCTACTGCTTGGTAAGCAAGGTCTTCTGGATTCCTTTGATGCCCAGACAGATTTGACTCATTCTTATTGCGGCCAGGGGACCATGACTCAAACGACATTCCCTCAATACTCCCCTATGAATGATGCACACTTGAACATCCACAGGACCATAACTTCGTGATTAAGTTTCATGTGGCAACAGTGTCTAAAAGTGCAAAATTTCCCCTTGTTTTTTCCTCTCAAGAAAACATCCAAGTCCACATACTATCCTACAACTGGTGGCATGGAACGAGAGGGAAATGAACTAAAGCAAGGAATGGAAGAATGGAAGAAAATGAAATGAGGAATGGAATAAAATACGAATCGCAATTCTTGTATTCGTACGAAAAAATAAGTTGAAAAGAATCCTTTTTTTGTGATAGGATAATTTTGGAATGTAAAATGTCCTTAAAATAGGTAATGTGTGAGAAACAAAAATAAAGGATATACTCGATACCATTATATAAATAATTTTCTTAATATTTTGCCAAGGAATGGATTGGCCATATTCGCCGCACGGCCCATGTCATACAACAAATGGAGCCATGGAATGGCCATTCTCCTCGTTTGATGGAGGAATGAGCATTCCGCATCTTCTGCAAGAACAAACAAAGGTGATAAATCGCATGCATCTCGCAGTAACGATTCCATTCCGAATCGATTCTTCATAGATGAATTGACCGAACTAAAATGTTATCACTATTTGTCGTTGATGAAATGTATAGTTTGAGTTAAGGAATCTATTCTTGCATAAGTTCCTAAAGATTTGATGGACTAAAGTGGTCTCTAACCTTCTTTTATCCACAACTTGGACGTCATGGCAATCCTTGCCTGTGTCCCTAAGCCGCAAATACTGGACGTGATCATAAGATGTGATATTCATTCATCACGAGTTTACAGAACTCAACATGAATCCTCACTGAAAAAAGCAAAATATTACAATCCGCTGCTTCATCATCAACCGTAGTCAGCAGATGTGCTTTGACGGAGTAAGCAAGATGAATCGGTAAATGTATTTGAGATATTTCATGCATCCGGTTCTTAAAGGATATTCAGATGAAAATGAACGCATTGAGCATCAGATCTAGCTTCACAACATTACAAAGGAGCATAATAGATACAGTCACTGCAACAGTTCAAGACATACATCACGGGCTCGCCAACCAAAAAGACAGGACAACCTTGTTCTTACGCGAATTGGACCAACACAACCATGCTGTTTTCCTTGCTCATCTGGCAGAAAGGAAAGGTTGTGATAAAATATGGTCAATAACATGATGGCCCCATTTGTTCATGTAGTCAACAGCTAAATCGCATGAACTATCCCTTCTTCAGACATCACATCAGATAACTATTATTGCCATTTGCTATGATGTTATCAATCATCAGCTTCTCTTGTGACACCAAGAACAATTGCAATTGTTGCCAGAATTGCCTGCACATGGATATTTTAAGGAATTTTAAATTTTTGTCTGTCATAAAACGAATTGAACATGTATATATAAGAGAGAGATGTAGAGAAAAGAAGGCCAGGATTCACAATGGCTCATAAATGAGGTTTAGAGAGGCGTAAGATCGTGAAAGATCTATATGCGGGAATGTGCAGGACAAACTTTATCCCCACTCAAGAAAAACCATATACCAAAGCATCTACTTTGCAATTCCTGAAGTTCCATATCAACAGGGGACATGGATTTCATTTTGGAGGGTAAACTAACATAGGCATTGTCAGGAATAAAGTTAGTAGAGGGCCAGACATACATAAGCTGGAAGACAGTAAAGGCTTCCTCAATCAACATGTTACACGGTATATTCGGGACAGAAAGAACCAAATCTACAGTTGTACATGAGCTAAGTTTTTGGACCAGGGAGAGAAGCTAACAATTTATGTGATGTATTACCGAACTGCTCTTGGGAAGAGGTACTTACTAAGATGAATGACAATATTGATTCTACAGAGTACAATAGAGGCAGACAAGTATACATGCAAATACGCACACCCGAGTGCATAAGCACGCAACAGAGGGCGGGGGCATGAATGTACACATTACCTGGAAGTAACAAACAAGCAAATGTAGCTAGTTTTGTGATAGAAGAAATAGAGAGACTCACAGCGATTGTACAAGCAATATATCCAGGCTTTTCCCGGTAGTCTATCCTTCCACACAGAAGAATAAGTAGGCCAATGTACCAAGGGATGGCACCAAGGAAGAAGCCAATGATAAACCTTTGACAAAGCAGACATCCCTAATTAGCCGATGATCATAAAAAGATCGAAATGTTCATGAATACAAGCCTCAGATTTCAGTAAAGAAACATCACATGGTATTTCTCTGGTCTCAAACTTAAAGGCCAGGTACCAATAAACATCACAAAAGATAAAGATGTTGAATTCATGAAGCATAAAAATCTGCTACATCCAGGCTCAAGAACTGTCACGCAGTCCTTGTCGTTATTGACATTGCTGACTTCATCATGTTTTGCAATTGACTATGTGCCCACCAATACATGAAATCCAACCCACGAGTAAAGAAAAGCACTTACAGGAACCATCCAACTCCAATACCACAGCAAGGCATCCGTGATTCTCTTACTGGTCTTCCTTCAGCAACAGCGTAACCTGAAAAAATTTGCTGAGAAATGGAATCCCCCCCCAAAAAAAGGGTTGCAAAGCGTACCAAGTGAAGATCATAAATCATTCTTGTTTCATCAAGGCAATCAGTAAAATCATGAATATGGGCATATTTTCGAGTCCTACAGAATCTTTTCAAGCTATAGTGAAGTAAACCCAGTTGGTCACAGTATTTACCGGCTAAAATTACTTATCTTCCTTCTTAGCTGTGCTGGTATGATTGTGCTGCTTCTATCTAGACGTAATGCACAACTGGAAACGCAACTGTACATTCATGACTTCATAATAAGATTTCGCATGACCTAGAGCATAGTAGCAAGGTGAACACATAAGTCGAGCCATATTTATAATGAGTAGACATCATTTTACTCAAGACTCCACTGGGTACCACACTTTATCTGACTTAACTCAAACCCCGAGAACCCTAGGACAACACATCAGGCAAAACATATGATTCTCTGTATGAGCATGATTGACCCCTAAAGAAGCCACATTCAAAGCTAGTCAACCAAAATGAGGACAAACGCGCTGGTCCAATTAATTTCACTTAATTTCAACACCTTCATGAGCTCCTCTCCCCACACCCCATACATCCAATGTCTCAAGAGATGAGGATGTTAACCTTTCGCCAAGAAACTAAACCCACTGGATAAACTAAATCCATTAAAACATCATTCCATGCCAGAGGGAATCAGCAAAGGCGAACATATTTCCAGTTCATAAAACAAAATCAAAATCCCAAGATTCCTAGAAACATTCAATCATGATCACACAGAAATTCCAATACACCGCGACCAAATTCCAGAAATGATCCCCGTATCGAACTTTCACCGACAACACCCTTCAAAACTTTACATGCTTAAAGTTAACTCTGCTCGCAAGCGATTCTAATAAGAAGCGACTCTGTACCCGGAACGGTGTGATACCCATGATGGTAATAGTGAGGAGGAGGAGGAGGAGGGGCCGAGGGAGCGGAGGCGCCGGGCGGAGGCACCGGCTGGGGATAGCCGATCGCCGGCTGCTGGTGCGGCGGGTTCGGGGGCGGGTAGTTGGCGACGCCTTGGAAAGTGCCGTACTGGGGCTGGTAGTCGCTGCCCGGGACGCCCCTGCTTCTGTCGTCGTCCTTGCTCATCTTGGTGGTCGACCACGGCGACCGTGGCCAAAAGGGTGTGCGACGGTGACCTGCCGGAGAAGGGAGGTTGGATCTCGGTGCAGAAACGGTGCGAGTTCTTGGAGCTCTTGAGAGAGAGAGAGAGAGAGAGAGAGAGAGGAAGAGAGGCAGAAATGGCGAGGAAGGATAGGGTCAAGTCATTCTCACAAGGTTCTGCTCCACTTTTTTGGCTGGATGTGTATAATTTGCCTTGATTGTTTATTTCCTTGTAGGCGAAGGTAGAAGTACAACACCGTCTTAGTACAGTACTCAGTGCATTTTTTTTTCTCTTTTCTCTTTTATCTTAAAAATAATAACACGAACGGCCACTAAACTTTAATTTAATATACGATATGATCCTCGAAATTTTAATTTATTCAATATAATACTTAAACTTTAGCTAAATATTCAATGTGATCCCTGAACTTTTAATTTGTTCAATGTGATTCATAGAATTTTCGTACATATTCATTGTAATCCATGTGGATTAAATTGAACATGCAACATTGAACATGGATCACATTACTTGTTGAGTTAAAGTTCAAGGACCATATTGAACAAATTAAAATGTTAAAGACCGCATTGTAAATTGAGCTAAAATTCAAAGACTGTTTGTGTCATTTTTCTTTTTATCTTTTGTCTATTCGAAGAAATACGGTAGCTTGCTTACTCCACTAACAACACGCCGTAATGTAATTGCATGTCATTTACAGTTAGTAATAATGCAATTTTTCGAATAAATAACAAAAAATTTCATGCTTTACAATTCTCCTCTCACGTGGCCCGTTCATCGCCTCCCGAGTGTCCACGGTTTTCATCCTCTCTTTCGATATTTTTTACCTTCATTTTATTCACGTGTACCAACATGGGCATGTGCCTTTCTCGTCAGTCCATTGCATTTTCGCGATCAATCCTTTATTATTTGCTACTTTTTGCCCTCGAATATGTTATACATGTCCATAGCCGAGACCTATTATGATCAAGAATAGTTGGAAACACTAAAAGCTACAGTAATAAATGATTCGTCAACAATTAGACCGAATAAAAGCTTATATTAAATATGATTTGTCCACTTACGGTCAAAAATGAACAATATTTGGTGAGTTGTCAAGCATGGTGCAAAGTCTTTTGAACTCATCTATATAACTCATAAGCCCACCACGACAAACATCATTGAGAGGTGCCATGTTGTCTTTTAGTATATAAAACATCAATATTTTATGCATATCCATCATTGAAATAAAATAGGTTGTCATGCAAAATGTAAGTAAATCGGATCTCTTGAGCCCGTCTATATAACACACGAGCCCACTACAAAAATAATGGGCGAATCACAATGAGGCCCGATAATGTATGAATCCACAAAAATTGTAAAGATGTTTACTAAAGAGATCCACTGTGAAATAGAATAAAAAAAAAAAGTAGCCTATATTGACTGCAATTTGTTTTTAATAAGCTAGAAATGTATAATACATTGCCATACAAGGTGAAAGTCTCATGAGATCTATGTTTATAGACAACTCACATTTAAGACCAGGATTATGCCCGTGGAATGGACAAAGAATATAAGGAAACTTTCTTGTTCTTTCGTTGGAATTTCGTCTCCTTCTAATTGTGTGATCTTCTCCTTTTTCCCTTTGCCATTTTTTTCCTGTCCTGTTACATCCTCAGAGTACATGAAACGACAGCAAACGAAATTTTTGTGAAGCAGGAACCGTGACCAAGGATGCTTTCAGTCAACTTGGCAATTCGGCATCTGGCCAGGAACAAGAAGGGGAAGAACTTGACCCCGTAAGTTTCCGTTAAGAACGAGTTTCGAGCTCCTAGTCTGTGACTGTGGACACTTCAATTCTGATAAAGAGTATTTCTTTCCATCGCTAATAGGTATTTGGTCATAAACAACGGTGGCGACAGGCCAACCCATTTGGATCAAATCCAGTTCGTGACGTTAAGCATGACGAGCTCAATAACAAGCAGTGAGCTGATACTCGTGGAGCCTGTAAGTTTGTTTGAGGGCAAGTACAAAACATCGCAAATTCAAGGAGTTTCAGCTCGATCTTATTCATGTCCACAAGTATTTCAACGAGTTCATTCCTGTAGACGTGCGCTACTTTTGTTTGCCAAACAGGATACATCTTTTTTATTACACAATTCATGTGGCCCAAAGAGAAAATATACGTTGAAGATGCTTCCTGTCAACCAAGCAATCCAACTTCGGAAAGGTTCAGCAACTTTTCGGGATCAAATCTTGGAAGCCACACACCAAATTTGCCGGTACTGCTACATCAATCATCTTGGGATATGCTAGATTAAGATCTGATCAAAAAGGAAGAAGAAATGTGATACCATGGCAGTGATCTTGGAAAGATTGCAGATCAAAATGTGCAAAGTGGGAATTCAAACATTTTTATTTCCACTGAATAAGAATAGTACTTACTTGCCATGATTCCCTTGAAAGTATCCTGCAAAAGTGGAGATTTACCATAAACATGGGTCAACTAACGAAAGGTATATAATTTTGGAAACATGTTATACTTTGTAAAGAAAATCATTTGTATGCTTGAACTTATATGAATCCAGTGTTTCTGCTTGCTGCTATGGTGTTCGTCTGATCATAGGAATCTCCAAATAAAGATGATTAGTCATGGATGTCGAAATTGATTTGTTTGAATTTGGAACTGATATTCTATGCTAAGGGCCATTAGGTGTAATAGCACAGAAACAATTTGTAGGTGTAACACTTGAAGAACAAAATAGGTAAGCGGCTATTCAGATGAAAGAATTACCTCATCTTTCGTGAGGCGAGGATTGTAAAGCATCTCCTCTCCAACAGTACTCACCTGAATTCAACACATTGTTGGTTTAAGCAGCTAGAAACGAAGCGTCAACAGGAAAAAATGTTCCTTGCGTTCCCTTACCGTGAATCCCTTGTAGTCATGAGCTGGATAGATACACGTATCCTTTGGCAGCGAAAAGATCTGATCAACAATAACAGCCTCCATGTTAGTGTAAGCAAGATGGCAAAAAACTTAATGCATTGTTGAGTAAAAGTTTATATGTGAGGCTTAAGTCCCCACTCGTTCACACAAAATGCGTAGCATCCATCAACAGGAAAAATCTATCATCCTTGCCTGGGAATGCACCGACTTGTATAGCTGTTCCGAATTTCCGCTCTGCATATTTACATCATAGGTTGGCTCGTTAGGAAAAAGATACAGACTTGACCACAACTTGAATGGGAGAGTTCAAGAATATCAAGTAAAGTAAAGGCAAAACCTAACTATGCATTTCATTTATTTGATCTAACCATGTATCATTACTCCGTCTAAAAACCAAATTTTGGATACTTCGATCTCTCCTCCTGTTTTTGGAGTCAGAGGCTAAATATGGTGAAGTTCACTTAAATCCACTGGATGTACACAGAGATTCATCCAGGAAACAACTGAGTGATGCCATATGTTTAGTTAACCACAAACAAATGAAAGAGTGCTAAATTGGCCCAGATTGGTCTGATGGCTTAGAATTCTTTCATTGCTTTGAGTAGGATGCTGGTAGAATCTGAAGGTAGATGCTAGTTGAAGAGTCTCATCTCTGTGAAATCTTGAAAGAATGTCACGACCATGCCAACTTCAGAACAATAATACTGATATGATGCAGCAAATACAAAATACTGGCCAGATGTGACCCTTTGAAGTTGAGACAACTAAGACAGCATCAACTTCAAGAAAAATTGCTAGCTAGACATATCTTAAAGCACCATGGCTTTATCAATTTCCTCATGTTTGCAAGTTTACATCAAATTAGTGAATGTCGATTCACGTTAAGTTATTCAAATGTTCACCTGGAAGTCTGTCCTTCCACATCCACGGATTAGTAGAGCATCCCCAGTGAACGCCATCTTTGGCTGAGGCTGATCAGGTCCATCTCCCGTCACAAAGGTGACACAGCCAGATGTATGACCAGGAGTAGCACGAGTCTGAGGAAAGTTCAGTTGTTTCATTACCGATCTTGGATAATGAGAAGACCAACTATGGACTTTCCACTAACCAAATATGCCTCGAAGAATACTTGAAAATGTCCTCTTTTCTTGAACTGAATAGGTACCCGAAGCAAATAAGGGCTCCAAAATGCCTTTAACGAGTGACACCCCTTGACACATAAACTAGGTCAACATTGGTTACATAATGTTATGGCAAATGGGGTTTTAAATTTTGAAAGTCAAGTTCCCAAGACGCCTAATTTGGTTCTTTTTTGTTTAAAACTTAATTGTATGCTAACAGGGCTGATGACATTGTTCTACATGGATGCAAACTTAAACCATACTATGTCTTTTCTGTTCCTTTTTTCTGGGAAAAATCCTGTTCCATGCATACCTCCAGAAAGAGATCTCCAAAGTAAATTTTGCTGCCATGTTCGATCAAAACATCAGCTTTCGCCCCGCTGACTTTTGAGATGACAGATTTCATCTCCGGAACCTTACTCTGCAGTAAAGTTTTGACAGCGCAAACAATAAGATGACAGAGAAATAACAATCATGAGGTCAGCTAGCACATGATAATAAGAATCGACAAACCTTAATGAGACCAGATCCAGTTACATGATCGGCATGTACATGCGTGTTCATTACATATACAAGCTTCAGCCCCAGTTCCCTGACAACAGAAAGATCCCTATCTACAGTTTTGTCTACCGGGTCAATCAACTACACAAAACGAAGAATTTCACTGTCAGATACCACAAAATGCACGGATTGTTATTTAACAAGCAATTTGTCGCATCCCAGAGCACAGATGAAATTACTCATGATTCCTCAAATATTCCAACCAGCCCCCAACAATCATGTCAAGTCCTGTTTCAATTCCACATTCCAAAAATTAAAGAACATGTGGTCCTATCCCAACAAACGAGAGATAACAAGATCGATACCAAAGTCAACGTTCGATATCAAGGGGACAAAAATGAAGACTCACAACAGCAGGTTTCTCCGGATGAGACACGTCCGCGAGAAGATAGGTGTAGGTGGACGATTCTTTCTCGAAGAGCTGGCGAAACAAGAGCTTCGGGGACTGAGAAGAGGCGGTGCTGTGAGAACCCATCACCGATCCAATGAGCTTCGGGCAATTGCCAATGGGTGTCGCGAGATTGATCCTGCGGAGGTTGGAAAGAAGACGATGGGTCCGAACGTTCGAGACAGAGGCTCGCGACAATCCAACCTTTAGCATATGTCCTGGCTCCTGATCCTGCTGTAAGCAAAGGGACGTAGGGGCGGTCGCAACAAGAACGAAATTATAAAGGTCCCAAAGATGGAAGATTCATTGGATCATCTTGGATTATAATATCGCGGGTTGTGGTTTCATATAATGTAAGATGAAGCAATTGGGATTATTCTTGAGGTGGGGGCATCGAAGTTGTCGTCATTTCTTGGAGAGGAATGGTCATGCCTTGGGCTCATGCGATGGGCGCTGCTGGTTTTTTTGTGCGTTTGTGCTGTTGTGTCGTGTTGGTGTCCGTCGGTGTCTCTGTCTCTGACATCCGCCATTTTCGCTACCTTGCAAATTGCAACGGAGGAGGAGGAGGAGGAGGAGGAGAAGTGGAGTTCTGACTGGGAAAGGCACCATGGACACACACGGACACACATAGTGGTCGCTTATACGCGAGCCTGCCATGTGCCCACTCCTCCTTCCTTAAAAATTCGTTCTTGGACATCGATGACGACGACTCTTCCGTGATTGGACACCGAGTCCTATGGTATGGTGTTGGTCCCTATCCTATTTCGAGGGGGCTGCCGGTCTGGATCTCATTTTGAGTTGGATCAAACGAGTAGAAAACAATGGATAGGGACATAAACAATCTCTAAATTTTAGTTTAATATATAATTTAAATTATAAATTTTTAATTTATTTAATATAATTTTTTGAACTTTAACCTAATTTATAATATAGTCACCGAATTATTAATTTATTTAATGTAGTCCTTGAACTTTTAATACGTGTTTAATTTAATCATTGAATTATGTGAAAATGTTCAGTCTTGTCCTTCTATTAATTCAAGTTCAGAGATAATATTGAACATTTCATATAATCTCGAAACTAAATTGAATATGTACAAAAATCTAGGGACTATATTGAATAATTTAAAAGTTTAGAAGCGATATTGCACATTGGGTTAAAATTTATGGACTATATTAAACAAATTAAAAGTTCAGAGATCATATTGCATATTGGATCAAAGTTCAATGACCATTTATGTTATTTTCCTATAATAATATATTTTGTTAAGGGAAATGATTGTATTCATTGGGGGGAAAAAATCAATAAAATTATAACTTTTTGATTTGCATATTTAATAAATGCCGAGAAAATAGTATTTATCTAAATTCTTTTAAGCCACTTACTACAATCGCTCGTATGCGTTAATGAGATTGATTTTCGAGCAAAGCCACTGTTTGGCATACCCATTCCGATACCAATAGCGTTTTGTGTTTGTTTCATTACAACTGTAACTACCATGCACTATGGGTTCTATTGCTTGTACGGTGTTATTGTGTAGAGATCAGAAGTTCGAAATATTACTGGTAGTTAGTATTATTTTGATTGTTCTTTTCATCAGCACCCACCGGTATGCTTGACAGTTGATCGGATTGATTATAATCTTCATTCATATTTAGCCTTAAAAACAAAGAAAGTTTGGATGCAGGCAATTACAAGGAGTCAATAGATTCGCTAAATGTGGATCGAAAGTGCTAAATAGTTAGTGAATTATAAGTCCAACATTTTTTCTATGATCTAGAGAGACGTTCGATCTTTTTTTACACAAATTGGGACGTGTAAAACTGTTCACGAAATGCCAAGAGGGTCGCATCCCTGGCATTGGTTAGTTAATTAATGTTGAAGTTGCCCACTTTTCCGACACATTTTGGATAAGCTATCCGTTCCTTGGATTGCCACTCGTGGGTTGTTGCAACTTGTATTTTTTGCAGGACGGCACTAGCTACCACGTTATATCACAAGTGGAGCTTGACAGAGGAAAATTCAAATTTGGATACGAAGTTAGAATGCTAACAAGTAGCTCCTATTAGTGGATATAGGTACAACAAGACAATACTATGCGAGTGTGGACTTCGAATTGGTACCAATCATTGCCGAGGATCAATTTAACTAGACCACGCTTAAGTTTGCTCTATGTAACTCGAAATGATGGAAAGACCCAGGATAGCATGAACCATTGGAAGAGACTACGGCTACGAGATAGGTGAGTTATGAGGTGATCGAACACTTTCCTGCCCTGCTGTAAGGTCAACGGCATTGTTGGAGCAAAGCTAAAGACTGAACCAGAAACATCCCGTGTCTCAGGAAAGGCAAGCAAATCTCTTGACAAATTAGAAAGACGGGAAAAGAGATAGAGGCAGGGTTTCGTGAAACCCCGTCGGTACTGATCCGGGCTGTATTGCGGGGACTTACTTTTGCTACCTGCTATAGTGAAAATGAATGGAACGAATGGAACTCCTGGATTTGGATTTAGAAATGAATGCTCAATCTCAATTGGGCTTTACAAAGGATAATGCATTTGGGATAAGAAATGAAATGATCTTCTTTCTTTTGGGATGTTTTAAGCTTTCATATGATTTTATCTGAAGTTATCACAAAAAGATTAATGCAAATATGTATAATAGAATCTTTCTTGATCCTTTTCTCCATGAATGTCAATAATGAGCCTCCTGATTTGCTCTAATGTAAAGGTGGTTCTTAACAGAGTTGTTTTGAAAAACTTCTTCATCATTTGGGCTCTAATTTGGCTTGTAAGGGATAATCACGTGTTTAGGATAGTGAAATGATTGCCTTTTATCATGTCAATCCATGTAATCATTGCGAATATCCTTTTTTCCTTCGGATGAGGTTATTCCTCACTTTTGACATTCACTCTTCCATTTCACTCAAGTATAAAAAAGACATGTTTGGATATAGCTTACCTTGCTTCATTTGAAGGTCTCTCATTTGAATTTTTCCAAACATTTTCTTTGGAATCTTTCAAGACTTTTGTCAAATCCTCCTCTTTGGAGAATTCTGATGTGTAACGCATGTTCAAAGAATGTATGTTCAAGCATTTGGTTGAAACACTTTGAGATAATTTTTGAAATGGTTAGGTTCTGATTTTGCGTTAATTCACTTGGGAAATAGACTTAGTTTAGTTTTTGAAAAAGTGAATTTATGGAACCTAAATTCGTGAGGTAGGGATATTTACCTGATCGGCTTGGTGGGATTCGTGTAAAAGTTAAAAGCCAGAGTCAAAACACCTTCTTGTATTATGCATTTCAAATTAAAACAATACAACCAACCTCTTGTCCATTCTAACTTAAGTACTCATGAAAGATTGTCTCTTCAATCTCTTACTTTGATTTGTTCCACTTGGGGAATTGAACTCCTTTTGAATAACACCCCCTTTTTTAATGATTCAATTTCTTTTCCAAAAGGGACATGGAATACTTACCTTTCCAACTTGATGGGAATTCTGCAAAGATTGAAAGTCAAGTGTTAGAATTCATTTGCATGTCCCTGGTTACCAATTGGAACAATACCGCCAACTTTCTCGTGTGCTCTAATGTGATTTCATTGGGGATTCATTTTCAGGATTTCCTTCCTTTGGATTCCCTAAAGATGACAAACAGGAACAATATATAAATGAATGTTTGATTTGTTTCCAACTTCCAGCAGGCCCTGCTATAAGGCAACAACAGATGTTTTTAAATAAAGGATAAATTTATAATTTCGTCCGAGAAATAACTTACGGATATTTTTGCATAGTTTCGCTATCTTCTAAAGATTGAAGTTGCTGCCTTTTCAAATATATATCAACTCATTATTTTCATGAATGAAGCTTCTTAGAAATAATTATCATTTATACTTCCGTAAAGTTATTTAAGTTAAATATAGGATCTTTTTTGGGGGCAATAGAGAGAGAGAAAGAGAGAGAGAGAGAGAGGTTACAATGGAGAACAACTGAGAGAGGCTTTACTCTTATAGACTTAGAAATCGTGTTAGGCCTAGCAGCAAAGCCCTTGTCATTATTAGAAAGATACTTGAAAGACCGACGGAGGCCAAGTTAAAATTTGGAAAATGTGCAATGTGATTCCTGAATTTTAACTCAATGTACTATATGGTCCTCATACATTTAATTTGTTCAATGTCATCCCTCAACTTTTTATATATGTTCAATTTAGTCCCTAAATATAGTCCTTCCATTAATTCAAGTCATAGACCACACTGAACACATATAAAAAATTCCAAGACCACATTGAATATTAGGTTAAAATTTGGAGACTACATTGAATAAATTAAAATGTTCATATATTGCATTGCATATTGGGTTAAAATTTAAGGACTATCTGTATCATATCTCTTAAAATTTCCCTTGAGGTCCAATATGAAATAATAAACATATATAGCATGTCCGTTGAATATGATATGCAACAGGTCCTCTCTCTCTTCCTGGTAAGAGTTGTGATAGTATACCCAAAATCCTTCCTCTCCTTAAACCCTAATCACATCCCCATACCCATTCCACTTACCTACGATCCCACCAACCCCTAATTGTTCGCTAAAATCATTCATTGTTCCATGCAATCTCATTTCTTCATCTATTCCGCTTCAATCCCATTAACCCATTCGCAATCTCATTTCTTCACCTATTCCGCTTCAATCCCATTAACCCATCCATACATGTTTTCTGTCAAGATCACAAATCATTACAGTAGCCACGCTACACATACACCCATGAACCTTCGACCTCCTCCATGCCCTTAGCTTTGCGATTGGCTTCTTCCAAGGCGCAGTTGGTAGGGTTACAGTAAAGGGGATCTCACATTAGTGGGTCTTCTTATAGTATAAAGGCATTTGGGATTTTGACCTTCTCTGTTTTGACTAGTATGCTTGATTATTGGGGTTTCACACGGGTTCCTTTGTTGTATTTTGGAGCCATGTATCTGGATTTCTTGAGGTTTGTTTCACACGGGTTCCTTTGCTATATTTTGGAGCCATGTATCTGGATTTCTTGAGGTTTGTTGGTGCTTAGCTCTGGGTAGCCCTATTGAGCTTTTTGTGTCTGGCTCTCTTTCAGTGACTAATGATGCGTGGGACTGCTGCTACTTCCTGTGCTTTCTTGTAGCTTGCTACCCTGTTCCAGTAAGAGTAAACATGGATGGTGAGAATGAGATTAAAATTCATCTTGCTGCTTTATGCAAAGAACTAGGGGATTTATGGTCGGAAGATCATGTTGTATCGATTAGGGGTGAGGTCCTTATGGAGAAAAAACACACATGTGACTTAACACTATACAGGAAGTTATACTCGAAGCTAAATGTGAATTTCCAAGCTTTTCTAAATACCATGAGGAAAGCCTGGAAATCAGATTCAATCATGTGCGTATCAATAGAACCTGGATTTTTTCTTGTTTACTTTCAGTTCAGAAGCAAAGAAGAGAAAGGTTCTAGATTCTGGACATTGGTCGTTCTCAAGAGACTTGCTAGTCTTGAAGCAATGCGAACCAAACATTCCAGAATATTGTTATGAGTTCACTCACTGTGCTTTCTAGTTTCATTTCCTTGGTTTACCGATGGGGAGGGTTGCAAAGGAAGTAGTGCGAGATGTGGCCAAGAAAATTGGCCAACTGCTAGAGATTAAATTGGAATCAAGAGGTAACAGCCATTACCAAGTTGGGAAAGTAAGAATCCACCTCGATTTATCTAAACCCCTCAAACCTGGGACTATTATTAACCTCGATTATAAAAAACATTGGATTGATTTTAAATACGAAAGACTCCCACACTACTGTTACTCATGCGGGAGAATCGGCCATTATACCACTTATTGTAAGAAAGTGCCTTATGAGGAATCGAGGTTTAAAGATAATATTCCAGGCAAGTTTGGTCTATGGCTTAAGGCTGAGATGTCCGAGTATAGCCGATATTGGAAGTTATTCAATGGCAAAGAGATGCCCAACATTGAAGTGGAAGAAATGGTCCCTGAGTCACCAATCCATCAACCCCAACCTGAACCAAGGCAGCAGAGAGAAGAGGAAAAAGACTGATTTGCTTATAATTGATTCTTAGCCTAAAGATGTCCAATCTTCCAAGAATAAGGCCCTTGATGACATGGATGCACAGGACACTCAACTGGTGCTAATTGAGTCCTCCAACGAACCCAATTTAGCCGGGAATTCTAAGAAAGGGAAAAACAACTAGAAGGAGCCAGCATCAAAGAAACAAAAGCGGTTTAATCCATATAGAAAGCAAGGCATGCTATCTTAGTTCCTTAATAAGAAGCAATTATTGAAAACCCCTGTTCAGCTTGTGAATGGTGTGAATGAGTGGGCTTTGGTGGCTAGCCCTAATAAGCCACCAGGGTATATATGAAGATCTGGAGCTGGAATTGTTAGGGTTTGGGCACTCCCCTGACATTCCAGCATCTTCGAGCCTTAGTGGCTCTTGAAAAGCCCAGTTTAATTTTTCTAATGGAAATGAAAAATCAAGAACCTGCTGTGGAAAGAACCAGGAGACAGCTTCATTTTCAGAATTCAGCGATAATAAACCTAGTTGGTATTGCTGGAGGACTAGTAATCATGTGGAACGAGGAGGTGGCTGTTTAAGTAGAGAATAGCTCAAAGATATTCATTGATGTAACTTGCAAAGATCAAGGCAGTGGTAGCAAGATGAGAATTACTTTTTTTCATGCTCCTACTAATTATCAGGAGAGGCTTCTCCTATGGTAACAATTACACATCATTTCCTCTATTAATAATCTACCTTGGCTTTGTATTGGAGACTTCAATGAAGTTCTATATAATTGGGAGAAGGTAGGGGGAAGAAGAGAGAATCATTATAGGCTCATTGCCTTTTGCGACCTCTTGTACGATTGCTCACTTATGGATATTGAAAGTAAGGGTTATGCATTTACTTGGGCCAACAACAGAGAGGGTGACGCTTTGATTAAAAAATGTCTGGATAGGGTGCTATGTAATTTGGATTGGAGAGTGTTATTTCCTACTACGGAAGCCTATGCATTCCCAGCAATTGGCTTCGACCACAGTCCATTATTGCTCTTAGTGTATTCATTTTGGACTAAAAGAACGAAAGAATTTAAGTTTGAAGTTTTCTGGTTGGAGGAGCCTGACTGTAGCGAGATAGTGAGGAAAGCGTGACTGTACAGAACAACTCCCGCGAGGATATTGTGAGTAAATTGAAGAGAGTTGCACAGGCCTTGGTAGAATGGAGTCGAAAGAAGTTCTCCAATGCTTCCAAACAAATTGCGATGCTACGAGGGAGACTCACTGAACTTACCAATAGTACAGAGATGGGTTCGAGTAAGGCGAGCATTCAGAAAATCATTAAATGTATTGAAAAACTATGGAGGCAAGAAGAATTGTACTGGGGCATGAGATCGTGCATCGATTGGCTTAAGTGAGGAGATAAGAATACAAAGTTCTTTCATGCAACTAGCATTCAGAGAAGACAAAAGAAACAGAATTTCTTTGCTGAAAATTGATGCGCAAACTTGGTGTCGGGATCCAAGGGAGATAAAGAGGCATATAAACGAGTTCTATCAATTACTTTATGACACTGTAGGCCCAAGAAACTTTCAGCCTATCCTCGAGGTATGCCCTGCTTTAGTAGGGGCTGATATGAATGACTCTTTAATGGCTCCAGTTACGTTAGAGGAAGTAAGAGAGGCAGTCTTCCAAATGGGAGCAGTGAAGGCACCAGGGCCGGACGGACTTAATGGACAATTCTATTGCCATCATTGGGAGTTTATACAACAGGATGTGTTTCAAATGGTCTCCAACTTCTTTGTTTCGGGTGCTCTTGATCCTTCTCTCAATATAACTCATATTACTCTCATCCCTAAAGTTTCAAATTCGAAGTGTATTTCTCAGTTCAGGCCTATAAGTCTTTACAACTTCAGCTACAGGATTATTTCTAAGGTTATGGCGAATCGCCTAAAACCTTGGCTTCCTAACCTCATTACCATAGAGCAAAGTGCCTTTGTGAGTAGTAGGCAAATAAAGGACAATATCTTTATAGTTCAAGAGGTTTTACATCAACTGAGAATACGCAAAATGAAAAGAAAATTCCAGGCACTTCTTAAATTGGATATGCAGAAGGCATATGACCGGGTGGAGTGGGATTTTCAATGTGCATGTATGCTGAGGATGGGATTTTGTGAAAGATGGGTTTCTTTGGTAAAATAATGTATCTCCATAGTTACTTTCAGTGTGAAGGTTGATGGGGAACCGTTGCCTTACTTCCACCCAACCCAAGGCATTAGGCAAGGAGATCCATTATCACCATACCTGTTCATAATCATGGCGAATGTGCTTTCCTATTTATTAACCCAAGCAATTGCGGATGGGAGTTTAAAGGGGATAAAATTGAATAGACATTGCCGAATACTTTCTCATTTGTTGTTTGCGGATGATGCGATTTTCTTCTTGAATGGCACTATCACAGAGTGTCAAAATATGACAAATTTGTTTAATCAGTATTGCTTTGCCTCGGGTCAAGCCATTAATCTAAACAAGTCTGGAATTTACTTCAACAATGGTTGTCCCCAGAATCTAAAGAGTAATATGGCGAATGAATTGAGAGTCCCAATCATCAAGAAGACGGGGAAATATTTAGGAATTCCTTCGGACTGGGGTCGGTCAAAGAAAGAAATGTTTGCTTGGATCCTAGCGAGAGTTAATATGAAGTTAGAGGGATGGAAAGAGAAGTTGTTGACGAAAGTTGGCAAAGAGGTGTTGATCAAAATGGTGGTTCAGGCGCTACCCCAATATGCCATGTCTATATTTAAAATTCCCATTTCTGTTTGTAGAGCAATCGAACGGAAAGTTGCTTCCTTTTGGTGGAAACAAAATGCCTCTAAATCGGGGGTTCATTGGAAGAGATGGGAAGTATTGAAAACAAGGAAGGATGATGGTGGACTTGGCTTCAAAGACATCGTTGATTTGAATAGGGCCCTGCTGAGTAAGCAAGCTTGGAGACTAGCACAATCCCCTTCAACATTGTGGAGTTCGATCCTAAAAGGAATTTACTTTCCTGAAGTTAAATTCTAGAATGCTAGCAAAGGTTCTCGTCCGTCTTGGGGTTGGCAAAGCTTGATATTGGGGAGAGATGCAATTAGCCAGAATATAAAATGGGTGGTTGGAGATGGGAAGAGTATCAATATTTGTGAGGACAAATGGCTTTCAACTGGTGTTATTGGTGGCCCAACAAATAGGGAAGATCCTAAATTGGTGACTGAGCTTATTGATCATGAAGCTAAGGTCCAGAACATACAAAAGTTAGAAGAGCTCTTTGAAGAACGCATAGTACATGAAATTTTAAGGGTTACTACCACGAAAAATCCTGAACTAGTACACTTGTAACAAATTTACCCCAAACTATTTTTTTTTTTTATAACCTAGGGAACCCCCTCACGGCCGACAGCCGAGGAGTAAACCCTGGGGGCGACACGTACTAGCCACCACACACGTGCCACCGTTTAAGTCACCATGTGGCACCCAGAATTCGAACACTCAACCTTTTGCGAGAGGAAGAGTGCAAGGCTCCAAAGAATAGCGCCACCCAAAGTGGATAGTCCAAACTATTTTTTTGACCATAAAAAACCCCCCCAAACTAGTACATCTGTGACAATTTTACCTCAAACTATTTTTTTGACCATTAAAAACCCCAAACTGGTACACCTGTGACAATTTTACCTCGAATTAATTTTTTGATATTATTTTTTTAATTTTTCAAATTTTTTTAAAATTTTCTTTTCTTTTCTTTTTCCTTTCCTTTTCTTTTTTTTTTTTCCTTCATCTTCATTGGACCAACAATGGATTGTTATATTGTAATTGATACCATAATAACGTGACACGTAACATAAATGCTACATTTTGACCCAAAAAAAAAACATAAACGCTAAATGAAAGACTTTCTTTTATATGCATGAATTTTCATGCCAAACATTTTTTCTACATTTAAGTGTCTCGCGAAAAAGGCATTATATTGTTGTCGTGTCTTTCTTATTTTTGGGTGCAAGTGGATAGGCAAACTGATAAGGTCCAACGTAGGCTTGTTACTTAAGCTTGGAGTATAGCTAATCAACAATTTCTATACGTCTTGCTTGCCAATTTAATTTAACAGCTTAATTTACAAAATTAGTATATTTTATATATAAGATGAGAGATATTATATGTGCATGGCGATTCATAAATCAATATGATCACTTGAAATATATAATAAATAAAACGCAAGAAGAATTTTTTGTACTATTTCTAATTAATATAGTAAGAAATTATAAAGAAAAAAAAATATAGATACAAACTTACAAATTTAATTTCAATTTAATATGCCTTACCAAATTCACACTTCCTGAATATTTTTTTTGTTTGAGGTTAAAGATGAAGGAAAAAAAAAGAAAAGGAAAGGAAAAAGATAAGATAAGAAAAACTAAAAAAATTCGAAAAAATAAAAAATAAAATTAGTTCAGGGTAAAATTATCACAGATGTACCACTTTGGGGTTTTTGGTGATCAAAAAAATAGTTTGGGATAAAATTATCACAGATGTACCAGTTTTGGGTTTTTGGTGGTAAAAAAAAATTGTTTGAAGTAAAATTGTCGCAGATGTACAGATTGGGGTTTTTTATGGTCAAAAAAATAATTTAGGGTAAATCTGTCATAAGTATACTAGTTTAGAGTTTTTCGTGGTATTAACCCAAATTTTAACTATCCCTCTATACTCCAATTCAACCAAGGACCAGCTTGTTTGGACAGGAAAAAGGGAGGGATCCTTCATGGTCAAGAGTGGAAACAATATCATTCAGTCAACCAGCAAAGTACCAAATACAATACAAGTAACATCATCCTATCAGCCTCCTCGTGTTCTATGGAATACTATTTGGCGGCTGCGTTCTTCTCCTAAAATACGATTCTTTTTGTGCAGTGTGTGTCAAAACGCACTACCCACAAAGGACAATTTGCATAAACGTAAGCTATTACCTATTGAGATTTGCCCATTATGTCAACAAGCTCCAGAAATTGTTGAACATCTGTTCATTTTGTGCGAGTGGACCAAGGCTATATGGACGGATTCAAGAATAAAGATCAAAACATCCCCGAGAAATATCACAAGAATGGAAAAATGGATTCTTAAGGCTATGACAGTAGGATGTAACGCACCTCCGAGAGAATTGATCGCTGGTATACTTTGGTTGATATCGAAAGCTCGAAATTCCTATGTTTTTCAAGGTCGTAACCCAAATCCAGGTACAATCGTGGATGAAGCCCTCGCCTTGCAGAAGAGTTTTGTGCTGCAGTCCCAAATACCTAAGAGTTTAACAAAGAAGAGTGGTGACTTATCAATGGGGTGGATGCCGTCGGGAAAAGGCCTTTTGAAGATGAATGCTGATGGATCATGGATTAACAATTCCTGATGCCGAAACGCGATAGAAAATTTGACTGAACAAGAAAGTTCGATAGAAGAGCAATTCGTCTTCCAAATATGATTATCAAATCAAAAATATTCAAAGTCTGCTTAAAGGAAACCCTAAAAATAGCTTATATATCCCCAAACCTAACCCTACTAGGATTAGTAAACATCCAAACGTAAAATTATGAAACTACCCTTTACTAAATTAACCCATAAAAAATTACTAAAATAATTTAAAAAAAAAATATCTAAACGATCCCGAATCGCAAAAATCCATCGTTAGTCGTAGCCAAAGGTTACGAATATTAATCAACACACTGTTTCACTTCAGCCGACCAAATTTGAGCTCAATCCAGCATCATTGACTTCAAGCTCGTCAGTTCGTCTAGTCGTATAACGGGTCCACCGGTCCCCCTAGGTGCATCATCCTCCCCTGCTAGAGAAAGATTCGTCCTCGAATCTGCTTTGTCTTCATTGCCGTCAATCTCTTCATGGACTTTTTCCTCTTCAGTGTAGTAAGATGACAAAATCTGCTACATTAAAAGTTCCAGAAACATTGTGCTCACCCGTAACCCAGGTGGTAACTCTTCCGGTACGACATCAGTAAATTCCTCAAGCAAGGGCAGAACTTGAGTAGGAATTTTGGGACTGTCAGAATTCCGCTCCATCACCACAATGGCTAAAAGCTCAGGCGCACTCACTGCCTCTTCTTGAAATTCTGACCTGGACAGCATATTATTCTTCACTTTCTTTTTGAAATATGAAGGACCTAGGGTAATGGTTCGCCATCTTTCTTGAAGGTATAGGTATTTTTTAAGCCATCATGCTGTGTCTTTCTGTCAAACTGCCACGGCCTCCCTAATAAAATATGGCAAGCATTCATTGGGACTACATCACACCACACCTCAGCGATGTAATTTTTTCCAATCGAAAATTGCACAAGACACCTTTTGCTCACCTTCACCTTGTTCCCTTTTCTAAGCCACGACAGCTTGTATAGTTGAGGATGATCTTCTGTTTTCAACCCCAACTTTTCCACCATAGTCGTAGACACTACATTCTCGCAACTACCACCATCTATTATCATGTTGCATACTTTTCCTCTACTAGTGCACTTAGTATGAAAAATATTATGTCTAAGCCATGATTCATCATCTGCTACGGCAACATTTAATATTCTTCTAATGACTAGAGACTCACCAGAATCGGCATAGATAATCTCTTCCTGTTTTGCATCTGCATCCTCTTCTTCGCCTTCAGATTCATCATAAATTGGACCTTCATCAAAAACTGGATTATCTACAAGTGTCACAAACTGTCGGTTCGGACAATCAGCAGCAAAATGCCCAAATCCCTGACACTTAAAACACCGCTTGGCTGCAGTTCCTCCCCTACTAGTTTTAGCACTACTCTGCCCCTCCTTGGATGTAGGTTTAGAATTCGTATCCTTAACTGCGACTGGTGTCGAATTTACTGTAGATGCTCCTGCTTTTCCTTGGGATTCTTTATCTGACCACTTGGAATTGCTATTTGACTACTTAGAATTATTGTTCTTTCTTTTAAACTGCCTCTCCACCTTTAGAAAAATATGCACACATCTTCATATATCTAATACTGCTGTAATTGGACAACATCAGAGATTTCATATCGCAGCCTTGCCAGATATCGTGCAATCGTCTACTCATCTTCCTCCGCCACATCACAACACATCCGCAAACGATCAAATTTTTCAGTAAGTTCTTCAACCGTTTTATCATCTTGCTTGACATTATGATACTCAATAAACGCCTCTTGCCTATAATGGGTAGGCAAAAAAATTTTTTGCAATAACTTTTTCATCTTCTCCCAACGATCCACCTTCGGCTTCCCCTCTCTAGCGCGTTGCTTTTTCACGTGTTCCCACCAAATCGAAGCATGTTTTCATAGCCTAATAGCCACTAACTTCACTTTTTGTCCCTTAGTTAGATCCTTAAGATCAAAAATCCATTTTATAGTATGCAATCAATCAATAAACTCATCAGAATGAGCCTTACCATTAAATTCGGAAATCTCGATCTTCATTCCGAAATTTTGAGAAGAACGCTGATTTCCAGGTCGTACTCCTCGATTCCAGCCTTGGTTCAGAACCCCGAAAGGGTTTACGTCTTCTTCTTCATCATCGGATGAATCCTCAAATTCCTCTCCTTCTTTGGATTGAACACCCAACCTCGTCTCCGCAAGTCGTCGCTCCAAATCCTGGATTCGTCTTCTCTGTTCTTCAATTTCTACGTCTCGCAGATCTCTTAGACATGGTTGGTCGTCTGCTTCAGGAACGCCTCCACGCCCCCGGCCACCATGAGCCCGCCGTCCACAACCGTGATTCTGTTCAGCCATTGATTCAAGCAACCTGTGCTTTGATACCAATTGATGTCGAAACGTGATAGAAAATTTGACTGAACAAAAAAGTTCGGTAGAAGAGCAATTCGTCCTCCAAATATGATTATCAAATAAAAAATATTCAAAGTCTGCTTAAAAAAAACCTTAAACAAGCTTATATATCCCCAAACCTAACCCTACTAGGATTAGTAAACATCAAAACGTAAAATTATGAAACTGCCCTTTACTAAATTAACCCATAAAAAATTACTAAAATAATTTAAAAAAAAAACATCTAAACGATCCCGAATCGCAAAAATCCATCGTTAGTCATAGCCAAAAACTACGAATATTGATCAACACGCTATTTCGCTTCAGCCGATCAAATTTGAGCTCAATCCAGCATTATTGACTTCAAGCTCGTCGGTTCGTCTAGTCGCATAACGGGTCCACCGGTCCCCCTAGGTGCATCAGTTCCTTTGAGGCTTCAATTGCTAGGATTTGTCGAGACACTCATGGAGTGTCGATTACTAGGTTCGTGAAGAAAATTCGAGCTGATTCGGCCGAGTTAGTTGAAACTTTAGCTCTGCGAGAAGCACTTCCGGTTTTTGACTGAAGAAAGGAAGCTAGGCGCACGTTCGGTTTTGAACGAAAGGGGAAGTGATTGGCATGGCGATATTCTTATTCTGCAAGTGGTCCTACAAAGCAATAGCTTATCGACAGTTGACTCTGTTTTAGGCCGATGCCAAAGCCTATGGACTACTCGTCTCTTAATTAGTGAATGTAGGGGCTTCTTGGCCCTTCTCAAAGGAGTTGTCGTGGAATTTTGTCCAAGAGAAGCTAATCATTGTGCTAATTGGATTGCCAAAGCTCATAGAATAGGGTCCCTCCCTATTAATTGGCTCTCTAAACCCCCCCCCAACCCCTTTGGGATTTATTATGTTTAGATGCTCAACTATGTTGTTCTTCAAGTTCTACTACTTAATGAAAATGTTTCACTTTAGACTAAAAAAAAGAATATGATATAAATCAGCGACCTTGTCATGTCATAAACCATTCGAATTACAACTTTTTTTGGAAACTTCCACGAGAGTCTTTCAAAAGAGGGGAGAAGAAGAATAAATTCCCATGAGAAAGTGATACATATTCCAATTGTGGAGGTTGGAGAATACATGCATGCATGCAATCGCCTTTGCATTTCCATTTGTTGAAAAAGGAATGGAAGTTTCCAAAAGAGGTGCGTTTCTTTAGTTGAAAATCAGGAATATGAAAAATATATTTCAAAAAATAATTTCTTTTTTAATTTACAAAATTAAATGAATGAACAAATTTTCTTCATCGGCAAAGATTTTTAGACATAAATTGTCATTGTTGATGAAAACATTTTCCAATGACTATTTTTTCCTAAGTGATAAAAACAATCATTTTAAAATATTTCCTACATTTAGTGGAATTGCTGCACCAAATGGCCTTACATTATTGAATTCGGTATTCGTTTGATTGGCCTAATATTTTCCACATTTGGCAAAGGCATTTTTTGTCGAACATTTTGATTTACCAAATTAATATTGTTATTGTCATCATTTGGGTTAGTTTGAGCAGGACTAACCCAAATTGAGCTTGGGTTTTTTCCGTCAATAGAACCAATCACATTTGCATTATATTGACCTCGGCTGGAAGTTTTAGGCCTTTGTAAAATTCTCACAGGCGGTGGAATTACTTGGCCTAAATTACTAACATTTTTAAATTGAGCAGAAGTTGAAGGGACATACACTAGAGCCGCCGGATTTCCTTGAACTAGGAAGGGTTGGTTGGATGACCCGGGCCCAAAAATGATGTCGTTGACTGCATTGACAACCATCGGCCTAATCGCATTGGAAATGTGCCTCATAATGTGGTTGTCCATTTCATTTTGCTGTGTCCTTGAACAACCTCCTCAAGGTAGCTACCATGGTTGAATTTGGCGCCATTTCGCTCATTTGCTCCTCCGTGAGATGCTTTGGACTATCAGCATTCTCACATTGGTTTTGCTCTGCCACTACTTGAGCGATTGATGACTCGGAAAGCACAACCTTATCATTGCCTTGACGCGATGAATGGTTCTTGCCGGTAGAATTGTCAGGCTCTTGTTAATTCCATGTGCTTGCCATTGCACTTCCTCAAATCGAACCACAATAGTCCCATTAGACATGCCAAAAAGATGTTTCATCAAAAATGGGTATCAACCCAAATAGTGAATATATTTCACCAAATTTTGATTTTGATTTTTTTGGCACAATAGGTTCAGGAGTGATTTTGGATAAGAATTCAATTGGTGTTAGAAAGAAGATGAATAGTAAAGTTAAAGGTAAAAGACTACAAACTAATGGAAACTAAGGGTGTATTTGTTTCGCGAAAAATGTACCATTTCTGGAAAATACCTTCCAAGAAAATGAGTTCATTTTTCGGTGTTTGGCTAAAACCTAAAAAATACTTAGAAAGAATTTTCAGTTGTTTGGTAAGGAAATCGTATGGTGAAAATTATCAAAAAATTTTGTATTTTTTAAATTATTTCAAATTACTTGTTATTTTTAAATTATTTTTATTAAGAAAAGAAAATACATGAATGTTTTCCTTCTTAGAAAGAAAAGAAAAAGAAAAGAAAAGAAAAAATATTAACAAATTCAAAATGAGCAATTCCGGAAAGTGTTTTCACCTTATTAGATAAGGGAATTCACTTTCCTAAAATTAAACATGATATTTGTGTTGACTGAAAAGTATTTTCCATTGACCAAATCATTTTCAGAGAACCAAACGGATGAAAGTTTGAGAAAACACTTTTCAAGAAAACACTTTCACCAAGAAAAGTATATCGGAAATATTTGTTGTTGATAGTGATCTACATAATTATATGTCGACATATATATAATCCACTAATTGTAATCATTCACTAGTAGTTATTACTCTAAGCACAGATATAATTGCACTCCCCATATTCCAGTCCCTTCATTTGCACGACGATATTATCCACAAATGGTTACAACTTCCAAGGTCATTGGGTCACTTAGTCATTACTTGGTATCCTTATTTTCAATCAATATTCTTGTCCTCATGTTTATCCCCTTGCTTCTAATACTTAGTCAAATTTCATAATAGCCAAGACTTTGCTTGCTCCATTAATAAACTTTGCTGAACACCCTTTAGCCACTTGTTGATGTCAAGTCCATATTAGGGGTGTGCAAAGGAATCAGGAATCGCTTGGAATTGGACCGGACCGACTTGGAACCAGTGGTTCATATGGAGACCAATTTGGTTCCCAATTCCTGGTTCCAATTTGCTGAACCAGTGAGTATAGGTCCGGTTTTTCGGTTCTAGGCGTGAAACACCCACCTGTTCACCCGGATCGGTATATATATTTTAGAAAAAAATTCCATGATGTAGTTATATTGTGAATTTTGCTTATTTGATTGCACAAGAAGTAACATGCCTGCATAGAGTCCGATCATTCTGGAAGCTCACAAGGAAACTCTTATTAGATGAAGTGATGAAATGTTTCTTCAGAGAAATCTAGTCTGCTTCCCTTAAGAATAACTTTGTCTTAATGTGTTTGCATAAAATCGGTACTTTTTAAATATTTGCGTTATGAAACTGAAGAAATACCCATATAGATATTAGATTCGCCATGGAATTGATTGATGAATGTAATTTTATAGGGATTTGGGAGTGATTCCATGGACTTACCTAGAAACCGGACGGGGTCGACAGTACAGTTTCCAAGTGGATCCATGGAATTAATAGGCGGTTCCTAGTTTCAATTTTTCATAATCGATCCTTAGTGGATAGTTCACGATTTCAGGTTAGGAATGACTCACCTAGACTATACTCACCCCTAGTTCGTAGAGCCATCGACGATTCTTCTTTATAGATGTCGATATTCATGCCATTCAGTTGTTTATGTTTAATGGCTTGAAGCACTCTCATCGACCATTCTTCCTCAATCAGCTGCACTTCATCGCTCATCGATAACTTTATTGTATGGTTGTCAAGAACTGTACATTATAGTCATTGATAAACTAATTGATAACCACATCGAGGAGTCACCGATAACCATGCTGATCACATTATCCAAATTAAGTTAACCAATAAACCCACTCCTTGTCGATTTAGAAGAGTTGGTTATTTAATGGTGTAAGTAGGATGTAACTAGCTACCACGTTGTGTCACAAGAAAAGCTTGCTAGTAGAAAATTCAACTTAGGATGCAGAGTTACGAAGTGAACAAGGACATAAGTGCATTGTTGGGGATAAAAATAATTAAGAGTACCATAATTTTCATACAGCGCTTACTTAAGTGTTATAACTTTTCTTTCGGTCACTTAAGTGCCACGTCGAAGTACAATCGATAATTTAAGAACCACTTTTGACAAATCGTCCTATGTAGATTTTTTTTATTTCTTTAAAAATTTGATTTTTTTAAATTTCTTTCCTTCTTCCTTTTCCTTATTTGTTTTTTGTCCCCTGGCCGTGACGGCCTTGCCCTTGACTGGTGAGGCCATAAAGGCCTTGGGCAAGGCTGCCTCGCCTAGATCTAGCACTAGATTTTCCGGCGAAGCAAATTGTTCATGACACTTAAATAATCGATTTTTCAAATTTGTGGCACTTAATTGAGCAAAAAAAATTACAAAAATTGTCCACGTTGGCACCAGTGGTGCCATGTAGGACAACCGGTATTCACATCGGATTTTCTAACGAGGAAAATTACCGATAACACTTAAGTGATAGATTTTTTAAATTTGTAGTACTCAAGTGAGCGTCGTACGAAAATTACGATACTCGTGTTGTTCTTATCTCTTTGTCCAAAAAAAAATGTTGTTCTTATCTCTACGTTGTTTGTCTTTACAAAAGTCAAATTACAACTTCTTTTGAAATTTCCATTGAGAGAATCTTTCAAAAAAGGGAGGGAGAAGAATAAATTCCGATGAGAAAGCGATACATATTCCAATTGTGGAGATTGGAAGATACATGCATGCGTGCAGTGGCTTTTGCATATCCGTTTTTTGAAAAGAGGACGGAAGTGTCCTAAAGAGGTGCCTTTCTTTCATGGAAAATCAAGAATTTAAAAAAAAAATTTTAAAAAATGATTGCTTGTATAGTTTATAGAAATAAATAAATGAAAAATAATTTTTATCAATAAAAATGTTTAGACATAAATTATTTCGAAAATTTTGTGGACTTTTTTTTTCAAAGATATTAGAAAAAATATTTATAAAAAAATATTTTCTAAATAATTTTTTTGGCCAAATAAACAACATTTAGTGTGTGTGTATATATATAGAGGCATATAAAGTCATCCTATCGGGGTAACATTGAAACTTCGGGTATGGTTCCTCCACAAAAAGGAAGATAGCGCATTAATTCTGTGGAGACCGTATCATAGTATGATAATCATACTTAATGTATAATTTATCAAACATATTTCAAGAAAGTAACATTCTTCATATAAAAGTTTGTATATTTTCAAAATATAATTAATGACGGCGAGCACCCTTCAATAATTCTGTTGTACTTATTCGCGACATAATGAAGGCTTGGTCAATAATTCTCTTTATCGGTCAACGTAACAAGCAACCCCCTCCCACCCGTCTCGGTGACAATAGATGAGAACAGCTTTGTAATTTGTAGGTTTGAAATTAGGAAAAATAATACCTATACAGTTATTAATTTCTCAACGTCGACAGTAACTTTCAATTGAAAAAAATTATCAAACTAGTAATTTCTCGATATTGTTAGTAATTTTTAATATAGAAAAAAGAATGAATTTGATGTAACTAGTAAATTATTTGATTCGACCGGTAAGCTTTCAAATAAAAAAGCAACTGCCCATATCTATGGTTAGCATTATTCTTACGTGATTACTAACTTTTCTTTATGGCCGCGCAGTTCTCAACAGATCTCTAGCTAATCATGTCCGCACAAGGACAATTGGCGAAAGTTTTTTTCTTTTGGTCGAAATTGGCGAAAGTTCAAAGATTCAATCGTCCGCTAATTATTAAAAGAAAGTAAATTTAGGTCAGACATGTCTTTTGCTTTCTTTTGTCTGTTTAATTTTTTGTTGGGACATGTGCCATCAATAGCGGGGCTGTCTCAACGCGACTTTGACTTTCATTCTTTTTCTAGAAGGGTTGACCGAAAAACTTAATAAATCGGGAGCTACTTCTACGTACACACGGAAACCTAAATACATACATAAGATTAGTGATAATTGTATTGAGCCTGATCTATTTAATCAATTAAATAAGGTGACAGATAGAATTAGACAGGAAAATCAAAGGGGTAATTACATAAATGGTCAAATTCCATTTAAAAACTTTTGATTTGTTCAATATAGTATTCGAATTTTAGCTCAACGCGCAATATCACTTCTAAATTTTTAATTTGTTCGATGTGATAATAAATGTTCAATATAGTTTCCGGATTATTATATCCGTAAATTCAATTTAGTCTTTATTAAAAATTCAATGGCGACATTGTACGTAAGACTAAAGTTTAAATATCATATTAAATAAATTAATAATTTAGAGACGATATTTTACGGGATTACTTATGTCATTTTTTCCAAAAATAAACGAGTCATTGAAATTCTTGGTACAGTATTCACGCGGTCCGTCTCACCAAATCAGCGAAAAAAGATCGAACCTTTCCTTACCCGCGTGAAGCTAGACATTCTATCCCGAGCGAAAGCCGACGTGACATGACGTGTGACACGTGTCGACGTGGGTCAAAGCCAGAGCCAGAGCCAGAGCCCGCCAAGTCGCCCGCCACCGAGTACAGCCCAACGTCGTTCCCGTCACACTTCTCCTCTCCGTCTTTCAGATCCCACAAAGCTGTTTGATTCCTTCTCCGCTTTGCTTTTGCGGTTTCTTTTTCCTTGGCTTCGTCTTACTTTGATGGCACGGTACCGCCCCATTTATTATTTCTCCAGAAACGTTCGCCCATGTTATATATTCCTTCTGCTTTACCAACCTCTCCCCTGTTTCTTTGTTGCCCCATGTCTCCGCGTTGCTGATAACAATTTCGTAGTCTTTCCCGTTTTCCTCCTTCACCGTTGTTTGACCGGATGGTTTGCTTATTCTTTTCTCGCTTTTGGGTTTGATTTGGTTCTTTGAACTACAAATCATAGACCACGAGTTTCCAGAGAGGCAGTCGGGATTGTCTCGTTTGAGTCCCGTTTTGGAAGAGACGAGAGTTTTGCTGTTGGAGTTGTGATTGCCGTAGATGGATACTTAGCTTGTAATCAGGAGTTGTAGTTGAAGAGGGGTACGGAGAAATGGACATAACAGAGGTTACACTGATACACCATGTGTGCATTGTGATGCTGGTGCTCTGGTTGCTCTGCAAATGCAATCTCTGCCATCCGATTACCTTCATCGTCTCCATCTTCTATCTGTACTTGGTACGAGTCACTTCTCTCGATTCCCCAACCGCCTTTCTTCTTTTTTTTTTTTTTTTTTTTTTGCCGGGTTCGCTCTTCTTTTCCCTGTATATAACAAGCATGGAGAGCGAAAAAAGTGGAGGGTTGTGGAAGGGCCTCCACTTGAGCTGTACATGGAGACACTATATGCATTTGGTGGGTATGAGCCTCGTGCGGTAGCTCAGATTCCTATCGCATGCTAAAACTGCACTCTCTCTCTCTCTCTCTCTCTCTCTCTCTCTCTCTCTCATGAATGCGCTTCTGCTTTCTTTTGGAAGGTTCAGGAGAATTACATAACGAGATTAAGGAAGAAGTTACAATTCGAGGAGAGGAAACAGTCGTATCAGAGACGGGTATGCTGGCAGTTGGCACTTTCTATTCAATTGTATATTTTCCATAGATAGAAGATGGGTTAAGGGGTGCTGTTGCCTTGTCGCTGTGACCTCAGTAAGTTTTGTCTGGTCCTTCTGCTCTTGTTTAGGTGATGACTGATTCGGAAACGGTGAGGTGGTTGAACTATGCAGTGGAGAAGATATGGCCTGTGTGTTTGGAACAAATTTCCTCACAGAAGTTTCTCCTTCCCATTGTACCCTGGTTCTTGGACAAGTACAAACCATGGACAGTGGTATGGTTCCTACTCAATTTTAAGGCAGTATTTCACTGTTTGACTAGGAGAAAAGCTCTATTCTGCTCCATTATGCAGAAAAGCGAATTGCATTGTTAATTTCCAAAAGTATACTGTGCCACAGCTGGCAGAAATTAAATTTTGGGCAGTCTCAGCACCTTCACTTTATCTTCTGGAGCTAGCTAAAATTACTTACCTTGTGTTGCATTCAACAAAGAAGCTCTTGCTTATCATCATCTTCTAATTTTCATGCTTTTTATATCATTACTTTACATGAGAGAATGAGTTAAATAATAAGCATGCGGACATGTCGTACAAAATTTTCTCCCACATATATCTGTTGATCCTTCACAACAGAAGGATTTTTCTTTGCAGAAGGAGGCCTCAATTCAGCACCTGTACCTTGGAAGCAAACCCCCCTTATTTACAGAAGTTCGCGTTATTCGTCAGGCCACTGGTGATGACCACTTGGTGGGTACTATCATGTGACAGTTTCTAGATTTCAAAACTTAATTGTCTTTTGAATGTATGTGTATGTTTGAGTTATGGCTTGAATATAATATGATGAAGAGAATCTCTATATCTATGTGCAGGTCTTGCAGTTGGGGGTAAATTTTCTCAGTGCAGATGATATTAGTGCAATATTTGCTATCAAGCTAAGGAAAACATTTGGATTTGGAATGTTGGCGAAATTGCATATGACCGGTATGCATGTGGAAGGGAAGGTGTGACAATGAATTGAATTTTCTTTCAATTGAAGCTGTTTAGAACTTGGAAGCTTACTTCTTTTACATGGTTAGTTGGAAGTGTACACATTTGCCGTACATTTTATTCGTTATTATGCCAGTCATGAGATCGGTGCTTGTTACATACAATTCTCACAAGGCAATTCTAAGCATGAGTCTTATATAACTATTGAAGTATTGTCCCACATCGTTTGATGGGTCCTAAATGCTCTTTATATTGATGTAGTTTCCCTCCACCTATTAGCTTAAGGTTTTGGGTTGGACTTTTTAACAATAACAGTGGGTAAGAAACATGAGAGGAAACTGGATACCAATTTTCTTGAAAGTGCACAACAGCTTTTAGATCCCATAGAAGATGAGAACCACCGAATGACTACTTATGTTTGGAAAAATCTAGTGCAGTCATGTGTACATCAGGGAACTTGAGAATATTGGTTGTATGGTTATTGTGATCCCAAACGTGTTACTAGAAGCAGATACGATGCAATTCCTTCTCTTTTCCAGGTCCTACTTGGGTTAAAATTTATTCCAACCTGGCCTTATCTTGGACGTTTACGAGTGTGCTTTGCTGAGCCCCCATTTTTTCAGATGACTCTGAAGCCTATGTCCTCGTATGGGCTTGATGTGACCGAACTTCCTGGTATTTCTGGATGGATTGTAAGTTTTATTATACTTTATGCATTCCGAGTCGTGATTTTTTTTTCTCTTTAGCATGTATTGCAACTGACATCTGTCTATTTTCTTTTTCTTGGGTAGGATAAACTTCTTTCTGATGCAGTTGAGCAAACGCTTGTTGAGGTAAAAGTTTCACAGTTTTTTGGCCCGGCTGAACTCACATTTCATTGTTCATATGAAGTGCCTGATCATATCATCATCTGCATGGTTGACGTTCTCTCCCTTAGCATGCTTTTTAAGTGTTAGCTACAGACTGAGTATTTGCGTCACCATTGTGTTGGTTGAGTCCTTTGGATTGACTTTGGGAAAATTATTTCTAAGACAAGTTTTGTTCTGCTCGAGTTTTCAGCCTAATATGCTGGTGGTTGATGTGGAGAAACTTGTTGCACCTCAACAAGATGGTAAATCGCAGCAAGGTAACATACAACGGGATTACATTAATGTCTAAGCCCTCAAGAATTTGTCTCGTAAGAATTTAATATCTGAAAGCCTTAAGAGTCTTTTCGTTATTGAGACCTAACTCTCACAGCTTGTACTCTGTTAACCCATTTTGCGCTGCCGACTTACTTGTTATCTGATGCGATGGTGTAGGCTGTCTACAAGCTTGATATATTCTCAAACTTTTGATCACTACTATTATCACTTTTCTATTGATTTATGTACTGAAAGATGATCTGTACATCTGAGATAGCATGAACTTTAATCCCAGAAACTTGGTTCTCTGTGGATGTTAAGGAACCTGTGGCTTATGCCAAAGTGGAAGTCATAGAAGCATCTGAGATGAAACCATCTGATTTGAATGGTTAGCTCATAACCCATTTCATTTCCTGTAATTTCCATGGCACTGATTGCAAAATTTAAATGCTGGCACTAAGCTTTATTATCCATTTGTTCAATTCTCACTTTGTAGGATTGGCTGATCCATATGTGAAGGGGAAGTTGGGTCCTTTCAGATTCAAGACTAACACACAGAAGAAAACATTAGCTCCTAAATGGCACGAGGAATTCAGGATTCCCATCATCACATGGGAAATGCCTAATGTGCTAACTCTGGAAGTTCTTGACAAGGATCATTTCATCGATGGTGATCTCGGGTTTGTGCCTAGCCTAGATTAGCAAGAAAAGATCTTTATTGTTTCCGATTCTGCTATGGGACATTCATTTAATATTTAGTAAGTAGAGTCATGGTTGAGTCCAATATATTTCAGGTGCCACACAACTGTAAAAAGGTTTGTGCATTTGTTACTGTGAGATTTTGTGGTTTAATACTTAACTATTCTACCACTCCCCCTCACGCTTAGGCTGGACTTTAGCCTTGTTCAAAGCGTGGAAATATTTAATAGGGAGGCAAATAAGGCACCTAGAAAGATTTGAATATAGGACCTTATGCTTTGATACCATTAAGATTTTGTAATACCACTGTCAATTATTCTAAAAGCTTAAAGTATTAGATTAAGGCTTGGTTTAACGATTCTAACAATTACTGCTGTGGGAAGTGTCAAGGCAAAATGTATCAACATGGCACTCCGCTAATTCCTTTCTTGGTTTCTAACTTCAATGGAATGTGGAGCCGGCAATAGTTAATATCTTATGTGGCATTTGAAGCCTCTTGCTGTTGGTGTGGGTCTCCACTTGTTCTACAAGGGTCATTAATTGCATTGCCATTAGGTGTCTTTCTTGGGGTTACGATTTCATTTGTCTAGATTCTACATGTGTTTATTTCTGTTACGAACAGCATTGATCGATCTTGAGAAAATCTAAAACCTTAATATTCTAATAATACTCTAATTTCCAGTGCAGATTATTTGCTTTGATAGTTGAACTAACCATGTATGTCCGTCTTATTTTTTTTTTTTTGTTGAATATATGTCCATCTTAAAAACAAATGCTTTTAGTTCTCTCTTTCGACCAACTAAGTGCTCTGTTTGTCCAATCTTTCAAAGAAATTGCTTTTATGGATTGATGTGCTGACTTGACCTTTTTTATTCCTTGTAGAAACTGCTCTTTAAACATTAATGATATCAGAGATGGACAGAGACATGATATGTGGTTACCTCTTAGGAATATTAAAACGGGGAAGTTGCACCTTGGCATAACTATACTGGAAGAGAGTGAACAGGTAATTCTCTTCAAAAAATTTCTGAATGTTAAAGCAAGTAGCGTTTGTTCATGACCTGATGCACTCTTTTGACAGGGGGAAGTTTTTTTATATACTGGGGAGTCGATCAACAGAGAAGACAAAGGTGATTCACTTGCAACTGATGGAGCTAATAGAGGTCCTTTGCCATCTTTATCGTCACAAGATTTTTCGAGACCAGAGGAAGAGTTTGAACCTATTAATATAGAAGGGTTTAAAGAGACTGGAGTATGGATTTATCACCCGGGGTGCGAGAAATCACAAATATGGGAACCAAGGAAAGGGAAAAGTCGACGCCTGGATACACGAATTCACAGGGAGCCTAACGTTGCTCATTCTAATGTTGCTGAATCTGTCAGAAGTGCTGGCAGCAAGATTAAGGATGACTGGGATGATAAACATTCGAAGAGCCCACTTTGGAGGGGCATAGGGAAGATCGGTTCAGTATTTCGGAGGAAATATAAAGAGGAAGATTCCAGCATTGTTGGAGAGGGAATTCCATCTCCACCTGCTAACATAAAGGCGGTCAATTCAAAAGAGCTAGGAGTCAAGTTAGTTCTCGAGGATGGCCTTTTGGGACCAACGTCATCCAAGGTTCCTACAGAGAGAATTTCGAGTCCTACCAAAAATGAGAACGGAGGCAGTGAGAAGGGAAAGATGAAAGATACGGCAAAAAGCTTCCCAAGGCAAGCCGAAAAATCTGCTCGCAGTGGGAAGCATGTGTTTCCAAGAAAAGGACCGTGGAGATCCCAAGGTGACCCTTCGTCATTGATAGGAACCACTGTCTCCTTGGAATCAAGTTACTCTGGCGACGAGTCTCTCTTGCCTCCACTCTACATTTCTAAGGTTGAAGCAATTCCTATAGACTCTTCCTCTGCATCGGCTAGTGGTTCTAGAAATTTCCCTAAAGCCTGAACAAGGAGAAGAGCTTCAGTAGTTTTATGACTGACCATATAATGAAACACTATCCTTGTGGGTTCTGTTGCCGGGCCCCAGCATGACAGTTGCAATTTGACAGCTCAGGAGATGTGCAGATAATTACTTGATTGAACCACCGCTCGGACACACAAGCATTTTGACACTAACAAGATAAAGTTGGAGGCATAGATGATCAAATGCCTAGACCCTTGTAGCCAAATATGCTCGGTCTATCAGAGAGGATTACAAAACGGTTTTTGGCTAGTGGGGAAGATTCTTGTTGATGTGTGGGTCTTGTATAATTCTGTAATTTTTTGTCAATATTTAGTTTTGTATATCATATCTGTACCGGTCATGCAACCATCCAGTCTATTAGAGGTTGGCTTTTTACATCCTCTATAGCTTCCGTTTAAATCTTGGCTGAAATTTTTTGGTGCGGCTGCTACTAATGTCCTCGTTAGCCTACTTTTTTTACTCCATTGGATACCCTTGACTGCTTAACTAACCAATTAGGTACACTACATACTATTGAAAATAAACAAACTAATTTACTAACCCGTCAAAGATGTAAATGTAGGAGTTGCCTTGTATGTGGTGTCTTTAACCAAGGACTGATATTGCGTAAGTATGGAAAATCAGAAAGAAAAACTACGAAGTAATTTTCTGATTTAGCCCAAATTTTGTGTTTTCTTTTCGCTTCTGACAGCTGATGAAGTTTTTGGCCCTTCAGCAGTGAACAACTGAAGAGAGATAACTGCTTTGATCGGCCGTTAGAAACGAAGTCATTGCAGCATAAAAAGCTACCAAGCCAGACTCTCTCAAGGTTTAGAGTACTTGAGACAGTTTAACTATCGATGCCACTGATCCGGAAAATTTGATCAAGTGTCACTAAAATGGCATTCATTCTCACGACATGGGAGTACTGACATTTATCGAGCACTACATATTTCCTCGATATACTGGACATTTAACTCATATGCAACTAAGTTCCATCTTGGGCTTTGTCTTTGTCTGTTTTAAGTATCTCAAGTATCAAGCGTAGAAAAGCTTAGAAGAAACAACACCCTTCTTGGTGAAATTACGACTCCGGCTTTATTCATTGGTGTCAGCCTCTAGCTGGAAGAATACATTGTATCGTAGGCTTCTCTCGTATTTCCAGTGCATAAAAATTACTGGAATCGGTCTTCTGTACATTGCTGTTTTTCATTTTTTCAAAAATATTACAAGGGGATTACTAAGAATTAATTACTATACCGGGACCAAGTTTCATGCCTGCCTATTCTTTTCGCTCTTCTTTCCATCAAGAATTGAATATATTTCCAATTGCCGGTTGAATGCATCATTGAAGAGGAAGCGAGTTTGGAAAGCTGATATAATTGGCAACCACGCTAAACAAGCCATCGGTGCAAATAGAATGACACCCATCCCATAGTCATATGCTCTAGCCATGACAAGGGTGAATTCCCATAAGAACGTATTCTCGATTTTGGGTCTCACTGCTTGTCCAACCTGACAAATGGAAGAGTCAGACAACAGGAGGAAGTCTGAGGGAGGGAAGAAAAACAGGATTTCTTTAATCAAGCTCACCAGTATCAGCCCCCAACCGGTTGGCAAGAATGCTAGACAGCAGACAATGATATCCATCAAAGACAATTTGCAGACGATGGAAAGAATTACTATGATGGACAGCACACCGAGGAAAAGGAATGCTTTAAAAAGCCTGTAATAAAAGTGATACTTAGCGCTGAACTGTTGCTGTCCCATGTTCACAGCCTGCATAGATGTTGAGGTAATTTGTATGCTTAGACAATAATTCATTGTTGCACTAGAGGTTCCAAACAAAATCTTTTACGTTTCATTATTAAATCCTAACGAGAGCATTATTCTCTCGCCTTCTGATGCAGGAGCAGAAGTTTTTAACCCTGTATGGAGGATCAAGCAATACAACTTTAAAGAAGAAGTACTTACCTTGATCAGCAAGAATATTGCAAAAATGACAACCCAAGAAAGCACATAAACCAGAAAGTTCTTGCTCTGCTGGGAGATGTCAAGGTGATACACGAGACCGTACTGATATAGGAAAAACCTCAGAGACAGAAGTATCTCAATTAACCTAGAACTCAGTCCTGAATGACGAATGTGAGCTTGCTCTTCATACCACCACGATTCCCAACTTTTATCTGGTTTAACTCCTATTCCACCCTGCAGATTGATCCACTTGTTCCAGTCTTTCCAGTCATCCACAATCTTATCCCAGGTGAACCCAGAAGGATTAAAAAGAAATGGGGCAAACAACCAAGTTATAGACATGAACCAAATGGAATATGTGATTAGCACATAGGCCATGCTGCTTTGGTATGATCGTCTAAACAAATCATAAACGATCAAAAGAAGCAACAGTTCAAACCCTTTAGTAAAGTGGCTCCGTGAATATAATCTGTAATTCTCTGAGAAACTGGCATGAAACACCACAACCTTCCTCCCAGTTGGTCTATACTTAGCACCCCCACACAGAATCGTCCGACCATAGTAATGAGTTTTTGTTCCTAGAGAGAAAGTGAAGAAAACAGCAGCCAGCTGCAACTGCATGAGGATAAAATCCTTGAGGGCCATAAGAAATCCCTTTTCAAGTCCAATTTCCATGACCATTGGCAGGCCAGTTAAAAGTCCTAACTGAATGAAAGATTGTGATCCAAGGGCTGTTTCCAATGATTGTATGTTCTGAACTCTAGCCTTAAGAACAAGCGCTCTCTCCAACCCACTAAGTACTAGGTAGAGCTGGCCATACAGGAAGACATAGATTCCAATGACAGAGATCTGCCCAAACACATCAAAGACAAAGCCGAAATTAGATTTTATCACGGTGCTTCCAAGCAAAAAATGTAGAGAGAGATTATCATCACTACAGGCAGCACATGCCTTTACGAGAAATCAAAAGATGATTAGAACAGCTTCCATATAACAAATATATCATCAGGAAAATGCAATTCGCATTAATGTAAGGGGATTGAAATGAACAACTTCCACATAGTATCCACTTCTGGAATAACTTCAAATACGTTACGTAATCTTGGGAAAATCTGACTATACTAATTACTATTATCAGCAACCCGCTATGGGGGTGTGTACAACTAAACATACGCCCAGTTTTCCTCTAGCTTTAATGTTCATATTAATTGTAAAAGTAAAATATCCTTTCAAGCAAGTACCAGGCTACTGAAGTAAAAGCCAATGGTCGTGAAGTAACATGATAGCATCCGGAAGAAATCAAACTGCTGTCCTAGCCGGTATATATCACGGCTTAGAGTCTGCTCGCTGTTCCCATTAGCCACTTTTGCTTCAAACTTTGAGATCTGATTTAGGCCTACATCACGACCTTTTCCTACTTGCATGTACTCGTGATAAGTAATACTCCCTCGCCGAAGAGTACAGTTGAATCCTACAAATGGAACATGTCAGTTCATCCTTTATCAAACTGACAGCTACCTGTTTCTCCCTACCCCCACACATGTGGAAAATAGGAAAGAAGACAATTGCTGGATCAAAGAGTACAACATTGACGAAGTTATACCAGCAAATACATCCTCGCTCAAGTTGATTGTCTTTGATGCTTTGCTTATACCGCCTCTAGTAATGTGAAATATCCTGTCAAATACATCGGGATGTCCGTAGTGGAATCTTACCCTGCCCAGGAAATCAAGAAAAATTATTGACCTAAATTACAGGGGGATAAAGTCAATAGAAAGAAAGACGAATCAAAGACAAAAGCAACAGAAGTAAGAGTAAGAAAGCCTTCAGCTGGAATCATGCTCGTAAAGCTGTTTGAATTATAAGAAAAAATTATAGTTCTGGAATATCTTCATGAGAACATAATTCTTGGATTTTGGCCTTTGTCAAGTTAGCTACATCCAAAAGTTAATTATACGCTTGCATGGGCGAGCAGTCCTTTTTGGAGGATGAGATTGATGAAACAACATATCCCTACCTGAGAGGGTTGGCAAGAAGCCTCTGACCGATTGTGACAAAGCTTGTCTCTTGATATGACATGAACCATGCTAAAGAAGAAACACTGCAATGTGGTATAAACACATAAATTGAGCCTGCGCTTATACTCCTCAATTTGTACTCCAATATTTACAAGAACAAAACATGGATGGAATAGCTTAGGAATCCTGAATGAAGTGTTGAGCGTGATTCTTCTAAATATGCAACAAAGTGACATCATTCAGCTCAACATGTTCCAAAGAGAATGTAATTACATCCGTTTTTTGAAAGGAAGGTATCAGGGTTTAAAATTCCCATTTTGATGATTCTAAGGAAGTCGTGCTTAACAGGGAAAAATTTCAGAGACTACAATAGGAACCTGTCCTTCATATTGTCATTTCTTACGGTTTTATTTCTCCTTAATATCAGGCAAGGTCAACTTATTTGGTGTAATGGATGCTGTATACCTGGTAGATTTGATAATGCTACTCAACATGTTTCACACATCTTAAGCATCTTAATCGTTGCCATATTCATTTTCCTATTGCTATAACCTTTTGACCCTCTAAGTGCAAAACTATTAGTACTTCTCCAAGCAATTAGGGCCCCACTGGTGGGAAAAATAATTTAAAGCAGCAAAACATTGGCTAGTCATCCAGATTACCTTCCAGTAAATATGTGTTCCCTAAGTCCGAGTATAGTAGGAGGTCGATGTCCTTTCTTCTGGTGGAATTCTTCTAGAAGGTTTCTCATCTTCATAGCTTCCTCCAGATAATTGTCCTATTAAACCGAGCATCATAATCAAACAATTGCCATGCCTGCAAACTCTTTTTTCAAAAAACCGCACCTACTTGGTTCATATCAATTGTTTGAAGAGCTTCACCGCGAGTGAAAATTATGGCATGGTTTTGATTTTCAGGCTTTCCTTCTCCAATTTTTGGTGGACCAGGAAGTTTTATGCGGTATATTTCCTGCAAAAAAATTGCTATCAAGTATCTGTGACGTAAATTGGGATCAACTGCTTTTGATAGAATAACATCATTTGAGGATGTAATACAAGCCACTGAACAGTGGTTCACTAATGAACTTGATGCTATAGTTGCTGAGAAGAATTTTGACTTGAATGCTAGTTGAGGATACAGCACAAATGATGTGCTCATTTAACTCAGTTCTAATCTTTTTTTATTTCTTTTAGGATGATTGACACAATTTCCTTCTTTCAAGCATGAAAAAAACTTTGAATGCAATTTTCAATGTTTTCTTGAAAATGTATAACTCCTTAAGGAAACTACACTAAGTTCTGCGATGCTACCTGATCAAAACCATTGACAGCTTTTACCAATATAGACGAATAAGTCTTGCTAGGCTTGTCAGCCACAATCTCTTCTTTCTCCTCAATATGGGCAACACGAAGTGATGGATACCTTCAAGCACGCGATCAACAAGATAGTGTTAATAAACTACCACGGTGAAAATAATTTGAATACGTGGAATATTTAATTATTGGAGTCACTTTTGTTAGTTTTTGTACAACACTACCTTATCATCAAGTCTAGTACGTCTTTTGCATGGGGATCTCCAGAAGACTTTTGTAACCCATACATTTGACAGGATACTACATAAGTGAATTTTAGGTCCGCCAAAGCCTCAAGTTGAGCAGATAGTGCTGGATTTTCTCTTGCAACAGCATCGCAACCTTCAAGAATATCTGCATGGAAACAAGCAAAAGGAGAGAATATGGCAATGAGATCAAGGAGTGGCTCTGGGGATGTCACCATCCAGAAACATTGCTCTAACTTGAACTTCGAGTTTAGATTATGAACCTTCCTCTCCTGCCATGTCGAGGAAAGCTTGAAGTTTTAAGGCTTCCCTATAGTACATCATTCCACGGACTGCACTCAACCTCAGAAGTTCAAGGTAAAAATTGTAACTGGATCCTTATATGAACTTTCGTAGACGAAAATTGCATTAAATGAGGCAAACTTTACCTGTTCTGCTCAGCGTTTGCCCTCTGAAAGAAGCCCAATTTCTCAGCTCCTCGCAATTTTGATCTTGCAATCCTTTCACATCTCCAGAGCCCATGCGTTCCGAGAAGTTGCTCCACTCATCTATGAAATAGAAAAGAACATGTAAGCCAAAAGCTACTTTTGAGGGAATCAGACGGCAATCACACAGAAGTGTCCTGCATGGTAGAAACCTGGATAAATTTTTTTCATATAATGGATGATGGAAACTTCTTCTTGGCTGGAATGGAGGAGCTCCTTCATCGAATAATTAATGTCTTCCATGTAATGTGGAGTTAAAACACTGTCAAAGAAGAGGCATTGGCTCAGAGAAGAACCACAAGCAATTATCCTTCAGCTGAATTGAATATATCAATTATAGTATAACTGAACAGAAATGATAGACCATCCTATCATATTGAAAACTCTAAAAAATAAATATGTTTATACACTTCAAGAACGCGATTACACTACCTTATCTTCTCGATATGAACAATACTCGAAATTTGTCTTTTTGCATCCTTGTTGTTTAAACCACCACAAAGCTTTGAAAGAAGTTGTTCTTCATTGGTCCATTTTGGATTAATATACGTTTCCGTCTCTTTGGAAACTAGTCTTATGCTAGAAGTAGTTACATCATTTTCTTTCAATAGGGCAAGGAGGTTAGGGCAAATAAAAGTTTCACCTAGATATAAGTCATGTCGCTCACTGCATAAACAGAGTTTACCTAAATGATAGCATGTTGCGTACTGTCGGAGCACTAGGCATATCCATAAAAAGAGAAGTAGCAAAGAATGATATACGTCTTCGAGCTTCTAGATTAAAGGGTACATCAACTGCTGCATCTTTGACGGTTAGCAGAAGATAGAAACGCTTGATCTGCCATACAAAGTTAAAATGGTCACATTTAATTGCATGTACTTAGCCACAAATTTGTGCAACATTAGTGCATATTTTTTTACTGGTGAGAACAAATACTAAACTTGATCTTAGACAAAGGGCCAAGAGAGGTATATCAAACCACTGCATACCTTTTGATATTGGGTTCACCAATCTTTGGAATCATGTTTTGGGGGGGGGGGGATGGTGGGGGGGGTGGAGATGGTGACAGACAGTAAATGGCAGCGAAAGACAATAAATAAGATGTACCTGCTCATTCAAGGGGCCACTGTCTGGCAACGGAAAATGAACAGAATCTTTGCCAGCAGCTGACTCGAATAACTCTGGCTCAATTCTTTCAGAGAAGTAAGGATACTCATCCTCTTTTTGTTGAGAAGCGTCCAGTATATCCAATATTCTGGAAGCAGGTAATTTTCAATGAAGGAAAGCAATTGAACTAGTTGTAAATTCAGTAGAGTGAATCCAACCAACCTGTCACCATGTATCATCATGTCTTGGGTTACAAGCTCAAAGATGTCTTGAAGTACTTTCACAACCCTTCCACGATGGTCCTCATTGCCATCAAGCTAGTGTATGCAATCCATAACAGAAGAGTGCTTCAGACAGTAATCAGTACAAGTCATTCCAGAGGGTAAAAAATCAACCTTAGAACTGCAACAATTACCAGAAGTTCAAGCAAGTCAACAGCTTTGTCTCGCAGAGAGGGAAGGCAACTCAAGTTGAAGTCCTTCAGAATGGTTGATCCTCCAATGCTTGCATCAATTTCTTTGAGTATGCTAGATACTACCCTGATAAAGAATTTTGGCAGCACTTTCTAAAGCCCAGAATTAAGCAGATTCACGACCACAATCAATGTACAAGGACAGAGAAAATAAAGATCCCTTTATCACTAGCTGAGCCTTTCTCAAAGAAAGGCCACCAACATAGATATATTTATGAAAAACTGATATCAATAAACAGTAGAAACAGACGTCTATTTATCAGTCAAAGTTATTTCACAATTAATTAACCATCTATTCCCTAGTTTTGCATTATTAACATTGCAAGTGGATTGGAACTGTTTCTTCCAACTACATGTGAGAAACTTAATAGACTACTGTAGTCCACCACCTTTCATACTAATTTGGAGGAAAAAGAAGGGTAAAAAAAAAATGAAGAGCTACGAAGTCGTAGGATAAGATATGTATACCCCAGCTCCTAATAAACCGACTCTCATTAATTGTACTGAATGTAAAAAGTCAATGACATTATCTCTCTACCTTTTCTCTGTATCTCCAACAGCAAGAAGTTCGATGATGTACTTCATGGACTCGAAGCACTCTTGCACTGCATAGTACATGTTCTTATCCTTGCTTATTTTCCTATAAAGATTTTCATCCTTCCCCACAAAATCTTCAGCAATGCACAGTGCTGTTGCAAGCTTTTGAAAATGGGGTCAATTGTCAGTAGGGCACCGACGCAGATAAGAAAACTCGGAGAAAGAAGTAACATCACATTACGTGACAATACCTTATTAGCTAGAAGAAAAACTGGCCAGCGAACTTTTCCCGAAGTTTTCTGTTGGGGCAAGGGCATCACCATCAAATCTACTTCCCTATTCCAAGAAGTGTGTTTATGTGATTATTTTTTAAGAAGGGACCTTAAAAAGTACTGAGCAAAGAATAAAGCCAACCTATCACTTATCAAGTCCTCTAGTCGAAGCTTGCGGATAATTTCATTCCATATCACAGCAAATTTGGCTGCGTCGCTTGTTTCATTTCCAGAAACCTGAGAAAATTTCCGGATTGGGGTTCATGATACTAATAATAATAATAATAATCTTTTTTAAGAGGACAAAAAGAAGTATAGAAGTGTTGAGGCCTCCTACCTTTCCAATTTGGTCACTGAAGTACCCTTTTCTTTTGCCCTTTTGCTCCTTTTTCGATGGTGGTATTATGCGAGCATTGAATGCAGATGGCAAGGAATGGAATCTACTCCTTAGCATTCCCAAAGTCCGGATCTACATAGAGAAAAGGAATTGAGACCTCTAACAGACAAATTTCGGAGGAGCTATAAATCTTACCTCACCAAGATGATGCAGAATGCCGTAGACACCACCAAAAATCGTACAGAAAACAGAGTACCATATCTGAGCATCCATGAAATACACCTAAAGATAGAAATTAAATAAGAATGTCTGAATGCATTATTTAATGTAAAGTGACAATCCAAAAGTAAAAACATCTATAAATTCGATGTATCTCAAGTTTGACATTACTTTCGAATGTCACTGTAAGCAGGAAGAGTAGTGCTTTAGATATCAAAAAAATGATAATGTAATAACATTCGAGTTTCCAAAACTAGCCTAAAAAATGTTCGAGCTAGAAATTTGGACATAAACAAAGACTACTGCCCCATTTATTGGTTGATACTCACAACTATTACAGGTGCCCATATTGCCATGATTGCACCAGCATTACTCCGAACTGGAAAATTACAGATACTTATTAGGTTTGCAGTTCAAATATAAATTCCAACTTTGAAACACAAATCCAAGAAAAATAGGAAATCACCTTTTGGGAAAAGTTCATGCCAATCATACTCGACACCAATTCTCATAATTTGTCTGGTTGGTGTGATCAGTGGTTTTATCTGCAATTTGTTCAATAATTGGGTGACAAGTGGCAGGTCAGTCATATTTAAAAACACTAGTAATGTCCTAAAAAAATCATATGGAACTATCTGCAATCTTTGTCCTCTAGAAAGCCAAAGGTTCATCTTTATTTTTTATATGTAAGTGTTTTTGCCGATTGCAGTTTCTCATCTCAGTTTCCATTGATATGGCCGCACTCCAAATTATAGAGATAAGATAAAAAGAGGTAATTCATCTTACTTGAGCAAGTTTGATAACTCCAACAAGAGCAGGGAAAATTACTGTATTTAACACTTGATAAAATTAAGCACGTTTAATAATCATAACTACTTTTGACTTAAAAAATTCAATGAAGTCAAAAGTCACTCAACTACTTTTGACTTAAAAAATTCAATGAAGTCAAAAATCACTCAATTAGCTAAGCAATGATGGGTTACTTAATTAATTCATTAGAAAAGGCATCCAAATATTCGCAGTTCTATAATTGGCAAGAAAAAATGTTATTCAGTACTAAATATTCAGTCATGATCAAATTATTTTATTTTCATTTTCAGCAGTTAAAATGGTCAACACCTAAAATTCAGAATTTTTATTTACAGCAATTAATTTTCAGTTTTACCAAACGGGTTTTATCCATGTCAGATGGCTGCAGGACTAAGAAGGCCAGAAATATAGAAAAAAGAGCAACCGAGGACCAGTGCGGTACACATGTCATGAAATGCTTTCTTATATAGTTGCAGATATCAGGCAACAGATTTATAAAGTTGAGTTTTTTAAGGCAACAAATAATACTCCTGCCATTGTGCTTAAAATTATGCAACTCAAAGTTGACATGCGTAATGTACAGAGTTATGAGAAGAACTTATGAACAACGTTTTGTAACCACATTTTGATGGTAATTCCATTATCACTCTAGTCTTCATTCATTCTATCTGGGAAAACCCTCACCTCAAAGAAGTAGCTGAATGAGAACTTGCTGGATAAGACCAGCAACCAGAACAACGTATACCTACATCACGAGCAACCAATAGGAACAATTTATGAAGAACAAATTCTCAAGAAAACAAAGCTTCAACAGAGGGAAACAGAACATACTTCAACTGGGAAAGTTGGCTCTCTTGCATCCCACGCCCAATAAATAGCCTAGGCTACAATATAAAGAGATAAGCTGGCACTTGTGCACAAGATCTACTGACGTAATTCACTTTAAAAAAGTCATGCACGATATAAGGGGAGTTTTCAACAAGTCATTACGTTAAATACAGCTAATCAGGACAATAAGGATCCACGACACTCTAGTCAAACTGGTGGTTACTGATATTTATAGCAAAGTTGATGTTGTATAGAGTCAGATGATAAACGTGAATGATCACTGCCACAGCAAAGAGGAAATTGAGGCTAATCTTGAGTACTGCAAATATCTGAATTAGTGGACTCAGTGTTTTCACTATACTACGTCTAGTGTTAAGGTGGATAAACATTTTGATGGTACACGAGGATTGTATGAGAAGGAACAAAATTTCAGATGGCAAAACCATCACTACTTGGAAAATCATGGCAATAAAGTTCTTTGAGAGAGATTTCAACAGGAACTCAGTTACCGATCACTACAATTACCCGCATGAATTTTCTGGTGGTTCATTTGAGTCGCAGTTTTCAAGGTAAACTCAAAAGTAACAAGAGAATGAGAAGTTAAAAAGAATCAGTTCTTGTTATTTGGCAACATATGTTGTTATCATTCACGACCCCTTTAAATACAGTCAAGAATAAGCTATTTATGCTGCTGGATCCAAAATGGCTTTGATGAGAGGCCTTAGGAATCAAGAAGTACCTCAGTGAAAGAAAACCATATATCTGCATCCTGAATTACCTCTATTATTGGGAAATTTCTCTAAGGCAAGGTCCATAATCTAATTATTAACTTACATGTTATCGGTATCCACCAAATATCAAGACACTACTAGTTCCCTTGCAACTGCAACAAATTGAAACAATTGGATCCATTGATGCCATGAATTATGTGACTGCACCAGCGCATGACTAGATCCAATGCAACAATTCCTAAGCATGAATAGAAAATGTACTAAGAACAACCAGTTACTAAGCTAAAACCCTACCTTTGTCCACCAGGATAGTATTGTGCATATACGGCAGTTTGAGACTTCGATATAATTTCTAACAGCAGGAGCAAAGAACAACACCATCTGGACAGCATTAGACATCATATATATTCCAACAGCAATCATGTATGGCGAAAAGCACAATTCTTTAAGCCAGCTCCCACTTTGCATGGAATAACAAGTATATTTTTTTCTTGACTTAGCATAACATGTAGGAAGAATTATCGTCCACATTGCAGCAACCGCCAGGTTCAACCAATGTCTTGTTCTTTCCGATGAATCCATAGTGTTCCGCAGTTTCCAGGTGAAGGCAATGTCAATGATAGCTGCAGGCAAGATTCCTTCTCAGAATTCTACAGTTCATAAGTAGACGATTGGTGCATTTAATTTCAATAGAAATCCATGATAGCATTGTCAATAAAGGCAGATCAATATTGAGAGGCAACCATTCCTATCTATCTTCAGAGTTACACAGTCATGTAAAGTTCTTAAATGTACATGCTTTCATTCTCTTATGGCTTTTCTGATCGAAACTCAAGAGTGAATTCACCTACTAAAGTTGCCGACTGTTGAGGGAAACCCTTCCCGACTTATGTGATGACAAAAAAGGAGTACAATTTAACTGATAGAAATATTGCTTTTCAGTACTTAGTAACTTGTAATAATTGATCTACAAAGAAATGTCAAACATTGCATTTTAACTAAATAATGCAGCCCGCTTGGAGGAACAAGTGTATGACAAAAATCACTTCATTCTTGAGGGGGAATTACATTTATCTACCTATTTCAAGGAATGGAAAAAATGCTAAAGCTATGCATGATGCTTGAGCAGATAGGAAGAATTATTAGGCAATCAAAAGTCTTTACTTTTTATTAGAAGGCTATAAGAAAAAGGAGGCAGGAGGCGGTAAGGGTATTTTTCAGAATTATTTCTACTAGAATCCGCCTCTGATTCTAGTCGCTGCTTGCTACATATAGTTATTATCAGGGCAATTGCACTTGAAGGTATTTGGACAAGACTTCAAATATAATCGGTTATGAATCACACACTTTTCTGAGGAGTGCCATACTTGCCCTCAAGATCAACAAATACAGCCAGAGACATTCAAGACCCAAATAAAGATGAAGATGAGATGGAATACCAGACCTTGAAGGAGCTTAAGGATTGTAGAAGTAATGAAAATGCTCAAGACATCCTCAAATATTCCTTTGTCAAACAATTGAAGAGGAGATCCCAAATCATGACAGGCCATGATAATCATTGCCTAGAGAAAATGAAAGATCAACTTATTAAAGAAGCAGCAGAACCATCAGAGGAAACAAGAAGTCACTGGACTCCTGTAAAGACAGTAGACACACCTGCAGGATCAGGATTAAAAAACTCCACATTCTGTCAAAGCTCCTAAAGATTTGCCAAAATGACCGAATCTCAACAAAATTTGTCTTTCCCAACCATTTTGGTTCACGATATTCCTCCTTAGAACCCTGTGAAATAAATATACAAGTTGGAAAAGTAAAATCATGGATATAAAGTCATGGAGCGCTGGGTTGTGATTGTTGTCTAAAGTTGAAAGGAAAAATAAAGAAGAGAAAAGCTACATACATGTTTGCAGTTCAAGAGAAGTGATGAAGTGCACTCACCTAAAGAATACTGTGACAAGAAACATAAGCTCTCACGCATAGATGTTTATCAAGGAATCTCCCAATAATCCTACCCCATTTTATTCAACGCAGTTCATAATTCGTAATGAGGATATTACCCAACCACAGATCATTGACTTAACTATTATCCTAAAACTCATACATGTTTCTGCCAAGGCAATAAGGAACATGAAAGCCTGAAATTCCCTTGCCTGATAACTGAGAAATCATGTACCATGAAATTATCTCATAGAATTTCAAACAATATAAAAGATAAAAAATCGAAAAGTGAAGAAACAGACACAAAAAGGAGGGACATGTGAGGGGATATAAGCTAGCTTAGCACCTTGTAAGTTGTCGATGTAAAATTTGGCTCTGTAAGTCAGCTTCTAATATATGTATATTGTCAAGTGCTAACAAAAGAAGAAATCAGGAGACAGACATTATCGCATGCATGCTTGTGCCAAGCTGGGAGCAAAGTTAATTACATACAATGAAGCATATGCCTCAAACAACAGAATGTGTAAATGTCTATTCTAAAAGCCTGGAACACTCGACGACATAAAAAGGGGAAGTATACATTTCAGACTAGTCAATAATTTTAATGATTTCTTCCCGATACATCAGAAGACTGATTAAAATGAAACCAAATGCTGGTGGGACCAATGCAAAAGCAGATAGCTTACCCCTAGTTCTTCATCATCATTATCTCCTTTCTCCTTCTTTAGTTCAGCAGCATCATCTGAAACTTGGGGTTTCCGACGACTGCAATTTTGTGGAGGCAGTACACAGAAGTAATCATGGTCCAAACGCATAGGCCAACCTACTTCAAAACAATCGGGAGACCTGCAGATTTATGTAAATAGTGACATACTTACATAAGTTTGGAAACTCTAGCTTTTGAGAACTTCGATATGCAAAGCACAGATTATAACCAGAAGTACTCGTTCAGATCATCGTAGTTCCTCCAAGTAAAATGTTGGGCTGTCCCATTTTTGTTTATCTTGGCCTCCTAAATTTTTGCAGGATAAAAAATTGTAAGAGAAATAGGAAAGTTCCAGAGCATGGCATGCAAAAGATCTAATGTACTTACATCGTATATAACCTTGTAAATTGGGGTAACTACATTATTCAGGAAAGACTCTGGCCCTCCTCCATAAGCTGGGATGGCCTCCGATGTCGGGCTGGGAACACCAGTTAATATACCATGTAATTCATATGCCATCTGACCTTACAAAGACCAAATAACAAATGAATTCACCCTATGGCTAGGTGGGGCAATTAGTATAAGCAAACAGCAAAGTAAAAAATAAAGAAAGAAAAATTTCCCAGTAGATTGACGTAGACTCTCAACATTCTCTGATCCAGGTAAATCAGGTCAAGGTTACAACTCGCTTATAGTCCCTGCTAACTGAGGTCTTAAGCAGTCAATTCGGGAATTACTCCATTTTAGTTCACCCCACAAATGTATGTATGCAATCAAGGAAGCCGCGCACAAAACACATTTGAGACGAATGTTAAAAGTATGTGTTCCAATTCTTAACAAAGTATACTTTCCAGTGGAGACATCTCCTAAGAACTTTTCATACAAATTAAGCATTCAAAAACCCTAGATATCTAGCCCCGTCTTGATTTTGGAAAAGCCTGAGAAATTGTACCTTTTTCTTGAATTGGCAACCAACTTTCAACTGTTCTCTGTTTGAAAGTCATTCAACACAAAATAATATCCTAAAGACTAACGGCAGGATCAACTAGTATGGGGAAACCTGCACGACCCAAGAACATTTTACCAACTCAATTGCAGGTCGGGTTCCCTCTTTGGTCAGCAGGAAGAAAAGGCAAGATGGCTGTACAGAAAAAAACCCGTATAGTCCATCCATTTTAAGCAATGAATATGATTATTTAGTTCAGAGTTTCATCTAATGCCGTGCACACCCACTAAAATTAAGGGTTGCATTCACTGTCACACCAGATTGACGAATGGACAAATTACATACAACTGAGCAAGCAGCATCTTCATGTCTGCCAATTCAGAACATAAACATAAGATAGAATTGACTTACATGATGAAAAATATAACAGAGACACTCAGGCATGAAGCGCAAGTTTGCAGCCTCCCCCCATATAAGAAGGTGAAGCCCTATGTACAGAAGTTTATACTGTTGTGCATCCTGTTTCACATTAGGTACTCTGCATGTACACATATTAGCATAAAAATAGAATAAATTCACCGACTTTTTATGAGCAAAAGCAAAATTTCAAGATGAAAGTGAAATAATAGGAGAGTCTAGGTGACAATAATTCCATGTAAAGAAACATGAAGGACTATACTGACTCTTCGTCTGGAACAGCTTAGACAGGAAATCCTACCTGATATTGCTTGTTTTCCCCAAATATTTGCACCAATTTGTGTAATTTTTGAAGAATTTCTTCATTAGTTCTTCTGTTGCTGCATCTCCTAGCTAATCACATCAAAGAAGCACTAAATGAACATAGGAATATTCGACCGAAAAAAAAAAAACAGAACATAGGAATTAACTTAAATATCTGCAATTTATGACTTCTAATACCTTTGAAACTAATGTCTGGTTCTGATTGTGCCTGACATGGGCATTAGCGAGGAGGAGAAGAAGATGCTCCCTTTGGTTTGCCACATTCCCTTCCTGTGAAGAGTAAGTCTTGACAAGATTAGAACTAATTTTGGACTGCACGTCCATCAGTTGAACCATCACATCCACTTTGCCTACTTGATTGAATGGATTTCCTAACAATATGCTGAAAATAAACTGCATCGATCTGAGAATGTCACCATATCATTAATCACCTGGAATCCAAAGAAACTTTGAAGCAAATCAAATAAATCCATGGAAGCTGCATCTTTCTGTAAATCTTCAAGAGAAGGTAGATGACAAATACTACGAAGTGCCGTAACTGCAGCTTTAATCTGTAACATCAGATTGGATACCTCATACATTTAGCATTGGCAACCTTAGTGTAGAGTACTAAACCCCAATCAACTAACGCACTAGCAAAATGATAATGAAAGAGTAGCATGTCCTTAAGACTAATCAGGTAGTGCAAATAACTCTTTTCGAAAGTTCTAGAGACAAGCCATTGAAAGATATCCACATAGATGTACAATGTTTCTAAAGGAAGAACTTTTTCATGGCACCAGACCTCTGGGAGTTGCATAATTGCTTGTTGAGCACCTCCAGGATCGAGTGGAAGAATGTTATAGGGTACATAGAAACTCCGATCAATGGCAGCCTGCAGAACAAGAAACAAAGAGAAGAAATCAAGCACAAAAGAGTATATCATAGATGAACATACAAGCAGGACACGCCATCTCAATGGCCAATTTGTAATCAACATCAATATATCCTATTTCAACAAAAGCACGGAGGAAGAGCATACCTGTAGGCCTGATGCATCTGTTAATGCCTTGAATACTTCAAACAACACTTGAGCAACTGTTCTTACACTGGTCATTTTTTCCCTGTGATTGTTCAAAAATTAACTTAAGCACGGGCAAGAAACCATATCTCGTTATGCGAGCTGAAAAGAGGTACTGTTGTCATGAAACAAATTCCATCACAAATCCTTACTTATTGTTTACGTCAACTACTCCAACATTTTTGATGATATAGTCCTTGTATGCATGATAAACACGTCTAAGTTCACGTATATCACTCTCTTCCCTACGTCTTGCTATGGTAATCTCTTCATCCTGAAATTCATAAAAGAAATATTCAACCAAATTGAGTCAGCATCTCTCCACAAAAGTTGAAGACTATCAATCATGAATACGACACAATCGATAAGAGTAATAGCTTAATAGCCAGGGTGCATAAGCACGATAACTTCTAGGAGTATAAGAGGAAAATAGTCATCAAACCAAAGTTCCATATTAAAAGCCATTTCTACAAAGATTCGCAGGGGAGGAGTAAAATGCAACAACTAACTCTAAAGAAGCCTTTTTCCACTAAGTGGGAAAGTAGTAGGATGCTCATACAGAATGATGATGTTTAGATACTTAAGCTTCTTCCTTCCTTTATCAGACCAGACATGAAATTTTTGTTTCCTACAACTGAAGAATGATACACATTTTGAACCAGCTATACCAGAGTTATCTATGGACTAATGAAACCATGATTACCAAGCTGAAATTATTTTTAGTTCTGAAAAAATTACCTAGGAAGGAAGGAAGGAAATTTGTATGCATCCACGATTAACTAAGGGTGTAGAACTGATTATAGTTACATGGTAAACAAGTTCAATGAAAGTGAACATGGTAATTGATCTATTGCACAATCAACAGGCGGAGTCTTATAGCTTAGACTGGTAGTATCAGACTTAAATTGATAACATGATAGTCATTCATTAACATTTGATCAGATCGAGTAGCAATTATTTATCCTTGTCCATCAAACAAAATTTTGTTGATCGATATCCCAACTCATCCCTATGCTATCACTAAAGTTGGAAACAAGCTAACCTCTTTTTACAGAGAGTGAACATGTGCATGCGTTTACCTGTTCGAGTCGCTTTAGGAGAGAAGTTTTGAACTGCCGGACACCCCGTCCAATAGAATTACAGTCCATGTTGTGCGCTATTATAAAAGCATGAAGCCGGCCTGCCAACATGCCAATAAGATCCAAGTGAACAACACAAAAGATGCTTAGAGCCCGTGATCGAACTTCCATAAGCAACTGTGGTCCACCGACTTCAGAACCAGATAAATCACCCCCATCACATGAAAGTCGGGATCAGTCAAAAAACTGAGTTTTCAAACTCCAAGATCTTTTGAACTCCCTTTCTCTTTGACACGTAAGTGTAGATTTCAATGATGAATGATGAAAATTGTAGTTGAAACTTACCATCAAGAGTGTTATTGAACGTAAAAAAAAAAAAAAACTGGACCCTGTTCCACTTTGCATTGCTATAACGTGTAGCCTAGTTTGAATGGAATGCTAAATTGCTGTTAAAGTCTTCATTGTGACATATCAGTCAACTAGTACTTACCAAACCTTTGACACACACAGAATAATGTAAAAGCTCACTCTTTATCAACACCAAGATGACCCGTGAAGATAAACTTTGAACAGCTCACGATTCTTCCCATTCAAGTTTCCTTTATAAAAACATCAATCTTTTCTGAAAAGAAGGACATTCCACGACCAAATTTAAACTATCTTACATAGATAAGCAATACGAGGCTCCTCAGGTTCTATCAAATTGGCGACACGAAGGAACTTCTGAATCTCTGGAGACAATGTGACAGGCAGCCTCTCGCTATCAAAGGGCTCTGGTCTATACTGATAATCATGGCCAAAAGTGAGAGACCTCGTAATGGGTCTCGCACTGCTGCTACTCGCGGAAGCACCAGCAGCATAACGCCTTTCATCCGCCGTGGGAACGAAATCTGCAGGCACAATCTCAGACATGGAAGCGAAACACAGAGAGACAAAGATGAGATGGAAGGCATGACTGTGGAGGTGTATATAATTGGGATATCCCGCATTTGCTTAACGTGGTGTGCTTCTTCTGCTTCATAGTGTGTGCTTTTTGCCTTTGCAAAAAGCAGGCTTCTTTAGGCGCTAATGGAAAAGAGGCTGGCGAAGACTGAGGGTGGCGAGAGAGTGCTGGTAGCTTTTCGGCCCTGCCCTTTTGCTTTTACGAGTTGGTGTTCATGTTTGGCTTCTGCTTTTAAGCTTTGATTCAATGAGAGGGACGTGAGACATGAGGAGGAACAAGGGAAGAAGTAGCCAAGCTGGTTTTTTTTAATTACAGGAAAGGAAGAGAGGCTGGCCAGTGGATCTCGCTTACGTGCATGCATTGCTCCTCCTCTTATTACTTAATCAATGAAGAACAGACTTTTTCTTACTTCAAGAAACGTTACTTTTTCCCCTTTCTGATTTTATTTTTTATTTTTTGGATAAAATTAAACCCTTTCTTTAGGTTATGTCAAAAATAGTCTTCTTCTCTATAAAAGGGCTGAACTATAAGGAAGGTCCCCGGAATCAGTGAGATTTGCCTAGGGGAATGTTAAAAATGGTCTTGTACCCTTGTTCACTGTTTCGTTTGATTGTTGAAATTTAATGTTGATCAATTTGATCTTCGTTCTTTTTTTTAATAGAATCGATGTTGTCCTTTAAGTTAATATGGTCCAATTCGCAATTGACATGTCAATTCAACTTAATCACGGTCCCATTTACCTATGAAAAAGTGTTAACTTGATCGAAGAAAAGTTGAATTAAATTAGAATTAGTAGTGTTATATGAGAGTTGATAAAATTAAGACATAATTATTGAGTACATTAAAGTTTTTTTTTTTGATAACCCAGGGAACCCCCGCACGGCCGATAGCCGAGGAGTAAACCCTTGGAGCGACACGTGCTAGCCACCACACACACACGCACACGGTTAAGTCACCCTGCGGCACCCAGGATTCGAACACTCAACCTTTTGCGAGAGGAAGAATGCGCGTTCCAGCAGCGCCACTCAGGCGGGTGGTACATTAAAGTTGGTAATTAGAAAAAATGAGATTGCATATTTAATTCAGATGAACATTGGTAACCCAAAATTAATTGAAAATAAGAAATAATAGTTAACAAGTCACTTTGTCAAGGTTGGTGATTTCTTTAAAAAGTTGGCAGATAAATAAAAGCAACTGCAATATCAGTAAGTAACTTAACCGTAAGTCACGCTAACTTTGGTTGTTTATCTCTAAAAAGTGCTAGCAAATACAAGGGATTCCAAAATAAGGCAAATAGAAATCGGCACCGCAATTAAAGATTTGGTAAACAAAAATTAATTGATAGGTAATTTAAATGAATGTTAGTAACTCTAAACTAATTGGTTATTCAATTTTTAACAAAAGTTGGTAAATCATTCTAGATTTTGATTGGTAATTTCATGTAAAAATTAGCAAATTCAAAGTCTTGGTACATTATGTGAATAAAAGTTGATAAATTAATACAAGAATTTCTATTTTGCAAATTACTAAAAAAAGGTATGGTAATTTCATCAACGCGTTGACAAGTTACCAACAAGTTACCTACTCTAAAAAGAGTCACACCGGCCAATTTCTTTACGTATGGCTTTTTAATACTTTCCAATGCTTACTGAAATTTACTGCAATGAAAGAAAAGGCATTCATATTTCCGACAGAAAACAATAAAATTGTATCAGACAATTTGAATGCCAATGGACAACAGATCAAAGGTTAATGCGAATCGTACCATACATTACAAGCTCCGACTACCTTAAGAATGACACCCATTTCTAATTTTGCCTGATTTACCTCAAACTTATTATTGCCAAATGAGAGTACATACAACAAAGAAATGAAGAATATAAGTTTAACCGCTACATATGCTTTGTTAAGATATAAGTGTGAGTTATGTTACACATCGGATAATTGATGTGGTGTTAAGCAGTTTATATATCATAGTTGGCCTTTAACTCATTGGCTTAAGTTTGTGAAGGAATGTGGGTCCAACTGAATATGTTGATGAGCTCGAGCTCGAGCTTCCTCGTGGCGATCTCCCCAGGTAAAGGTATCAGACTTCTATTGCGCACTCTCAACATGCTTATTTATTCATGTATTCTTCATGAAGTACATAAACAGAGCCTCACATACCCTCAAAATCCAAGCTGTTGAAAAGCGATGCGAAAAATGTAAGACGTAACAGTTTCGAAGGTGATCTACGACTTGAGGCAAGACAAATTCCACTATAATCAAAGAGAGTACAAATTTCAGAAGTCGAAACAACGACAAAATCTCTCGGCTCACGAAAAACGAAACTCTCTCTCTACACAACACATGCTTATTTATTCATGTATTCTTCATGAAGTACATAAACAGAGCCTCACATACCCTCAACATCCAAGCGTTTGGAATTATTAAAATATTGAAATTACACTATCCACTAGATTTGCAAACTTAGCAACACTAAACTCAAACGCATGGTTTATTCATGAGTTTTATCGCGCATGTCGAGTCTGAAAGCAATCAAGAGTGCACTGTTACAAAGCCGAATGATTCCATACCGGCTACACACCAACGCTGGACGAGTACATGCCCCTCGCACTATGAACGACTGGTTATGAAATGTTAGCGACCACATCACCAGGCATAATGAGAACATAATCATTCTTCAATAATCAAGTTCAATTAGATCGATCACCACCTAATCGGAATGTCGTTTGACATACAGTTTGAGCAAAAGAGGGGGCACCGAGCATCTACGGTGGAGTTGTTCATGAAAGAACGTGGCGTCTCGATGCAGGAAATCGTGGCGTAACTTTGGAAACGAGTGGTAGATGCATGGAAGGAAATCAGTGAAGAGTTTCTTTGCTCGACCAGTAGGCATAATTGATAGACTGTTGATTTTCAATAACCAAACTATCGTCTTCACGCCGGCAAGGGACTAACAAACAGCGATGCACATAATCTTTGAGTTTGGTTCAGAATGGGTGTAATTATCTCAGTCGGTTTATAAATCACCCGCGAGAGATTGAGAATTTGCATGAGAACCAGCATTGCGACTGCGGTCGGGCAAAGAAACTCTACATTGATGTCCTTCCACATATGCCAAGTGCCCCCAAACCGTGTCTTAACATATTGGTATTATTAGAACAACAACATCGTTTCCGATTAAGTGGTGGTCGATGGAGGATTATGTTTTAATTATACTTGGTGGGAGGCAACATCATCCATGAGCCTACAGATGATTTTAGAAGCTTTCAAAATCTTTGCAATAACCAAGCAACCATTCAAAAACATGTTTTGTGACCACATCGCCCATTCCCACAAGTGATGTGGTAGGTAAGTGCAAGGGGCATGTACTCCTCCAGATTAGCCTTGCCGGCCGCAGGCAAGAGCCGCAACCCTCACCGGGTACACTAAAAAAAAAGTATAGAAGGATGTGCTTAAAGCTTACTGCCTGCCTTCTCATCTGATCGCAGCCTTTCATTTCCTCCATTTTTTCGGATGTTCTCAACGCCAACTCGATTTTGGTTTTCTTGGAGAACAATTTCATGGCATTTTTTGCTCACCCACCTTTCCCATTTCACAGTAATTTCATGTGCACAAATCATGTGTCATCACTTTCAATCCATTTGCAAATTCAAACATGGCATTTGGTCTAAGAAGAAAGTGTGTGGAGATTATTTATAATGTGTAGAGAGATGAATAGAGATATCTAGATTAGTTCATAGCAACTTCCGCTTACTGCAATCCTATATAAATTTTAAATAGATATGCAGGACCTCAATCGATACACGACACCTAATAAATGAATAGCATGCACGCCCATTGGGCTTCTCCTACTCTAGTCGAAGAAAACTTCCACCAATCACTTTTTTTATCGGTGATTACAAGTTGTGAATATCACGCACATATGGATTTTTTTTTTTGACAAAACTTGCATGTAAGATTAACTAAATATTAATGTGGATGATGTCACTAATTGTAATCCACCAATTATAGATGGTTTAAAGAAATTTTCTAGTTTGATAGAAAAACACGACCTACATTGACAAGACGCCAATGGAGTTTGTCCAAACGTATATTTACGATATCGACAGCCTAGGCTCAATATGCTAGGATTTTTATGAGTGAGTTTTATAAGAACAAACAAGAGAGATACATGCAAGGAAGAATACTTGATGAAGGAGATAGATTGCATAGGGTGGGGTTGGGGCTTGACTGTGATTACCCAAAGTACATTGAAAACCAAAATTCAGTCCACCAATCGGGGGATGGGATTGAAGGTTTAGTACCAATGCAAATGAAACCCACAAAGGCTTTGAGGAGTAGGAATGCCTATATTTATTGGCATATATTAAACCTGTCAAATGGATAAATTGAGTCGGGCTTAGGTGGGTCGAAAATGATTCCGACCTAAATTGATTAATTTAAATCATATTGATCTATTTTTACACAACGCAAATTTAGTAACACATACCCAACTTAATTTGGACTTTAATGTTTAGCAATTTTCCTCATAAATACGGAAAATGGTATACTGAAAAGAATAGCTTAAAAGAAATTGAAGATAAAAAAATAATAAGTTAGAAAAAAAAATTAACGAGTCAAGCTACTTAATCAAAATCAATTGTATTTTCAACCTTTGTCGTGATTTTTTTCCTTAATTCCTTCTCAAAAACTGTGACTTGTCTAAGTCAGGTAAAGCACTGTTATGGTCTAGGCTTTCTTCGTTGTTCTCCTTTTTGGTTCGATCAGAGTTGAAGACAAATAAAAGTGGTTTCAAACCAAACTATGAAAAGTCATCTTGCATTTGTTCTTCGAAAGGGGGCCTAAAAAAAGCAAAAGGTGAAAAAAGCAGAAGGGTTAATACCACGAATCTTTAACCGGCACTGCTTCCAAAAAAATCTCTAGTTTGCCAGCGTCAATCAAGAGCAAATAATGCAATGACGGAGAATAATTTTATAAAGGTTTAAATTATCTAAAGTGGGTTCAGGTGTACGTGGTTCTTGTTCTAGTTTTTTTATCAGAGTCTAGTTTGAGGAAATCTAACCAAAACACTCTTAGAAACCCCCTCTAATTGAATCTCTCTAGTCACGCTAGAGTCTACCACCTGTCCTTGGACAACATGTGTTTTATTGAATGTAACATCATCAGTTTTTATTATTTTCTAGTCTGTTCATCCCAGAATCGATAGACAATATAATCAGAATCATATCTGATGAAAAAACATTATATAACTTTTGCATCAAGCTTATCTATATTTTCAAAATCTATGTGGATCTACGAAATACAACAAAAAATTTTCAGATGCAAGAGATTCACATTCTTTCTACTCCATTCTTCTTTTGATAGCTTGAAATCAAGCGGAACTAAAGGTCCTCTATTGATCAAATATGTTATTGTTGTTAACACCTGAATTTTTGTTTGCAATCAAGCGCACATTTTAATAAATAAAGAGTAAAAAACAAAAAAATATATAAATAATAAAAGAGGGGCTTCAGCCCATTTCACTTATCAGCTCAACCCTATAAGTCGCCCATCAACTCAAATTCTTCTTTTTTTTTTTAATCTTATTTCTAACTCTTCTCACTTCTCATTCTCTAACCTTTATTCTACCTCTTGTAGAGCACGGGAGTCAAACTCTGCACATTCGATACTAGCTTGCCTACCCCTCAATCCTTTTACTAGCAACGCGGCATGCCTATTGGCCATCAACTCAAATTCACAAGCTCGCCCATTAGAGAACCCAACAAAAATTAAATTAAATTAAAGTCATTTTTGCTTCAGCCCATGGATTGCACAGAACAGAACCCATCTCTCTAGTTGAAGAGGAGCGAAACAAATTCAAAATTTTCCGAAGTAGTGGCTGAGCTGGAAGGGCATAACAAAATCGGTTTCGCATATCCGTTTACGGGGGGAGCACAACAGAAAAGATTTCTCTCCCGCACCCTTTCTCTCTCTTCTGGGCACGATCGCCATTGAAGATTAGCACAAAACTACTTGGGAGCCACAGCCCATCGATGTTGTCCGCCACCTCCAGAACGCCCCTGCCGTTCGCCACTGCCGCCGCCGACCTCATCGTCAAGGGATACCAGCAGTAGTCGCGTTCTGTTTTGCTGAAGATTCCGACTGAATTAAATCTCATGGAGCATTCATCGTCGGAGGATTTCATTCATTGACGATCACCGAAGCTTCTGAAGTTGATATAATTAACACTCCGAGCCTTTGGTTTTGCACGTTAAACTGGTAAGATTCGGATCTGAAACTTGCACTCAATATTGAACTTGATTTTGTATAATCGGTCGTTTGTCAGTGTCTAGATTTAGGATTGATTCGCAGTCACTTCACTGATCGTCGAATCGAATCTGACTCCGCGTTTTTCCCCTTCGTTTCATGTTACGCTTCTGCGATTTTCGGTGCCGATCGTCCATGGACGCGTGAGCTTGGTGGAGTCACTATTCTCAGCCTTGGTTTGCAGCTACGCCTACGGTTAGAGGCCGTCCTTGTTAGTTCTCTACTCCCTCGATATATGTGTGCGCGCGTGTTTAGATTTAGCATTGTTTGATTGGACAGAGATTGATGGCCAATTGAATAAGACGTTCCGCTTTTTGTGATCGTGTGTGATGAGGGCCGACCGTGGCTATAAGTTGTCATCGGCGGAAGTCCGGTGGTGGCCGGAATAGATGGCCGACGGCGAGGGTTAGAGAATCGGTGGTAATGGATTCCCTCCGGCAATTGCCGGTTGGAGGTCTCGGTGAAGAGCTCTCGGTGCTCTTGGGAAAGACATTTTTGAGGAAACCATGAGGTTGACTCTATGTATCTTTTTTCTTTCTTTTTCTTTTTATGACTTATATGTTTCTTTATTGTAAGCTTAAATTGAGAGACAAAATCATAAGAGGGCCTACAAAATCAATTTTCTTGAATAGGAAGAAAGAAAAAATAAATTAGATACTGAATATAAATAATTACAAGAAAAAAATATTATCACTTAATAAAAGAGATCGTTAATGTTATTATATGGATCTATAATAATCAAAATAAAAATAATGAATTAGCAGAGATAAATCAATCTTTCTCCACAGTTATGAATTATTCAATCACAAAATCTTATAAGACTCAGAAGTTCAAAGTGTGCAAGATAACTACATTCCTGTTTTTTTGAGTTTTTAGTAAACTTCCTCAATCGGTTCCAAATTTTGACTCTACGTTTCCTTTTTTCATGAGACTTTTATAATTTTTTTATTGCAAGCTCCAACTGATAGACAAAATCGTAAGAAACAGATTGAAACCTGTTGATATATGAAGAAACAAATCAAATTGATAATATCAAACAATAAAAAATATGTGAAAAACTCAATTGTAACTTTTAAAATTGTAAATATTATTCTCCGGCCAAAGAAAAAGATTATCTGATATTGCTCCCATGCAAGAGAAACTTGTGTTGAGTGAAGAAAACAGACCAAAAAAGAAAAAGACGACAAATGAAATAAGAGAGAATAATTCCTTGCCAAAAATTTAAGAATCTCGCCGTAAAAGAAGAGAAGAGGAAAAAAGCAAACTTACATCGATCAATTATTTGCAAACTTCGTGAGACTCATAAATTGCTGTTGTGTTCCTCTACCATGAGAGCTTGGTTAGCGCCTCAAGATTCCCCTCCTTTTCTTTCGGATTCGACAACAAAGCATCTATTTTTTCCAAAATTTTGACATCATCAAATTTCAGGTGCTTCTCGACATTTAACAATCCCCTCAAATGTTCAATTTCCAGTTCCAAGATATGTTTTGCAAAAAGCTTATTTTCCAATTGAATTATCATGTGGTAGAGTTCATCCTTTTGCCTATGAAACATCATAGGTGTCAAAAAAAGAATAATATGAAAAGATATATATATTCTCTTTACATGAGAACAAATATGAAGCAAACACCTTATGTTGTTAACTATTTTCACAACTCTTTCAGCTTATTGTAACTTTAAAGCAGCTAATTTGAGTGGATGATTCTCCATGACATTCTGATGTAAAAGAAGTTAGCCTCACAAAATGATTGTACTCTACAAAGCATGCATAAATAATCTCAAAACATCTAAGTCGTAGCATACAGTTAACATTCCACTCATGACTATCACAAAAGTAGAAACTCATGACATTCAAAAACTTTGATGTCTTGTTATACCATTCTTCTACTTTATTATTCCTCACCTCTATTATATTCATCAAATCATACTTCCATTTCTAGTTTGTGTAACATCCTATATAATTAGATGATGAGTACCTAACTGAGTGCTGCTCGACAAAACATAATAGCAACCAAAAGGTACATACTTTTCTACGACAGTGATCAAAGAAACAAAGTAAACTTCCTCATCTCTTTATTATCTTGTAAAAACTCTTCTCTCTTTATTTTCTCGTGAAAACTTTGTTTCTTTGATCACTGTGGTAAAAAATTTTGTACATTTTTATTGCTACTATGTTTTGTCGAGCAGTACTCAGTTAGGTACTCATCATCTAATTATATAGGATATTGCACAAACCAAAAATTGAAGCATGATTTGATGAACATAATAGAGGTGAGGAATAAGTATGTAGATGAATGGTGTAGTGAGACATCAAAGTATCTTAATGTCACGAGTTTCTACTTCTGCAATAGTCACAAATCAATATTAAATGTATAACAAGACTCAGGTGATGTGAGATTATTTATGCATGCTTTATAGATTATAATTATTTTGTGGGGTTAATTCCAAAAAAAAAAAAAAGCATCAATTTTAGGTCGAGGGACAATTCTGGCTCAAACTTTTTTTTGTTCCATAAAAAAGTACCAACTTTAGGTCGTAGGGCAATTCTGCCCCGAACTTTTTTTTGTCCCATAAAAAAGTATTAACTTTAGGTCAAGGGATAATTCTGGCCTGAACTTTTTTTTGTCTCGTAAAAAAGCATCAACTTTCATTTAAATCCCAAATTTGGCCCTCCATTGATTTTCTGTCTGAAGTTACCCATGTTTGAGAAAAAAAATTATGGTGGTGAGCCTGGCGAATCTCTTCCATAGCATCTATCGACAGGCGGTGGTCTACAGCTTCAAATTACGACAAAACGATGAAGTTTGGCCAGAAAGATTCAATCTGGAGATATTTTTGACTTACCGGTGAAGTGAAAGAGACGACAGTTTCACCGTTATTCTTCAAGTTATGGTTTAGAGAATAAGACAACGAATAATGCTTTAAATTCAGTCAACAAGTCATGTGGATTTATTGCTAAGGTAGAATAGTCAAGTTAGAAAATCAATGGTTTTAAGTCAATAAGGGCCAGATTTGAGATTTAAGTGAAAGTTGGTGCTTTTTTACTAGACAAAAAAAAGTTTGGACCAGATTTGTCCCTCGACCTAAAGTTGGTATTTTTTTACTGGAAAAAAAAAGTTCAGGCCATAATTGTCCCTTGACCTAAAGTTGTTGCTTTTTTATGGAACAAAAAAAAGTTCGAATCAAAATTGTTTCTTGACCTAAAGTTGGTGCTTTTTTTTTAATTAACCCTTATTTTGTGAGGCTAACTTCTTTTTTACATCAAAATGCCCTTAAAAATTTGCCCATCCAAACTAGCTGCTTTGAAGTTACAACAAGCTGAAAAGTTCTGAAATTGGCTAGACAACATAAGGTGTTTGCTTCACATTTGTTCCCATGTGAAAAGAATGCATATCTTTTTTTTTTTTGATGACCCGGGAACCGCCGTACAGTCGACCGCACTGGCGACGTAAACCCGGGGCGACACTAGCGTAGGGACCCACCACCCACGGCACCACACTTAAGTCGCACAAATGTGCATGTGGAGAATCGAAACCCCCCCCCCCCAAGTGAGATGGGGGACGTCCGCCCAAGCCAACGCGCCCACAATGGGGTGGGTAATAACTTTTCATATTACTCTTTTTTAACACCTACGATGTTTCATAGGCAAAAGGAGGAACTCTATCACATGGTAATTCAATTAGAAAATAAGCTTTTTGTCAAACATATATTGGAATTGGAAATTGAACATTTGAGGGGATTGTTAAATGTCGGGAAGCACCTGAAATTTGATAATGTTGAAATTTTGGAAAAAATAGATGCTTTATTGTTGAATCCGAAAGAAAAGGAGGGGAATCTTAAGGCTTTTTGCAAAACACGTACGATGTTTCAAAATGTCTTGAAACTGGTTGAAGAACATATGGTCTTTTTTGTAAGGCCAAATTTTTTATAATTTGTTTTTGCTTTGACAGTAAAGAAAATGTCTTAAACTCATTTTCATATTATTTTGTTTTTGTAAAGACCTATTTCATATTATTGTTTTTTAACACCTATGAGGTTTGAGATGCAAAAGAAGAAACTCGACCGCTGGATAATCTAAAAGGAAAAGTAGTTTTTTGCAAAACATAGCTTGGAATTGGAAATTGAACATTTGAGGGGATTGTTAAATGTCAAAAAAGAATAATATGAAAAGATTTGCATTCTCTTCACATGAGAACATTTATGAAGTGAACACCTTATGTTCTTTAGCCAGTTTCAAGACTCTTGTAGCTCGTTGTAACTTCAAAGCAGTCAATTTGAATGGACAATTCTCTAGGGTGTTCCGTTGTAAAAAAGAAGTTAGCCTCACAAAATAATCATACACTACAAAGCATGCATGAATAATCTAACAACTCCTAAGTCTTATCATATAGTTAATATTACATTCATGACTACCGCAAGAGTAGAAACTCGTGTCGTTCCTAGATTTTATTGTCTTGTTACACCATTCTTCTACGTATTTATTCCTCACCTCTGCTATGATAATCAAATCATGCTTCTATTTCAAGTTTGCGCAATATCCTATATAATCAAATGATGAGTACTTAGCTTAATACTGCTCGATAAAACATACTAGCAACAAAAAAGTACAAGCTTTTCTACAACAGTGATCAAAGAAACAAAGTTTTCACAAGATAATAAAAAGAGAAGGCAAAATTCAAGTAACAAAAAAAAAAAAATCAACCCCCATAATGCATAAATATTTACCTAGGAAGGTAACCTATGCTCTCGTAACAAAAGCCCCTACATAGAGAAGTGATGGATAAATAAGAAGATAGAGAGATATATAGCCCCGCCACTAGCCTATCGCTTGCCGTTTTTGTGTCCAGTGATCAACTAAGGAAGATTGAAACGAAAAAGAAAGAAAAGGAAAAAATTAAAATGAAAAGAAGATGGCTGATTAGTAAATGGTAAAGCGCCCCTCCTACTAAACATAGTGTTGGCCCTATATATTTAGTAAATGGAAGATTTATTAAATGGCTAAGCATCCCTCCTATCACATAGCCATTCTACATCATGTGACAATGTATTGCCTAATAATTTCAATCTTCCACCAATTTCTTCTTCGTCTTCTCCGTTTCTCTCTTTTCTCTCTCTCATTTAGATGATGGGGAGACCTTTAATCATGCAGCAACAAGTAGTCCTTTCATTTCTCTCTTTTCTCTTTCACGATTTTTTTCATTTGTTATTTTCAGTTTTATTAGTTGTTTTTTTCTTGTCAAAGTACCCAGATTGAATGAGTTGGGTCTGATTTAGCAGTTCTTGTTTTTTTAGTACAAAAATATTGGAAGGAGATCACCATTTCGATGGCAATAGAGTCATAACTAAAAAATCATATGAAGAGCAGAAGAGTGAATCACCTAGTTGAAGTTTCAGATATGGCATTTACACTGCCCTTTTGCCCAAAAAATAAAGAGCCAGATTACCAATCTTAGATAACCATGCCAAGGAAGGAGATCATGGAGGAAGATTTGAAGCACATACTAGAGGTGAGGAATAAATACCTAGAAGAATGGTGTAAAAAATATCATAATCTCTAAATATCAACAAGTTTCTACTTTAGTGATATTCATGGATGGAATATTGAATGTATGATAAAACTAAGGTGTTGTGAAATTATTTATGCATACTTTGTAAAGTACAATTATTTTGTGAGGCTAACTTCTTTTTTACATCAGGATGCCCAAGAGAATCGTCTACTTTAATTGACTGCTTTGAAGTTACAACAAGTTGAAAGAGTCTTTATTGACATTTGATTTTTAGCTGATGCGCTGCAAAGATAAAAAACTTGAGATTAAGGTTTTTGATCGCGACAAAATCCATTTCTCAACCAAAATGAATCATTTAACATTTGAATTAGCATTAATCTTTCATTTTCTAGCTTTTTGCATTTTAGTTACCAAAAGTCAAAAATGTTGACTTTTGAGTTGACTTTTGATCAAACTTTAACCAAAATGTCAACCCAAAGTCAAAATTTAATTTTTTGCTTAAAAAAACCCCAAAATAGTGTCAATTTCACTTTTGTGCTATCAATTTTCAAAAAATTCAAAGTTTGGCCCATTAATTGACATTTTAGTGACTAATCACTAAAATATTGACTTTTGATCAACACTTTGTTAAAAAAAATTGAAAAGATTAAAAAATCCTCAAATCAACTTATTTTTCCTTCAATTTGACTTTGGCATTGTCAATTTCACAAAAATTGGTTCAGAACCAACTTTTCCCCAATTTGTGGGTTTTGGTTCTAAGTCGGCAAAAAATAAAATTACTTTGTTTCTAATCATTTTTTAAAATAGTTTCCATCACGACATATGGTCTAGAGGTTGTTTTACATCCAATTTTCAAGCCAATTTCAAGATTCCAAGCCAAAGGTAAAAACTCTCCAATTTGAGCCCTAATTAGAGATTCCGAGTGATTCTTCTTGTTCAATGCAAATTAGCTAAAATTGGATACATTTGATTAAATGAAATCCAATTCCAAAATCAATTTCGACAAAATCACTCAAATTGGACTCAATTTGGCCAAATCAATGACCTAATAATTGAAAAACCCAAGAAGAATTGGTCCAATTAGTGCAACTCAACTTGGCCCATTCTAGACTAACATCCAATTTGACAAATTGAAGTTCAATTTGGCCAATTGGACTTCAATTAGATTAATTATTCTAGTCTGGCAATGCAATTTAATTCAAAGTGAAGAACAATTGAGCCAAACAAGTTAAAATTGATCAATTTGTGCTTACATTTCAAATTAGTTCAACCCAATTTGATCGAATTGAAATGATTGATCATGTATAGGGGAAAAATAGAAAGGAATTGGATTGAATTGTAAGTCAAATTGAACCGGTTCAACCCGGCCAAGCCCGGGTCAAACCCGGTTTGACCGGAATTGAACCGGCCATTTTCTAACCTAACTTACAGTGGTTGGTGATCCATTTCCGATCAGCCAAGGCCGGCTGGCCACTCACTCATTTTCACTAAAATTACAATTTTACCCCTATATGAAATTACAAAATTACTCTTATTAAGAGAAATAATTAATGCTTAAAAAAATAATTTCAACTATTCATTTGATATTCAATCTTGACCATTTATCTTGCCATGTTATCAATCCATGTGATTGAATTTCAACCAATAAAAGCTTTGCTTAGCTCTTAAGAAATTTGTTTAGCCATTAAGGATTTAATTTGAACCTTTAGATATCCAAGGGTCAATATTCAAACTAGAGGGGGTTTATATTCAAATTTTCCTCTAAAAATTGAGGGGACATTTTCAAATCTGAATTCTCTTTCTAAGCTTGGGCTCTCTCTCTCTCTCTCTCTCTCTCTCTCTCTCTCTCTCTCTCTCTCTCTCTCTCTCCGCAACCTCAACACCGTCAGACCATCGCCGAAACCCCTCCATCCATTTTGGTTTTTTTGTCTCGGCAGCATTATCAGCTTGCACATTGGTCTGTTGTCCAGCCACTTCTCGCGACCATTCTGGTAGTGTGACGATCTTTGCCGATCTAACAAAACTTGTGACCTGATCCACTGACCCGTCCTTGAAGTCCTTGTGGCTGGAGCTCCTCCAAACAGCCACTGGAACACTCCTCTTCATCTAATTTTCTATTGATTGTTCAATTGAGTTTTATTGGACCGATTCTCACTTTGATCTTCATACTTCATTCTCAGTGATCCGATGAGCTTTTCAAGGCTATTTTGTGGTGTTATCAAACTGAATGCAAAGACCAGATTGCTTGGTATTATGTAAAGGTGTCCTAAAATGAGATGAACAATGTCGAAACTCAAAATAAGATAAGGAGGATGATCTAGATGGCCTAATGTGCATGTAGAGTAATAAAGGCCTTTTTGTTGATGTTACGGTTGCTGACTTAACCTTAAAATGATGATTGAATGGCTTGCGATTGTGTAGAAATGGTCGATCATTATATGTTTGATTGATTGATGATGTTTGAGGATTCTAAAAAAATTGTAGTCTAGAGAGTCCATTTGCTTTCATGACTGATTTGATCTCGAGAACCTCGAAATCTCGCCAAACGTTCACTAGAGAATCAAAGTTGACATCCTAAGCTTCGATTCAATAGGTCGTGTTTCAAAATTCAACGTCATTTACTATATGAAAACCTTATCATGATTTCTAATCAGAACCTGGGAAATGCATTTTCTATTCTTCAAAATCTGGTCCAACCAACCTTATCTATTCCATGTTTTTTATCATTTTTTTATCACAATATGAGAAGGATGTCTTCATGAAAGTTGTAGACAATATCTTGATCTTTCTAGCCTAAAAGTTTCATAAAATTTCATGTAGATTTGGCCTGCACAATCGACACTCAAAGTACCGTTTTTTGGTAATTGAGAATCAATTTCCGGCTGACCTTTGTCTGTTCTTCGATTTTTATAAATTATTATGTTCAGAATCTCGAAAAACATTCTTCATGAAAGTTTTCATTGAGATCCTAAGATTTCCAATGATATCAATTTTGTTGAAATCGGAGCTTGTATGAATGCTCAAAGGTTTGATCATTTTGTTGAATGGATTTTGTGTTCAGATCCAGAAATTCGAGCCTCTGAGTATCCAAACGTGTTTTCGCAATTTCGTCAAACTTGATGTCCTTTTTTGCAAAATTTTAAAACTTAAAAGTTGTTCATTGGGGTCTTATCATGAAAACTGAAAATTTTGGAGACCTAAAGACAACATTTGGGGGTCAATTTGTCAAAGATTTCGGATAAGGTATGTTCGGCCTAAAAAACAATATGCAATTGAGTCCTCGGTAAAAACCAATTTTTCTAGAGAAATCAGGTGCTTTTTAGTAAAAAGTCAAAACATTGAAGTTTTTAATTATAGGGAATCCTAACTTCTTAAAAATTTTCATGCAGTTTGAATAACGTTTGTTAATTTTCCCGCCTTTGTTTTTTCAAATTTTATAACAGAACTAGGTCCAACCTATCATTCCGAATTAAATTTTAATTGTCAGAAAAATCGAGTAGGAATTAGACAAAGTAGTCTTCATGAACTTTGATCCTCATGACACATTTGGCCTAAATGCTTATTTAATTCATTGATTATGCACATGTTTGTTAGATGGATGCCTAGACTCGATGCATGTTCGATGGGTAGTCTATAATGAACATTTAGAATCGTCCTTAAGGGTTAAATGATTTTGGTCATTGTTTTGTGAATGCAAATGGTGGCTAATTATCATTAACCATTTATCAATCAATATTAGTTGATTAAGTAGGTGGGTGATCGAAATGCATGAAATTCAAAGGCCGTCTTGAGGCCTGTTCTTGAATTTGATGTTTTGGATGATTTTCTTGAATGTTTGCATATTACTTGTACAAAATATATGATGTGAATGTAAAATCAATACCCATGAGATGATCCATGGTGGAAGTGGCAGAAAGACGTGAAGACGACGACATAAGACCGATATCCAATCCGGTCTCATTTTGTATCTCATTCAACACCCAACCATATCTCGGGTTTTCCATTAGTATTGTAATAAATACCAGATGAGTTGCGGGTTTTCATTTCTTATTCTGAGATTAGCTTGTCATTTCAATTTCATTGGGTGTTTACTTTACGCACCGCTTTTCAATATAATTATTTGTTTGTTTTCTTTTCTAGAATAAGATAGGATTAGTTTGGAATCATAAGAAGCACAAAAATAAAATGCATGGTCACTTGGTGGATTGGGGCCTTGGCATAAAAATGATAAATACAAACGCATGACAACTTAGATAATAACCACATTAATTTTAGCGGTACCGAAATGGTGTTAGTGGAAACATTAACATAAACTAGCCCCCGAACCCATGATCTCTGGTTTTTGTAAAAATAAAAATGAAATTCTCATATTTCGACTGGATAATCTAGCCAATCCCCAACAAATGCTAGTGGTGACTCTATCTGTTAAAAAAGATAAAATCAATCCCGTGTCACACTAGGTATCGATTGAAAGAGAATCACGTTCATGATTAATGGACCTTATGGAAATAAAAGATTGACGCTTTGGTAAGCTATCTTTTATGATGTGTTATTCGAATTGTTTCATGAACACTTACCTCTAAATCTACATCCTGAGGCGGCCCTCGAGGGATAGGTCACGACAATCTTGAAACTAGCTGAAAAACATTTGGTGTTCGCTTCATATTTGGAGAATACATATCTTTTCATATTATTCTTTTTGACATCTATGATGTTTCAAAGGCAACATGACGAACTCTAAAGAAGCTTTTTGCAAAACATATCTTAGAATTGGAAATTGAACATTTGAGGGGATTGTTAAATGTCAAAAAAGAATAATATGAAAAGATATGCATTTTCTTCACATGAGAACAAATATGAAGTGAACGTCTTATATTCTTCAACCAGTTCCTATACTCTCTCAGCTTGTTCTAACTTCAAAGTAGCCAATTTGAGTGGACAATTCTCCAGGGCATTCTGATGTAAAAAAGAAGTTAGCCTCACAAATTAATTGTAATCAACAATGCATGCATAAATAATCTCACAACACCTAAGTCTTATCATACAATTAATATTTCATTCGTGACTAGTGTAGAAGTAGAAACTCACGACATTAAGAGACTTTGATGTCTCGCTACACCATTATTCTACGTACTTATTCCTCATCTCAATTATGTTCATCAAATCATGCTTTCATTTCCAATTTATGCAATATCCTGTATGATCAAATAATGAGTACGTAACCGAGTACTGCTCAACAAAATGTAATAGCAACAAAAAAAGTACAAACTTTTGTACAACAGTTATGAAAGAAAAAAGTTTTCACAAGATAATAAAGAAAGAAGGCAAAATTCAAGTAATAAAACAAAAAAATCAACCACCATAATGCAGAAATAATTACCTAGGAAGAAGATCAATGCTCACGTAACAAAAGCCCCTACAAAGGGAGGTGATCGATAAATAAAGAGACGAAGAGATACATAGCCTAGCCTGTGGCCTGTCGCCGATGGTCGCCATGGCTGGCAATCAGTCGAGGAAGAAGAAAACAAAAAGGAAAGGAAAAAAAGAAGATGGTAGATTTAGTAATTGGCAGATTTATTAATTGGCAGAGCACCCCTCCTATCACAAAGTCACTCTGCATCACATGACAGTGTGTTGTCTAAAAATTTTAATCTTTTGCGCATTTCTTCTTCGTCTTCTGCATTCTCTTCTCCGTTTCTCTCTTTTATCTTTCTCCCCATTAGAGGAGGCAGAGAACTTTGATCGCACAGCAGAAAGGTTAGTCTTTCTGTTTTTTTCTTTTCTCTTTCACGGTTTTTTCATTTGTTGTTTTCGGTTCTATTAGTTATTTTTAATTGTCAAAATACCCGTATTGAACAAGTTGGGTCTCATTTAGTAGTTCTTGTTTTTTGGATATCAAAACAATTGAAAGAGATCATCATTCTGATGGCGATGCAATCATAACTGAAAAATCATATGAAAAGCTAAAGAGTGGAATTCACCCTGTTGAAGTTTCATGGCATTTGCAAGCCCCTTCTGGTCAAAAAAAAAAAAAAAAGAGCGAGATTACCAATATGAGAAAACCATACCGAAGAAGGGGATCATCGAGGAAGAGCCTGATTTGAAGAACATACTAGATGTGAAGAATAAGTACGTAGAAAAATAGTGTAACGAGACATCAAAGTATCTAACTGTCACAAGTTTCTACTTATGTGATTTTCATGAATGGAATATTGACTGTATGATAAGACTTAGATTTTGTGAGATTATTTATGCATGCTTTGTGGAGTCCAATTATTCGGCGAGGCTAACTTTTTTTTTTACATCAGGATGCCCTAAAGGATAGTCCACTTAAATTGGCTGCTTTGAAGTTACAACAAGCTGAAAGAGTCTAGAAACTAGCTGAAGAACATAAGATGTTCGCTTCATATTTTTTCTCATGTGCAGAAAATACATTTTTTTCATATTATTCTTTTTTTGACACATGATATTTCAAAGGCAAAAAGAGGAACTCTGCTACAAGATAATTCAAAAGGAAAAGAAGCTTTTTGCAAAACATATCTTGGAATTGGAAATAGAACATTTGAGGGGATTGTTAAATATCAAAAATTAATAATATGACAAAATATACATTCTCTTCATATGAGAACAAATATCAAGCAAACATATTATGTTTTCATGCGAAGAGAATACATATCTTTTCATGTTCACCTTCTTCAGTATGATTTTCTCATATTGACAATCTCGCTATCTATATTTTAGGTAGAAGGAGCGTGTAAATGCCACATTTAAAACTTCAACCAGGTGATTTCCACTTAAGCTCTTCATATGATTTTTTTAGTTATGACTTTATTGCCATCGGAATGGTGATCTCTTTCCATTGTTTTGGTACCCAAAAAACCAGAACTGCTAAACTAGACCCAACTCATTCGATATGGGCATTTTGACAACAAAAAACAACTAATATAATTGAATGCAACAAAGAAAAAAAACCATGAAAGAGAAAAGAGAGAAACGAAAAGACTGACCTTGCCGCTGTGCGATCAAAGCTTCCCGCTTCCTTTAATGGAGAGAGAGAAATAAGAGAAATGGAAAAGACAAAGAAGAAATGGGCGGAAGATTGTAATTTCAAGGCAACACACCGTCACGTGATGCAAAGTGCCTGCATGACAGAATGGGTGCTTTGTCATTTACTAAATATGGAGGGGCAATGCTATGTTTGATAGGAAGGGTGCTTTGCCATTTACTAAATCTGCCATTTTCTTTTTATTTTTTTCCTTTTCTTTCTTTTTCATTTTCTTCTTCCTCGACCAACCACAATGATGGCCAACGACCAGCCACAAGCAAGGCTCGGCCTCCCTAGCTTCGAGTGAGGCCAAGCCTGTGGCCGGTTGAGGAAGAAGAAAACGAAAAAGAAAGAAACGGAAAAAAAAAAAGAAAAGAAAAGAACATATAGATTTTGAAAATGGCAAAGCACCCCTCCTATCAAACATGGTGTTAGCTCTCCATATTTAGTAAATGGCAGATTTATTAAATGGTAGAGCACCACTCCTGGCACACAGCCACTCTACATCACATGAAATTTCAATGTTCTGCCCATTTCTTCTTCGTCTTCTCCATTTCTCTCTTTTCTCTTTCTCTCCATTAAAAGACGGAGAGAACTTTGATCGCGTAGTAGTAAGGTTAGTCATTTCGTTTCTCTTTTCTCTTTTACAGGTTTTTTGTTTGTTGTTTTCAATTTTATTAGTTATTTTTTGTTGTCAAAATACCCATATTGAATGAGTTGAGTCTAGTTTAGCAGTTCTCATTTTTTTGGTACCAAAACAATGAAAAGAGATCACCATTTCGATGCAAATGCAGTCATAACCGAAAATTCATATAAAGAGTTTAAGAGTGGAAATCACCCGATTGAAGATTCAAATGTGGCATTTACTCGCCCCTTCTGCCTAGAAAAGAGAGAACAAGATTACCAATCTAAGAAAACCATATTAAAGAAGGAGATCATGGAGGAAGAGCCTGATTTGAAGAACATATTAGAGATGAGTAAATAATATATAGAAGAATGGTTTAACGAGACTTCAAAGTCTCTGAATGTCATGAGTTTCTACTTTTGTGATATTCATGAATAGAATATTAACAGTACGATAAGACTTATATATTATGAGATTTATTTATGCATGCTTTGCAAAGTATAATTATTTGGTGAGGCTAACTTCTTTTTTACATCGGGATGCCCTGAAAATTGTTCACTCAAATTGGCTACTTTGAAGTTACAACAAGCTAAAAAGTCTTTATATTGCACTATTGTCAAAAGAGTAATTGGCATTTTTTTTTAATTATAGTGATGACTCACTATGTAATGTGATAACTCGTTGATTGTTACTATATAGTTGTGCCATGTGGTCGAGTTGTGACTAGATGTCCTACTTTAAACCTGGAGCTTTCATTTACTAAGCTTAAGCTCACCCAAAAATATCTTATAGATTGATCGAGTTCGAAGTTCAAGACACTAAATTAGTGCTTCCAAAGATCTTTTTTACGATTGGAAGAGCACGCAAGAAGCGTATGGGAGGAAATGTATAAAAGAAATTGAAATAAAATTGTATACATCATTTGAGATTAAATCATTTATTCTTTCAAGGTCCAAATTGTATGGAAAACCTAGGTTGGGACAAACGGATGGGCTTGGGTTCCCTCTAAACCATTTCCCCAGTGAAGATATTAGACTTTTACTGCACGATCCCAATAAATGATATTAAAACCAATGATAAATTGTTGAGCCCTCAATCTGTTTTGGTGCTTGTTTCACCTGTTATTATCTTGTATACTTCAAACAGCACTTCAGCAACTCTTCTTGGCAATGGTCTTTTTTTCCCCGTGATTGTTCAAATATTAACTTTAGCACGGGCAAGAAACCATATCTTGTTATGCAAGCTAAAAAAAAGGTACTGCTATCGTGAAACAAATTGCATCACAATTCCTTGCTCATTATTTATATCAACGACTCCAAAGTTTTTGATGGTATAGTCCTTGTATGCATTATAAACACGTTTAAGTTCACGCATATCACTCTTTGCCTCACGTGTGAATAGGGTAATCTCATTATCCTGAAATTCATAAAAGTGACATTCAACTAGATTGAGTCAGTATCTCTCCACAAAAGTTGATGACTATCAATCATGAAAATGACACAATCGATAGAGTAATAACTCAATAGCGAGGGTGCATAAGCACGATAACTTCGAGGAGTATAAGAGGAAAATAGTCATCAACACAAGTTCCATATGAAAAGCCATTTATACAAAGATTCGTGGGGGAGGAGTAAGATGCAACAACAACCTCTAAAGAAGCCTTTTTCCACTAAGTGGGAAAGTAGTATATGCTCATACAGAATAATGAATGTTTAGATACTAAAGCTTCTACCTTCCTTTGTCAGACCCGACATGAATTTTTTTTTTCCTACAACTGAAGAATGATACACAGAACGAGCTATACCAGAGTTATCTATGGATAAAAGAAACCAAGATTACGCAACTAAATTTCTTTTTAGTTGAGAAAAATTTTCCAAGAAAGGAAGGAAATTTGTATGAATCCACAATTAAGTAGGGGTATAGAACTGTTTATAGGTACATAGTAAACAGGTTCAATGAAAGTGAATAAGGTAATTGATGCATTGCGTACAGAGTCTTACAGCTTAGACTGGCAGTATCCTACTAAAATTGATTAAATCATGGTCCTTTGTTACCAGTCGAGGATCGAGTAGCAATGATTTAGCCTCATACATCAAAGATTTTGTTGAGCGATACCCTGACTCATCCATATGCTATCACTAAAGTTGGAAACAAGTTAACCTTCTTTTATAGAGAATTTAACATGTACATGTGTTTACCTGTTCGAGTCGATTCAGGAGAGAAGTTTTGAACTGCTGGACATCCCGTCCAATAGAATCACGGTCCAGTTTGTGCGTTATTTTGTGCGTTATATCAAAAGCGTAATGCCGGCCTGCCAACATGCCAAAGAGATCCAAATGAACAACGCAAAAGATGCTTACAGCCCACCAACTTCGGAACCAGATAAATCCTCCCCTGCGCATGAAAGTCGGGATCAATAAAAAAAAACTGAGTTTTCAAACTCCAAGATCTTTTGAGCTCCCTTTCTCTTCGACAAGTAATTGTCGATTTCAATGTTGAACGATGAAAATTGTAGTTGTAGCATACCATCTAGAGTGCTATTGAACTAAAAAAAAAATTCTGGACCCTCTTCCACCTTGCATTGCTATATCGTGAAGCCTAGTTTAGAGGGAACGCTAAATTGCTGGTAAAGTCTCCATTCTGACATGTCAGTCAACTAAATACTGACCAAAACTTTGACACACACATAAACTTTGAACAGCTTACGATTTTTCGCAATCAAGTTTCTTTTTTCGAAGAGCAAGACATTCTAAGGCCAAATTGAAACTCCCTTACATAGGTAAGCAGTACGAGGCTCCTCGCGCTCTATCAGATTGGCGACGCAAAGGAAACTCTGAATCTCCGGAGACAATGTGACGGGCAACCTCTCGCTCTCAAAGGGCTCTGGTCTATACTCACGATCACTGCAAAAAGGGAGAGACCTCGTAATGGGTCTCGCGCTGCTGCTATTAGCTGAAGCAGTGGTAGCATAACGCCCTAGCTTCATCTGGTGCGGGAACGAAATCTGCAGGCACAATCTCAGCCATGGAAGCGAAAACACTGAGCGACGAAGATGAGATGGAAGACATGACTGGAGGTGTATATAGTTGGGATATCTCGCATTTAGCAAAGTCTTCGGAATTAGGAAGCTTAGCTCATAAGAATGTCCAAAAAAGTCTTGTAGTTTTGTTCGCTGTTTGACTGTTGAACTTTTATGTTAGATCAATTTGATCTTCGTTCGTTCTTTTTTATAGAATCGATATAGTCGTTTAACTTAATTTGGTGCAATTCGCATCTGACATGGTAATTCAACTTAATCATGTTCCCATTTACTGATATGAATCACACGGAGCAATCCCATTAGAATTTTTTTTCAAAAAGTGTTAGCTTGACCAAAGAAAAGTTGATAAAGTACTTAAATTAGAATTATATGTGAGAGTTGATAAAATTAAGACGTAATTATTATAGTAAACTAAAGTTGGTAATTAAAGAAAAATGAGCTTGTGTATTTAATTTAGATGAGCGTTGACAACCCAAAACTAATTGGAAAATAAAATAATAGTTAACGAGCAACTTTGTCAAGGTCGATAATTTGTTTAAAAAGTCGGCAGATCAAATGCAATATTCGTAAGTAACTCAATGGTAAGTCATGCTAACTTAGGTTGATTATCTCTAAAAAGTGCTAGCAAATCCAAGGGATTGCAAAATAAGGTAAATTAAAATCGGTGCCTCTATTTACAAGTTGGTAAACAAAAATCAATTTGTAGGTATTTAAATGAAAGTTAGTAACTCTAAACTAGTTGGTCATTCAATTTTTAACAAAATTTGGTCAATCATTCTACATTTAGGTTGGCAATTTAACGTAAAATTTAGCAAATTCGAAGCCTTGGTACATTATGCAAATAAAATCTGATAAATTAATACAAAAATTGCTATTTTGCAAATTACTAAAAAAAATTTGGTAATTTCATCAACGTATGATAAGTTACCAACATGTTACCTAGAAGAAAAAAAAGTCGCACCGGCCAATTTCTTTACATATAGCTTTTTGACACTTTCCAACGCTTACTAAAATTTACCGGCAACTATCCATATTCCTGAAATAGAACAACTCAATTCTACCGAACAATGTGAATGAAAATGGCCAACAAATCAAAGGATGGTCCGAATCGTACCATGCAATATATTCGAATTTCCTTCCATTTAAAAAAAAGAGAGAAAAAAGGAAAAAAAAAAGAGAGAAAAAGTAAAATAGCAATAAAAATTCATAAAAATTGTCCACGTCAGTACCGGTAGTGCCACATCAGCGATTTCCAATCAAAGTTAACCGAATAAACTGAATTGGTACAATGTAAAAGGTTTAAGACTCAATTGATTAAAAAAATGATTTTAGACTGAATTTGCACAATTGCAATAAATTTAGGACTCTTTTGGTAATTTTCCCGTTGATATGCGCAAAGACTAAAACCAAACCATGTCTTTCCTAATTTTAAGCGTATAAAAAACTAATGTGGTTGATTTCTTTTGAAATCATTTAATGTATAGTGATGAAAGCATTCTTTGCTTCTTACGATATATTGAAATAAAATAAAATTCAAGCCTCAAACAAATTCACTAAATTATCAAACGCTTAGTTTGCAAGTCGCAAAGTGCATGTTTGAATGATAATGTCTCCCACTTATCGATGCGCGTTGAAGTAATGGTTTGAGTACATTCATAAGGTTTGATTGAGCAAATATGCTCGAAGAATCTATTTTTTATTAGAGATATAATCCATTCATCATAAAAGCTAAGCAGGCCACATAATTTTTTTTTTGGCCAAATTCAGTTGATCCGTTAAAAATTGCAAGAAGTTTAAATTGGTCGAAAAAGGAGTGATAACAAATAAGAATCAGCTGCTGCTTGTTAGGAGTCATTTACTCATTTGTACACTTACACGCACCTATGTCCTCAACCTTAAAGACTCCTTTTTTACTTTTCCCCAATCTTACGATTTTGCCTTCGCACTTCTCTCTCTCTCTCTCAATAACACAAGAAGACATACATGCTCACATCCAGTACAATCATAGTCTTGGACAAGCTCCATCACGCAACGTGCTACAATACCTCCTCCGTCGTTCGTGTGCCACGCCGATGTTATCAGCCAGCCTCAGGGACTCAAAAGCCACCCTAAGCCATCGAACCGCCATCATCTTTTTTAGTCTGTCACGAGTCGGATCCGATCTTAGGACATTGGTTCCAACAAAACCGAGCTCAGGATTAGGGCATCGACCTTGGGCAGCCTAAGTTTGGCGTAGCCCGAGGCCGACGGCACCATTTGTGTTCTCCTTTAGTGCAACTCAAAAGGACCAAAAACGATAGAGGCACCAAATCCGAGCAGAATAATTATATGTGATTGAGTGCGCAAATATACCGTAAGAAACACCAATAAACGGATATTGAATTCTTGCCCATCTAGAATGTATATATTTGGTTGATTTGTGGATGAGATTTAAGCCAAAAAAAACGGTGGAAAAATCACCACCATTACGAAAAACCATTCGCCAATAATCAAAACAAAAACAGAAGAAAGCAAAATCGGAAGAGAGAGAGATCCACGTGTACGTAGAAGTATTCAGCACAAACCCACCAGAATTGCCCATCCTTGTTGGTTTATTTACAATTTTGCCATCGGTGAAGCTTCAGCCCAAACCTCTCTCGGGAGGTTTGTCATCCGCATCCCACTAGGGTTTAGCGGCGAACGCGAGTTTTTGTTACCGCCGCGACCTCTCTCGACCGCCCACCCGTTCGACGAATTGCCTGAAACAATGGGGCGCAAGGCGAAGAAATTCATCGACAAGAAGAAGTCGGCGACCTTCCAGTTGTTGTCCCGCGACTCCGGCGACCCCGGCTTCGACGACGCTCCCGGCGGCGACCGCATCTTCGTCCGCGTCGACAACAACCCTTACTCGGCCGGTACCTTGGAGGACGCCGACGCCGACAATGACGGCGGTGACGACCCGATGTCGATGTTCGCGGACGCGCCCGGCGACTGCGACGACGGTGGCAGCGACGACGGCGCGACGGGAGGTGTGGTGGGGACTCGGGGAGTTGGGGTTGGAGATGTTGCGTCGGCGTCGCGGCTGCCGGAGCATGTCAGGAGGGAGATTCTGGAGCTTGGGTTTCCCTGACGATGGTTATAATTACTTGTCGCATTTGAGGGAGATTAGGAATGCGGGCGGTGGTTCCGCTTTTTATCAGAATTCTAAGGCGAGGCTTGATCTGGTTCCGAAAGATGTCAAGGTTGGTCTTTTGATTTTTGGTATTCTCCGTTTTGTTTGCAATCTCAGTGTTCTTGGGGATAACTTTACTTTGGATTAGCTGTTTGAGGTTAGTGTAAATTGCAGCATTTGAGATGTGAGTGTTCTGCTAGATTAGATTAAGTTCATCTGAGGTTGGGATGACAGGATATGAAAGAAAGTGGAGGTTTTTTTCTCTTTTTTCGCTTATTTGGTTGGCTGTTGAGGTGCCTGAATTTGTGTTTTTACCATTTTATTATATCTATGTTTGTCTCGAGGCTTCAGTGTTTGGGATGTGCTTCACGAGGACCAACTTTATTAAGTTCTTTGATTTCAGGCTTATGATGCTTCGCGGGTACAAGTTCCTAAAGCAGAAGGTGATCCTAATGATAAATCGATTTATACTGTTGCAGCCAATAGTGTTAATGTGAGGGTACAGAAAGCCATGGATCCTGAAGTTGCTGCATTACTTGATGATAGTGACCTCTCACGGTTTGGGTCTGATGTCGAGGACTTGGAAGAAGATTTTGTTGTTCAGGCAAACCATCCTGAAGGCAAGGACAGTATTGTGGAGGAAAATTCGCAATATGCCGGGATGCCTGAAGTGATGGGGAGAGTTGTTAATGGATCAGGTACTTCTGCTGGTCAAGAGAGACAAATTGACAATGGCTTTCCTCATGAAATAAGAAGTTGGTTTGTCGAACGAAATGGTGACTTTGACGACGAGAAGCCACGAGCACGTCGTGAGCTAGATGAGCAATTTGATCTTGTAAGTTGTTTAATTTTTCCTCATACTAGTATATTTTTTCTTGATTCTGATAATTGACTTGATAAGTGGATGAAGCTGATAAAACTGTCTCTTTTTTTTACTCCGACAAGTTTGTGAAAAAAAAAAAATCAGATTAATGCATAGACACCAAAAGTTAAAATGACATGCTTTCAGCTCTTAGCTTGTGGATAATAGATTCATAGATTCTGTTGTCCCTTCCTTTTTCGGTGAATGGTGGCGAATCCTCCTGTACTTTAGCCTCTGCCTGACTGCAGGACAATAACTGAGGCACATATAATTTGTTGGATATCACTTGGCATTTTATGCGTTGTTGTTAAAGTGCACTTGATGGGCTGACAATCCATTACCCTAGTTGGACTGCATTACTGATTTTGAGCTACTTTCTCTCTCTTGAGCCATTGCGGTTGGATTTGGTTACACCTTTTTTACCCTCTTTAGAAGAGTACTGGTTTGGTCTGTATAATATCTTTTAAGACCTAGCCTTGAGGTGCTTTTCTGCATGCACTTGTTAGGAGATTTTGAAATCATGCGGTTGGACTGCTTTTGCTGAAAAAGAAAAGGTATTAGTTGGACCTCAGCATCCTAACTCATGAGGTTCTTCTTCGACTCAGAGTAGATTGATGCTAGCCGTATACTGAGTTCTTGTGATATTGGTGTTTTTGACTCTATTTCTGTGAGTGCTTGTGCTAATCTGGATGTATGTTGAGCATGCCTTGTGATAAAATTATCCACTGAATTAGTGGGATTAGTTTGAAGATAAGTTCAGATGAAACTAGTCACTTTATTTATTCATAAGGTACTGGAAATTGTTGGAAACTGTGCATTTTGGCCTGAGTTGTAGCCTCATCAGACACGGAATCAACAGTAACTCAAACAATTTCTTTTAATTATTCTTTGTCTCCTCCGCTCTTCGTTTCCCCTTCTTAAATGCTGAAATTTCTCTATTGGTAGCGGAATTCCCATGAGCTAGTACTATTCAGCCGATATTTGACATCATTCCTTTAGTTTAACTGACTTAAATCCGTTTCTTTCACTGATATCTGATGTTTTTCTTCTTTATTGTTTGAAGCTTGAACGTCAAGAGTATGGATCTGAGGATGATGAGGATGATAGTTATGGTGGTTATATGGCCAAAGAAGATGAATCTCTTGCTCTGAAGCTCAAACAGGCCTTTGATGACAAAGTTATGGATGATCTGGAAATAGATGACAAGTATAGAGTTCCAGCTGATTTATTGAAGGATAATGAAGTGAAAAGCAAACAGCTACAGGATTCTGCTACCGATTTGATCCGTCGTTGTGTGGAATATGCAGACAAGTATGAAAATGAGAATGATGACAAAGAAGTAGTTATTGTAGAAGAAAGCAGTGATGAATCTGAGGTGTGGGACTGTGAAACTATTGTCTCTACATATTCAAATCTTGATAATCACCCAGGCAAAATTGAATCACCTGAGGTAGCCAGAAAGAAGAAATTGGCCTGTACAATTTCTGTTGCTTTAGGTGCAGCCAATCCGTTAATACCCCTCAGAGGAAAAGAAAAACTCCCTGTTGACTATCTGCCTCGGAGCATGAAATCATCGGTGGAAAAGGTCAAGGGTGGCAGTGTCTCAAGGAATGAGCAGCCCAGGAGGAAACAGCTTGGTCAAGAGTCAAAGGAAGAGAAGAAAGAGCGCAAGGTAAATACCTGCTTCTTGTAATTCTTATGGAGAAATTTTTTAAGCCATTTTGAGTTTCATCCCTTTGTGCAACTTTGTTGCTTTGACTAGAGGGAGAGGACTTTTGTATGGTGTATGTACTTCAGTTTCTGGCCGTTAAGAGAGCGGTTCCTTCAATTGTATTCTATCGTCTAAGATGTTCATCTGAATATAAATTCAGGCTGCTGTAAAGGAGGAAAGGCGGGAAGCACGTCGCGTGAAGAAGGAAATGAAGGGAATTTACAGGTGTGAAGCGCAGCGGGCGCAAAAAGCAGCTGCCATCACTGGCCCGTCTTCCATCCCTCTCATGTAGTTTAAGTTGAAGTGTTTCACCTACCGGATGGGATTGAGTCCAATGGGATGAAGAGCCGAAGTTTGCATACCCTCTTGTCTCCAATTGGATAGTGTGGCAACTGGACATGAAAGCTGTAACGTTAAGACTTTTAAGTTTTACTTATTCACACATGTGAACATTGTCGTGTGGGGTGTATGCATCCTGAACGTGGATGAGATTTGATTACACAAAGGAAAATTATCGACTAAAGAAGCTAAGGGGAGACCAACCTCGCTCACCTTTTCGCACAGGCTGTCGTCTGATGAAAGCGAAAAGGGCTCTTGGCAGAGAAGTGTCATTGCCCATAGAAAAGCTCCTGCTGAGAGATTGCAAATTTCAAGATTCAACGGTTAACAATTAATTGTCGAATGACAACTTCGCAATCCCCAAAAGTAAAAGAACGGTAAAGCAATCACAAAGGGAGAATGATGCACTCGTTTCTGCGTTTAGTGCGCATTTAGAATCATTATCTTTTTCAGAACCTCAGCTGCGCAGATTCATCAAAACGTGAGCAAGCTTATAAAGGATGTAATTCAGGGGACAACCCAAAGTCCTGGAGATCACAGTTGTATGCCTTTGCGCTACATGGAGATAGGGCTGTGCAATCAGACCGATTTTATCCGGACCAAACCTCCCTAAAAACTGGTCGGCTTCTGGAACTGGGGGGAACCAGACCGTATTCGAAGCCGGTTTTATAAAGCCTGAAATTCTTAATTTTTCTCTTGACATCTTTTTTTCTATCCCTCTCTTTTTTTTCTATTCCCCCAAACTCACTCAAACATTTCACAAGTCACCCTCCTCCTCACGAGTCACCCAAACTCTCTCTCTCTCTCTCTCTCTCTCTCCCTCTCTCTCTCTCTCTCTCTCTCTCTCACCGAGTCACCCTCCTCTTCACTCGCTCATAGCTTGCCCGCATTCGTTCCTTACTCACCTTTGCACGCTCACCTTCATTCATCTTTTGTATTTTGAATCGATTTGTTACTCATATTATTTTGTTGTATAAATGAGACTAAAAAAGAAACAAAAGAAAAACAAGTGTTCGAGTAGATCTTAGAACCGGAATGGGAAAACAAGGTAGATTTCAGGACAAATATGATAGATTTTAGGTTTCAAAAACTGAGAACTGATTCTAACAAGATAAGTTACAGGTTTTAAATCTAAAACCAATCAATCCTATATAGTAGATTGGGTTACAAGGCAAAGAGGATTATATTGCCCGTGCTCTGACCTATTTTTAGAGTAAAATTAATGAAGCATGAGCAAAAAGTCTATCCTTATCATATCATATAATAAATTTCTCACTCACAGAACCCAACACGCTTTTTCGAAAAGAATCATCTATCTATCTTGTGAAACATATATTACAACTCAATTTAAGGCCAAAAAAGAAAAAGAAAAAGAAATACATTGAAAACTGGGTATATATTTCTCGGCCTTTTTGCTGTAGATCAAATATATTTATCAATAGGCGTACTGAAGAAATTGTTATGTAGGCTTGGTCTAATGAAGATAAGCAAATCGCATTTATATTATATAATTTTTTGATGATATTTTATTTTCAAGGGGTCGCAATCCATTTTCCCCCCTAAATAACCTAAATTAGATTTTTTAATAGTTTGTCAATAGTTTGACCAAAAAAAATAGTTTTTCAATATACAAATGTGTAAATTGATATTCCATTGTATCGCTCACATATTTCAAATTTGAAATTTGAATAATTGTTTATCTTATAAACAGCTTTACCAAGAAAATTGTAAATTGATTTTCGCTTTTCTTACGTTTGTTTACAATTTCTTCACATTGTGCCTATAATTTATTTTCACAATTTAATAATACGAAATCTCAATAAAAACAATTTCATAAAATCTTTTAAATGTCAATTTTTATTTGGAAATGTAGTTTTTGCTTGTAATTAACAAAAAAAGAAAAAGAAAGAGGCAAGCCTACTGGAGGGTAGGAAATTATTTTGTGTCAATTATTTATGCTATATCATACCATAGTCAAATGTTTTCGAAGCGATTACACTATTTTTTTTAACATTAGAAATGAGTGAAATTGTATCGATTCATGTCGGAATGTCTCAACTTCGGAGATTTTTGTAGCTTCGGACTCTTCTCCTTGCTTCAGCTATGGCCATGGCCTCCCCCTGTCGTCGCAAGCCATGTTAGCAAAACAAGATGCTTCCTTCATGTGTAAACCCCGCCTCCTCTTTCGTTTTTCAGTCCAAAGTCTTCAGCACCAGAAGGTCCTAGCCAAGCCCATTACTAATGCTGCAACAAGAAGCGACGGATGGAGCAGCTCCCTCGTTTACTGCAACACCCAGATCACGAAGCATGGAAGAAACGGTCGCGTCGAAGATGCTGAGTCCGTCTTCCGACGGATGCCCGTCAAGAGCACCGTTTCTTGGACCGCCATGCTCACCGCGTATGCGGACAACGGGCGGATTCGGGAAGCCCGGCAAGTGTTCGACGAAATGCCCGAGAGGAATACCGCTTCGTATAATGCGATGATCACTGCCTACGTCCGCAACAATTGGCATGTCAATAAAGCTTATAAGTTGTTCGCTGAGATTCCTGACCGCAATGCGGTCTCCTACGGTGCCATGATCACGGGGTTTGTTCGGGCAGGGAAGGTAGACACAGCGAAAGAACTTTACCTTTCGATGCCGGTCAAGTGGCGAGATCCCGTGTGCTCGAATGCATTGATAAGTGGGTATTTGAAGTCGGGGGCACTCGAAGAGGCAGTTTGGGTTTTTGAGGGTATGGCACAGAGAGATGTCGTTTCCTGGAGCTCTATGCTGGACGGATATTGCAAGAACGTTGGCGTTGGTGCTGCCAGAGAGCTGTTCGATAAGATGCCGGAGCGAAATGTTGTATCTTGGACCGCTATGATTAATGGGTATATGAAGATGGGGCATTTTGAATGTGGTTTTGATCTTTTTCTGGACATGAGAAAGGAAGGAACAGTAAGGGTGAATTCTACGACACTTACTGTTATGTTTGAAGCTTGTGGTGACTTTGGGAGGTCCCAGGAAGGAATTCAGATGCATGGATTGGTGTTTCAACTTGGACTTGAATTTGATTTATTTATAAGAAATTCCATTATCAAAATGTATTCTAGTTTTGGCTTTGTAGATGATGCTATTAAGATTTTTGATTCGATGGACAAAAGGAACGAAGTCACATGGAATAGTTTAATCTCTGCTTATGTCCAGAATGATAGTATTGAAGAAGCCTATCGTCTATTTGCAAAGATGCCCGGAAAGGATGCAGTCTCTTGGACAACTATTATTTCAGGATTTTTTGGAAACGGAATGATTGATGAATCGATTAAGCTATTTGAAATGATGCCTGTAAAAGATGACATTGCCTGGACGGCCATGATATCTGGTTTTGTGAAGAATAGCGAATTTGAGGAGGCATTCCATTGGTACATTCAAATGCTTCAGAAAGCAATCAAGCCTAATCCTCTTACCTTAAGCAGTGTGCTAAGTGCTTCTGCTGGTTCAGCAACACTGAACCATGGTGTACAGATTCATGCTCATGTTGTGAAGATGGTCCTGGAGTTTGTTCTTTCTACGCAGAACTCATTAATATCAATGTACTCAAAGTGTGGAAGCGTTCTTGATGCCTACAGAATATTCACAGAAACAACTGACCCTAACATAATATCTTATAATTCTATCATCACTGGGCTTGCGCAAAATGGATTTGGTACAGAAGCTCTCAGATTATTTAAAAAGATGAAGAATACAAGTCAGGAGCCCAATGGAGTTACATTTCTTGCCATTCTCTCTGCATGCACTCATGTAGGGCTTGTTGAAGAAGGATGGAACTATTTTAAATCCATGAAGTCATTATACGGGATAGAACCGGGGCCCGATCATTATGCTTGCATGGTTGACCTCCTTGGCCGAGCTGGATTGCTGGATGAAGCTATTTGTTTGATTAGTTCAATGCCTCTTGAGCCCCACCCTGGTGTTTGGGGAGCCCTTCTTAGTGCAAGTAAGATGCACTCACGGGTTGATCTTGCAGAGCTTGCAGTTCAAAGACTGATCAAGTTGCAGCCCGATAATGCAACATCTTACGTTGTTTTGTCCAACCTATATTATTCCTCTGGGAAGCATGACTTTTCTGACCTTGTTAGAATGGCCCAGAAATCTAAAAGAGTGAGAAAGAGTCCAGGATGCAGTTGGATTATGATGAAGGACAGTGTCCATTTGTTCCTCGCGGGAGACAACTCCCATGCAGATATCGGAGATATAGAAGCTACTCTATGCACTATCTCAAATGAAATACAACTTTTAGAATCTCAGTTGTAATGGCGCCTCAATCCTCTCGTCTAATCTAACGATAAATGTATTCAATTGTCATTGATACTGGGGTCGCAAGTCATTCAGGATACTTCTGCAGACTGTTTTCTAGCACAGAGCCAGAGCCTTTTTGGGGCTTGGTGCTTCTCTGAAACAACAGGTAACTGGAGAATTTGATCTTCCATCTGTCTCATCTGTTGGATGAGCCTCCACTGCAGATAAATCGACAATCATTTCACTGCTCAACTTGCATATCCTTCTGACATTAAAAGGTATAGTACTAATTAAACTTAAATCGATGTAATTTCTGTCTCGCATTGTGTTGAAACGGTTCTTCTTTATCCAATGGCAATGAGTTTCTGTATCTGTATTTGTAGGAGTAGGTGGACGTACTCATGAAGGCCTTTTCGCCATGCATAAACTAAACCAACAATTAAGATGATTCCCCCAATCATGTGCTTAATTACTCTCATACTTCTTATAATTGCCTTTTGTCGACTGACAGGAACTTGCAATGTGTTAAAGAATGCACTTAGATTTGGAAGTAGCTGTTTCTGCTGGCAGTGGGAGATTACCTGCAATCTGTCCTTGACGTTCTTTGTTCAGCAGGGGGCTAGTCACTGTGCATTATCGCCAATGGTTGAGTCACAGCTGATGTGCATCATTAATGCTGCACCTTAAAGCTGGTAGGGTGGAACATTTTCCTGGTGCTTCTTCAAATTCGGAGCTGCACCATGCTGGTCACTGGGGTCACTTCCCTTTACATGAACCATAGCTTTCTTGTGCTTCTCACTACCATTGCTTTTTGCAATCAGTGGTGGTTCTCGCTCAATTCCAAAAATCTGAAATGCTCCCTCAAGGCTCAACGCATCACATGTTCCGCATTGGGCCAAATCTTAATGGCCCGCAAGAGTAATGTGGGTGGCGACAAATTGGTAATGGCAAGGCGCGAAGGCAGGTTTTTGCTGTCCACGCAGTTCGTATATTCGTCCTCACAAGCTTCCGATGGTTGTAGCACCACTTGTCACCATAGCAGCCGCTTATCAAAATGTTAAAAAAGTGTTTGTGGGGAATTATAGCGTTGGAAATATCAGCCTCAATGGCCACTCTATTATTATTCCATGATCATAATCAAATCTATCATTAACTTACTAATCTATTTAAAAAAAACTTTATTTAATGAGGTAATTATTATGACGAGAATGTATCAAAGCGTTGAACTTGCGGATATTCACGATGCAAATCTAAGTTAATATCGTTTAACGGGTACTGATTTCTTTCCTCTTTTTTTTTTACAAAAATGACACGTTGCAGTCCGCAATTCGTTGGAAATTGGAATACGGCATCTTGTTCCTTTTATGTGGTTTTGGGTAGCCTCAGATTTTCATTTTGTTCGGTATATATGTGAACATGTGGACATCGCGAGCTCCGCTCGACGCATTTGATATTTCGGAGTCGACCCTTCTCCTCTTAACTCCTCCATCTTCTCGGACCGACCAACCACCATGGCAGCGGCGAACATGTTGCTCAAGCTTTCAGTGCTCCTCAACCTCTTGTCCAGCTCGCGCTTGGGACTTTGGTCGAATCAGAAGCACGCGACGAGGGTGTCCCCGCCGACGTGCGACCGCATCGAGTGCCCGAGCTTCGACGTCGTGCACCTGGGCGACGGCTACGAGATCCGGCGCTACAATTCCACGGTGTGGATGTCCACTGCTCCCATCCCCGACATCTCTCTCGTCGAAGCCACTCGCTCCGGCTTCCGCCAGTATGATTCCTACATCTTTATTATCACTCTAGTAATTCCATTGCCACCCTTATGTCCAGTTCATGTCACGATCGCGTCGTGCTCTCGTGTCGAGAATTGCAATCCTTAGCTTTGCTAGCTTGTACCATATAGATCCTCATTCCTCCTATTTAGCTTAGGTCAAATCAATGGCGATGGTGTGCCAGGAGAGTGCCCTCAAGAGTGATGCCCAGAACGGTAATACTGATTTACCAAATTAGGATCTATAAAGTGACCTGATAAACTATAACTATGCCATAGCCCCCGACAATAGTATGCCTGTTTGCTTTTGTAATTGTATCTCTAGTATTATTCATTCCATAATACGGCTGTCGGCCTAAATTAAGTTAAAGGGTCTGCAGAATTCTACATAATTCATCGGTGTTGTTGGATTAGCTTCTGAACGGATTGACAAATTTACTGGTTGTGGCCCCTGTGACCATCATTTCGTGTTTTCTGACTTCCATTTAATTGGAATCGGTTTCCACGAATTAGCTTAGGCTCATGCATGAGAGAGTTTTGATGTCTAAATTAAAAAGTCAGTGCGACATCTATTTCTATAATGGCTAGATGTATCGACACAGTATCACGTTACATGTAATTCGATAGAAGTGTGGGGTATTGAAACTTTTGGATGACTGAAGAAGAGATTACCCATATTTGTCAATCATCTTTTCCTCATTTAATCCATCTTGGTGATCAAAGTTTCATATGTGATTGAATTGAATTGATTTAGTTATTCGCATGAAACTCCTGAGTGAAACATATAGCTGAGAATTAGATCTTCGTAGTCTGTCTAAAACTCGCTCCTAATTGATTCTCAGGCTATTTGACTACATACAAGGTAAGAACAGCTATGAAAAACAGATAGAGATGACGGCACCAGTGATCACCGAGGTCTCTCCAAGCGATGGTCCGTTTTGTGCATCCTCGTTTGTTGTGAGCTTCTATGTGCCAAAAGAGAACCAAGCGAACCCACCCCCAGCAGAAGGCCTCCACGCTCAGAGGTGGAAGCTCATGTACGTCGCCATTAGACAGTTCGGAGGATTCGTCACCGACTCTGATGTTGCAGTGGAGGCAGCTGCCTTGGAAGCCAGCCTTAGTGGCACTACTTGGGCTAATGCCATCCAGAAGAGCCGTGAGAAAGAGAGCAGCACAAGCACTTCGGTTTACACAGTCGCACAGTATAATTCTCCGTTTGAGTTCGAGAACAGAGTGAATGAGATATGGATGCCGTTCGACATGGAAGATGCTTCCTCTATGTGAATGAGAGAGTAAAGGATAGAGAAATCCCTCTAGTTTTTACATGTAGTTGAGTTTATTGGAGAACTTGCACCTTCCTTGCATGTTTCTTAACCAAGAATGAAAAACAAAGTAGCTGCCATGTGATATCCTACTTTGATTTGATTGTATCAAGCATCATATAACCTTTTGAGTTCCGGATATTTTTATCTTTTCTCCAATTGAGGTCAATGATTATCAAGATGCGAAATGCAGGCATTCATTGCAGTTCCGTATGTCAAGTTACCATATGAGAAGTGTTTTCGATAGATCACGAGTGAGGACAGGTTATTAACCATCCTTTGAAATTATTATCGCCTTAAATTAACCGTCATATGAAATTATCAACTTTTATTTGAGTGACTCTTCAATTTTACTCTGATTAAGTTGTTAATTAGTTTAGGTTACCAATCCTTATTTGAGTTACTTACTGATCTTTATTTATTACCCAATTGGTTAGTATAAAAATAAAAGTTGGTAAGCTAGTATGGAAATTACTAATTTGCCGACTGTGTGCATTGATAAGTTACCAACAAGGCAAAAGTCTTGGATAACATTTTTGACAAACAGTATTTTCACACTTACCTACTTTTATTGAAATTTATCAACATGAAAAGAAAATCTATATTTTTGGGTACAAAATATACAATCCTGCTTTTAATATAATTTGGGCAAACTATCGTGTATAATTAGTTCGAATAGAATGTTAAAGAAATGGCATGTATCCAAGCATTTCTGCATAAAATGATGTTATAAATCTCAACCTTTATAGTCAAGAGAGAATTTCAAAAAGGAGTACCAATACTCAATGTATAAAAAAAAATTTGTATGTACAACTGAAGACTAGGATTGAACCCACAGCCATAGCTGGTGCAGCTCATCCACAGGAGGCATCTCCTTCATCAATCTGTTGAACGATTCATCCCCGCACAAGGACGCATTTGTTCGCTGAACCGGCTCAATTCAGCTCTCACTCTCATGGCTCTTTGTCTGCCTCCTTCGAAAGTGTAGTGGAAGAGGTTGTCCACCGACTTTGGTGAAATGGCAACTGTGGAATCCTTGCCGGTCAGCTTCTGGACAACGGATTTGAAGCTTGCTGCATCGGTTTCGACGTACTCTGTGTTTATGATCACCACCTTAACTGGTGTCACATTTCCTCCTCTGCCCATCATTGCTGGAGAAAATTTCTGCGGACGGTGTAATATAATCGCGAGAAGACGAAGGTCAAGAACAAGAGATCTCTGCTTCTGCTATAAGTGTGGCTTCGGACGCTTCCTTTTGGCTTGCGTTCCGAGGAAAGATGGTTGCGTGACCTCCTATTTATAGGTGGACGACTCAACCGTGGGGAGAAAAAGCCAACGGAAGCTATTTCACGTTGGAGTTTTATGAGACTTTGAAAATGGAGGGGTCAACTTAAAAGCAAGGGCATGAGTTGACCGCTGCAGTCATTTTAGATGATTTAATAAGCAGCAGTCTAGAAGAACTAAGGGAGAGAGATTGGGTCCAATTTAGTAATAAAGAAATGAAGAAATTCAACGGCCATGCATGCACGGAAGTATTGATCTCATCAATCAGCTAGAGAAGAACAATCAAAGAGGATGTGGGGGACTACTCCAAGAGGAAACAGAGAGAGAGGAACGCAAGGGTGGACTCCAACTGGCATCGATCAGGCGAAGCAGAAACCCAACGACAAGTCAAAGGCAAGACCAGTCAGCCAAAAAATGTGAGTGTTTCAGCCTTCAGGCTCTATTTCGTGCTTGGGATTCAAGTAACTCCTGCTTTTTGCCCCGACGGTATGTCCATTGTCAGTCCAAAGGAGAAGGCTGGGGATTTGAGGTGAGTAAAGTATAGCTATAGAAATTCCATGCAATGGGATGATACTTGCGTCAAAATTATCTTTGGAATATATGTAACTAGGTCCATTTGAACTAGGAATTCTTTTTTACACTAACTTTGTTGATCTCATGACATATGCAGAATGAGTTAGCTTTGCTGATTGAATGTCTTCCATGCAATCAATCATTGACACGCTTGTGAAAAAAAAAAAAAAGCCATCTATCGAGACCGACCTCATACTAATTCATGTTTTTGATAAGTACATAATGACTTTTCATATATTTGATCAGGGATCAGGGTCAACTAGTAATGTTCTTATGCAATGATTGACTAAATGGAGTCGCCTAATCGACTCTCAAGCTATTTGACTACATCCAAGGTAAGAACAGCGACCAAAAATATACAGAGATGACGTCACCGGTGACCACCGAGGTCTCTCCAAGCGATGGTCTGTTTTGCACATCCTCGTTTGTCGTGAGCTTCTATGTGCCGAAAGAGAACCAAGCAAACCCGGCCCCAGCGGATGGCCTCCATGCTAGAGGTGGAAGCCCACTTACGTTGCCATTAGACAGTTTGGAGGATTCGTCGACTATGATGTTGCAGTGGAGGCAGCCGCCTTGGAAGCCAGCCTTAGCGGCACTACTTGGGCTAATGCCACCCAGAAGAGCGGCGAGAAAGAGAGCAGCACTAGCTTTTCGGTTTACACGGTCACAGAGTATAATTCTCCGCTCGAGTTCGATAACAGAGTGAACGAGATACGGATGCTGTTCGACATGGAAGATGCTCCCTCCATATGAGTGAGAGAGTGAAAAAGAGAGAAGTCTCTCTAGTCTTTACAGATAGTTTTGAGTTTAGTGGAGAACTTGCACCTTGTTTGCGTGCATCTTACCGAAGTAATGAAAAACAAAGTAGCTGCCATGGGATATCCTACTTTGATATGTTTGGATCACGCACCGTATGTCCGTTCTTCAATTTGAAATCGACAATTGATCTAAAATGCGAGATGCAGGCATTCCATGTTATAGACGGACAATTCTATTGGTTTGTTCCGGGAAGAACGGAATTTTTGTCGTGCTAGTTGATTTCTGAAACGATTGCTAACTGTCAAAAAATTGTTGGCAAAAGAAAAATTATTTTGTTGACTTTCTGGTAATTAATTGCTAATTTTAGTACGCTTTAATAAAATTAATAGATCTTTTGGGGAGGTTGCAAATTACCCACTTTTTATCATTTACCAAGTTTTCTTTACCCTTTTTTTTTCAATGACTTAAATTTGCCGACTCTTATATGAACTTATCAATATTTGTTTGAGTAATGCACCAACTTTTTTCCAATTAAGTTCTCAAATAGTTTTGCAAAACCAACTTTCATTTGAGCTACTTATCAATATTTAATTAATTTTTTTTAACTTATCGACTTTTCTTATCACTTACCTATTTGTTTTCTACAAACACGTCATATGTATTAATTTTAATATGAGTGTATTAACATATATTTGTGTGACTTACCGGTTTTTCCCTAATTAAATTATCAATTAGTTTTAATTTTTTATCACAATTGACTTCTTATCAATATTTAATTGATTTTTGCTAAAAGAATTATCCCTTTTCTATTAAATTTACCAACTTTTATTTTCATTGCTTATCAACCACGTAAAATCAGAACTTCTCTTCAAAAATTACCAACTTAATGAAAGTGAATACCCACATTTCTTCGACTAAGTTACTAACTAGTTTTGCATTATCAACTCTTGTTTTAGCTACCAACATTTATTTGATATTGTTAATTACCAACTTCTCTTATCTTTTACGAACTTTTATTTATCATTCTTATTGACGCCTTAAATTTCTCAACTAGTATATGAAATTACAAACTTTTATTTGAGTGACTTACCACATTTTCTTTGATTGAGTTATCAACTAGTATTTGGGTAAATTCGAATTTGAGTTGCTTAAGTACATTTATTTGATTTTTCTTTTCACAATTTACCAACTTTTCTTTAAAGTTATCAAGTTTTTTTTACCTTACTTATCAACTTGTTACATTTACAACTCTTTTAAAAGTTACCAACCTTAATTAGAGTAATTACTTACTTTTCTCCAACTAAGGTACCAAATAACTTTGCATAATCAACTTTAATTTGAGTTAGTTACCGACACTTAATTGGTGTTTTAGATTACTAACTTCTCTTATCTCTAACCAAAAAAACTTTTCTTATCTTTTCAAAATTTTATTTACCTTTCTAAGTAGCAACTTAAACTCACCAACTAGTATATGAAATTATCAACCTTTATTTGAGTGAGTTACCGACTTTTCTCCAGTTAAGTTATCAATTAGTTTTGATCACCCACACTTATCCAAATTGCTTAACAACATCTTATTTAATTTTTAATTACCAATGTCACGCCCCGCACCCTACGAGCACGCAATCATCCCTCGATGGTCGATCATTGAATGTGACGTCCCAGACACGTCGCCGACCCAACCCAAACATCATAGATTAGGCACGCGCGAAAACAAATAGAAACAACCCGGACAATTAATAATGACACAGGGTAATAATAGCACAAAACAATAATCGTAATTCCTACACTTGGTAGATACATCCGATGTCCACAAAAAGATAACCCCCAAGCTAGACCACAACAACAGAGTCACATTCCTCAAAAGGGGCAATGGTTTGCAAATTTAACTCCTCTACAAAAGGGGATATTCAAAATACCGGGTACTTGACCCATCCTCGATTTCCAAGATACCCTTGGAGCGTCTCCAATCACTCATGGTCGTGGATCTGAAATGGTTATATAATAACCGTGAGAACAAGTCTCAATAAGCAACCCCCTATACCTCACGTAGGCCAATGCATATCCAGACAAGTCATTCGTGCAATCTACCCCAAAACATATAGAATTCGCATCATTATACTTACCTGACTATCAAGCCTATGTAAACTCTGCACGTTAGTTGTCGTGTGATAATGCAATAATAGTAATTAAATAACAAATCACAATTTCTCAAATACCAATCATACTTGCACTCAATCAATCCAACTAATTCAACCAATTAATTCAATCACACGCTCAACAAGCCAATTTAATCACACGCTCAACCAACCAATTCAATCACATGCTCAACCAGCCAATTCAACCACATGCTCAACTAGCCAATTCAATCACGCTCAAATCGCATGCGTGGCCGAACATCTTTCTCACGACCGAGCCCACTTAGGTCCATTCTCACCGCCATGCCATCGCTACCAGCCCATTTGGCACACCGGCCATTCATGTTTTCACACGGACCGCCGTCAACACGTTCCAAGTCCGTAGCCCTCCAATCAATCCGGGCTTAATTTCCAATGACAGACGTAAACACGTCCCGGTCCAATACACCTTCAACGGGCCACCGTCAACATGTCTCAAGCCTGCATCCATTTGGCATACCGGCCATTCATGCCTTCACACGGACCGCCGTCAATACGTCCCAAGTCCGTAGCCCTCCAATCAATCTGGGCTTGCAATCGATAGACATATACGTGCCATTCAATTCAATCAATTTCACGCCAATTACACCAAGCGATCCATAATCACAACTCAATCCAATTCACGACACGACACGCCACACCAACCCACAAACTCGACATTTAATCGGCCACATACGAACATCTAATCCACCCACGAATGCCACAAGAAGCCAATCATTGACCCAACATTATCCACTAATATGCACCCAAAACCATTCAAGTCGACCACAATCAAATGTCAATTTCCCCTACACACACCACGACAATACGGTTATTTAGCCCACCATAAATAGCCACTAAGTAAGTCTCACAAATATCACAATTTAATATAATAATTACACACATACAAATATTACGCGTTCTCAAACTTCTAAATTAGGAAAATCCGGACTGTCACATCGAGGAGAGACCCTGTAACAGAGTCACATTCCTCAAAAGGGGGTTCATAAGCTCCTCCAAAAGGGGATATTCAAAATGCCGGGCGGACCCGTCCTCGATTTCGAATACCCTTGGGGTCTCTCCAATCACTCATGGCGATACGCGGTTATATAATAACGGACAATGCCGATGGCGAGGGCAGTCGGCGGCGATCATTATACTTGCACGGGTCTACTTGGGTTGGGTGTGATAATGCAATAATAGTAATTAAATAACAAAACCAAAACCAATCATACTTGTCGTCGGGCCATGGGGAAAAAAGAAAGAAAAAGAAGAAAGAAGAAAGAGAAAAAGAAAGAAAAGAGGAAAAGAAGGAGAGAGAGGGAATGGTTGCATAGGGAAGGGTGTCTGACATGTAGGGCTGGACATGACCGGAGGGGGGGTGCGCGGGCTAGGGGAGAGAGAGAGAGAGAGAGAGAGAGAGAGAGAAAGAGAGAGAGAGCGGGAGGGAGAAAGGGAGAAAGAGAGAAAGAAAAATAAATATTTATTCAAATAATTATTGCGATTTAATGGTTTATATTTAAAATGGAAAATGATCTATCGGTCCAAATTAATCCTAGAATATAATAAGGGATAAAGGCCAAATTAATTAAATCAAACTACCCCGAGAGAGATCTACTAGTCCAAATTCACATCCGATTAAAAATCTACTGTTCACATATTCCGGGCAATATTGAGACTGGTCACAATAATATCGACACCGTCTAATTAAATTCGTCCCGGAGCTCCGAAAAATTCGACACCAAAGTTTGGGCTCTAAATAACGGCAAAATTCGATCGAATGCGATTCTAGCGAAATCTCAAATTTAAAACAATAACCGGGAGTGATCAGTTCCCAGACGAGATTTTACTATAAGCACATTGACAAATTACACGTTTTATAAATCCCAAAAATGAGCCGAAATTCGGAATGTCACAACCAACCTTTCTATTAGCATAAAAACAAAAGTTAGTGAGGTAATATAAAAATTACTAATTTGCAAACTATAAAAATAGTTGGTGATTTCATAAAAGTGTTGGTTTGTTACAAACAAATTAAAAATCTCCTTTTCTTTTACTGACAGTATTTTGACACTTACCTACATTTATTGAAAGTTATCAGCACGGAAATAAAATTCCTATTTGATGAAACTGAACAAAGAATCCTGCTAGTGCTTATAATATGATTTGGGCAGCTATGGTGTATAAGTACTTAGAACGGAATTTGAATAAATGGCATGTATCCAAGCATTTCTGCATAAAATGATTTTGCAAATCTCAACCTTTATAGCCAAGAGAGAATTACAAAAGGGAGTACCAATACTCATTGTATAAAAAAAAATTTGTATGTACAACTGAAAGCTAGGATTGAGCCCACAGCCATAGCTGGTGCAGCTCATCCACAGGAGGCATCTCCTTCATCAATCTATTGAACGATTCGTCCCTACACAAGGACACATTTGTACGCTGAACCGGCTCAATTCTGCTCCTCTCCGGCATGGCTCTTTGTCTGCCTCCTTCGAAAGGGCAGTGGAAGAGGTTGTCCGCTGACTTTGGCGAAATGGCAACTGTGGAATCCTTGCCGGTCAACTTCTGGACAACGGATTTGAAGCTGGCCGCGTCGGTTTCGATGTACTGCGTGTTTATGATCACCACCTTAACTGGGTTCGCATTTCCTCCTCTGCCCAACATTGCTGGAAACAATTTCCTGGGACGGTGTAATGTAATCGCAGGAAGATGAAGGTCGAGAGCAAGAGATCTCTGCTTCTGCTATAAACGTGGCTTCGGACGCTTCTTTTGGGCTTGTGTTCTGAGGAAAGACGGCTGCGTTACCTCCTATTTATAAGTGGACAACTCAGCCGTGGGGAGAAGCAGCCAACGGAAGCTATTTCACAAGCAAGGACATGAGAGAGATTGGGTCAAAATTTACGGTAACAAAAAAAGAAATGAAGAAATTCAACGGCCATGCATGTACGTGAGTGTTGATCTCATCGATCAGCAAGACACGAGCAATCAAAGAGCATGTGGGGGACAACTACAAGAGGAAAGAGGAGAGAGAGAGAGAGAGAGAGAGAGAGAGAGGAACGCAAGGGTGGACTTGAACAGGATTCGAGCAGGCGAAGAAGAAAGGAAGACATGTCAAACCCGACGACGAGTCAAAGGCAAGACCAGTCAGCCAATAATAAATAAAGCCAGTGTTTCAGGCTCTAATATTTTTTCCGGCTTGGGATTCTAGTAACTCCTCCTTTTAGCCGCCGACGAAAAGTCAACTGTCAGTCCAAAGGAAAAAGCTGGGAAGTTAAGGTGAGCAATGTATAGCTATACAAAATTTCATCCAATGAAAGATACTAGCGTAAAATTATTTTTGAATTTATGTAGCTAGGTCGATTTGAACTGAGAATTCTTCTTTACGCAAATGAAAAATGACACAAATAGTTTTTAAACTTTGGCTCAGTATGCAATTTGATTTATGAACTTTTAATTTGTTCACTGTAACATTGAAATTTAACACAATATGCAATGTAGTTCCTGAACTTTTAATTTGTTCAATGTCATCCATGAACTTTTGATACATGTTCAATTCAATCCCTGAACTATATAAAATGTTCAATGTAGTCCCTCCATTAATTCAAGTTTAGGGACTACATTGAACATTTTCATATAGTTCAAGGACTACATTGAACATGTACCAAAAGTTTTAAGGACCCAAATTAAAAATTCATGGATCAAATTGCACATTAGGCCAAAGTTCAAAAACTGTTTATGTTATTATCCCTTACACAAACATAGTTGATCTCACGAGATATGTAAGTCATCGATTGGATATTGAAATCGCAATAATTCATTTTTTTGATAAGTAAATAATTACTCTCGATAATCAAATGCACCATTTCTGAACAATGATCAAAGATCTGAAACTATTAGAATTAAAAAAAAAAAAAAAAAAGAGCTATTATACGGTCCATATTTCCACCTTCGAAACACCACATATGGAAACTCCAGGTGATATTGATATAATTACCAGAAAATCAAGACATCATATATTGCCCATATATTAAAATTATAGCAGCTTGATATAGTTCCCAAAAACATTTATAGCATTGAAAATATTGCAGAAGGCTACGATACCAAAGTGCACCAAGCTGTTTTATAGCGCATCTATCTGCCAAGAGATATTCGTCATACGCAGATTGCATACAATATTATAGCCCTTTGACATTTGGGCACCAAAATGCTCTACAATAAATTTGTCTCTCATATATTTTGATGTTATTTCTTTTCCCAAATCTTTTGTATATTGTCAAACTCACTTCATCAAAAGATGAGAATAAAATTAATTAAAGAAAAAATCAAAAGATTCAACTTATAAATTATTGGTAACTATATCAATACCACCCGGGAGTTTCCATAGATAACGTCTCAAAGGTGGAATTAGGATTTCACCGGCAGTGGACCGTACGACGACTCATTAAAAAAAAAGAGAAATGTATTTCACTACAAAATTTCAATGAGCGAAGTGATCGTAAGTAGATGTGAATGGCAAAGAAGCAATTGGACTCCGTTTGTTTCGCACAATTACAATAAGTTTATAACTTTTTTGGTAATTATCCTCGTAACTTGCGCCCTCTCGCGTCTTCTCCATGATTTCGCCCAGATGCTCTCAGCCCGTAATATAAAGCCCAAAAACTAAAAGCAATCTCTTGTATGGGCTTCTATTTCCTTACAATTTTTGGGAGGATCTGTTTAAAGCCCAATTTCCTAAAGTTTATTGCAAGTGCCCATGTCTCTAAGATCTTTCTTTTCGAGGTTCATCTTAAACTACATGAGTTGATAATAGTTCAATGCTGAATGAATTTCCATGTAAGCAAAGCGAAAAACTAAGAAGAAATTATTAACCCAGATATATGCTATATTTTTGTAAAATAGATCATGTAGGTGTGGACCGTGCGGCGTAAAGTAATAGCAAACCGATCACACGGTCACGACATGTGTGATCAACTATTATAAAGACGTGCTATGCTTTAATTAATTTCAACTAAACATAAAATTCGATAAATGATACCGTCTTAAAAGCCCTTGATTTTGGTGGAAGACAACCTTTTGTTTGGAACGATGTAATTAATGTACAATTGGGCTCTGTTTGTTTTGCTGAAGAAGCTAGATTGCAACATGGTGCAAAAGAAATAGTTGGTGTGTTTGAGGTGGTGGTGAGTAACGGAGAAGAGGAGGGTCTCGAGGGTGTAGAGGTTGCGCTGCTTGGAGCAGTAGGCAGTCTCGGTGGCGTGGGGGAAGGAGTAGTCGGAACCGAACCAGAATTCATCACCGACGTGGAGGATCTTGAAAAGGTCACCATGCGTGGTGAAGTCGCGGAGGGCGGAGAGAGGGTCCATTGGTGGAGTAGGAGACAGCAATTGAGAGAAGGTGCATAGTGTCCAAAGAACTCATTTATATTTAACGAAAAAACAAAGCTCGAATCCATTTCATGATTTGTGGATGGCTTGGGCTGGACTTTCACCATCACTTTCACGTCCCCGTCCATAACCCGATCCCTGAGCTCCCTCACTCACTTGACAAGCCGGTCCATGAAGCCATCCATTCTTCAAAGGCAATAATATAGAGAGAAAAAAAATGCTAAAAATGAACCTAAATATGAGTTGAGTATAGGTCGGGTAGGGTATGGATCGAGAAATTTGTATTGCACATAAATGGGTCAAAACAAGTTAAATTGATCAATTGGGTTGGACCATATATGACTCGACTCGAACCCTACTCGACCTATCCATTTGACGAGCCTAACCCAAGCGGTTAAATTGCGTACTCTCTATGTGCTTTAAGCTTCTTGGAGACATGCTCCGACCAAGCATCCTCTAACATCCAACAACAACATGTCGTAATGTCTTCTACATCAAATCGGACCACATCCCTACATTGAAACCAAGTGGGCTCGACAAGTTTCAGTGATGAAACGCAGAATGTTAATATTTTGTAGACAAGGTAGACAAATTTAATGAAAGCGCATCCACGATTTAATAACTATGCATAGAATAAAATTTATGACCTACATACCGTCCATTACTATGAGATAAATTAACTCCCATCCCTTGTTATTTTTCCCAATATCTATTCATATTGACCTTTCTCTAAAATTTAAGGGCATGCTTGCATCTGTCGATGTAGTGATTATCAAAACCACGGCAGAGCAAAATATCTAATCAAAACCCTTATTATCAAAGAAAAATATTTACTTATTCGCTTAATGTATACATTAAGATATATTTGATGTAATTCGTAATAAGTAGGTCGGTCGTAATTGGTATGTATAATCATATAGTGTTAGATTATTTCGGCTAATCCCCAGATTGGGTCGAGTATAGGTTGGGCCCGCCAATGAAAAGCCATCATGAAAAAATGTCCCTTGACTCAAGCCCATGTGTTCCTGTCTGGTCATCCGTTGGCCCCCCGGACCATCTCTTCCTTTCTATTCTATTTTTCTAATATAATGCAGAAAGTTTTTTCTTCATAATACGGTGTACTAAGCAATAAAAGTTGTGATATTATGAAAAAGAAAACTCGCCTTTTTCTTGGAAATTTTTTAATATTATATCATTTGTTTGCAACACATACAAGCAATTTTTGGCCCACCCTGATTACGAGTTAGTCTACTTAATAGGTTAAAATTTTGAAGTGGAAATTTAAGTAAATATTAACGGTTTGATTAGGATATTTAGGATTAGATACATTGGATAATATCCCGAATCACAAACCTCGGCCAAATAAGATTTTGACCCAAATAAGAAAAGATTGATATTTTCAGCGTACTATCGCCTTCATGCTATCTTAACAACTGGTCAAAAGCATCCAGGGCACTAATTAACAAGATTTTGTGAAATGCATTATTTCAACAACAGTTGTTGTTTCGCCAAAAAGTGTTCCCATCAATGAAAGATCCTTCACTGAAATTGATTCTTCAATTTTTATAAAGATAAGACAAGTTGGTGGCTATTCCAAACAGAAGTTTTAATGAATCACAAGGAATGGTGCTTCGTCGGAATTTAATCGGCGACAAAGTATAAAACACTTTGCCAATTTTAATTGATGACAAAGTGCGATGATAAAGATACAATGTCAGAATTTAATTATCAACAAAAATATCTGAAACTATGACTAAAGTATGGGAAGGGAGTTGAAAGATATTTAAATTGCAGAAAGTAAAGATAAAAGTAAAGAATATTGAATACTGTGTTTGATTGAGAGAGTTTTACGTGAATACACTTCAGATATTTATAGCCCAACAAATTGATAATCGCTTATGAGCGGTTATTATTTGAATATTTGCATGTAACTTCCTTGCCACAATCTTAGGCTTCATAACTCTCTTATAAACTGTTTTTACTTGAATCTTTTAGCGTAACTTCCTTGCCACAATCTCAGACTTCATAACATAATTCTTATCCAAAGCAACTTCAACTGTCTTCAACACTCATTTTGAATATTAATCATGTGGTTAAACTATTATCGATTAATCACCATTGTATATCGATAGCAGTGTTTAGTCACTAGTTTTTTTTATTACTAGATAATCACTGACACTACAAAAAAACTGAATTTTTGCCACGAAAATTTGCGACGAAAAAATTTTCGTTGCAAATTTGCAACAAATTTTCCAACGAAAAGTAAAATTCGTTGGAAATTTCCAACGAAAAAATTTTTTTAAATCAAAAATTGCTTGGAAATTTCCAATCGAAAAAAATTTCGTCAAATTTTTCCAACGAATTTTCCCAATTTCAATTTTCTGGGCAATTATTTCATTGTGTACATTTTTCATTGGAAAATTCGTTGGAAATTTCCAACGAATTCAAAAAAACCCGGTATTGTTCGGCATTTTTTATATTTGTTGAAAAATTCGTTGGAAATTTCCAACGAATTTCAATTTTCCGGGAAATTATTTCAGTGTGTACAATTTTCGTTGGAAAATTCGTTGGAAACTTCCAACGAATTTTTTTTCGTTAGAAATTTCCAACGAATTTTTCAACAAATTATAAAAAAACCCGGTATTGTTCGGCATTTTTTATATTCGTTGGAAATTTCCAACGAATTTCAATTTTCCGGGCAATTATTTCAGTGTGTACAATTTTCGTTGGAAAATTCGTTGGAAATTTCCAATGAATTTTCCAATGAATTCAAAAAAAAAAGGTATTGTTCGGCATTTTTTATATTCGTTAGAAATTTTGGAAATTTCCAACGAATTTTTCAACAAATTTCAATTTTCCGGGCAATTACTTCAGTGTGTACAATTTTCATTAGAAAATTCGTTGGAAATTTTCAACAAATTTTCCAACTTTTTCAATTTTCAATTATTTTAGTGTGTACAATTTTTTAGTTTGCAAATTTAGTGAGAAATTTCTCACAAATTTTGCAACGAAAACCCTCTTTCTTCCTTATTCAATATTTTCGCTCATTATTCCCATTCCAACTCTCAATTTCCATATTCATTCTCTCTCTCTCTCTCTCTCTCTCTCTCTCTCTCTCTCTCTCTCTCTCTCTCTCTCTCTCTCTCTCTCTCTCTCTCTCTCCTTCTCTCCTTCCTTCCCCACCTTCTCCCTCGGTCTCCCCCCATGGCCTCCTCCCTCCCCCCCTCCTCCCCGGCTCAGGCGCCATGGACACCAAGCCTCCGGCGCCCCCAAAGCCGACCAAGCCTCGTCGCCCGGGCAAACGGCGATGACGGACTTGTGACGGGCGGCGGCCCCAAAGCTGCTCCGCCCTAGCTGTTGTCTTCTTTGCTTCTTCCTCATCTTCTTGTTCTGGGAAGAACAAAAAGAGGCGCAACAGCCTCGCCGGCGACAAGCTCGGCCCTCGCCGGCCATGGAGAGGGCTATTTTTCGACCAAAAAAATTTTCGACCAAAAAAAAATGGATGGAAAAAAAAATTTCCACGATTTTTCGACCAAAACAAATTTGTTGTTTCCAACGAAAAAAAATTTGTCGGAAAAAAAAAAAATTCGTTTCCAACGAATTTAGCCACGAGTTTTTCAAATCGAATTTTCCAACGAAAAAAAAATTAAATCAAATTTCCAACGAAAATTGAAATTTTTCGTTGGAAAAATTCGAACTTATTAAAATTCGTTGGAAAATTCATTGAAATTTTATCCAACAAATTTTTCCAAATTTTTCGTTGGAAATTTCGTCGGAAAAAATATGTTTTTTTGTAGTGTGACCAATCATCTTTGCATAATAACAATTAGTCATCGATATAATTGTTACTCACTAACATTGGAATCAATCATCAACTAATCACTACCGCTTATCGATAGCAACATCTTGGCCATCAATATCTAGAAATCAATCGGCCTTTTCTTCTTGCCAATAATTCTATCCACAATCGACCAAACCCGACTCCCATTGACTCAGTTTGTTGATTATAGTTAAAAGTTGGTCATTTTTTTGGTGTAAACAGTTGTCAAAGGGTGATATGAATGTGTAAAGTTCTTCTATAGAAGGGAATTAGTCTCGCGTGGTCAAGGAGTGATGATTTTTAGGTGTTGCTTGTGGACAAATTCAGTGGTCTTAGATGGCCTATTTGAGATACACCGGCTAGAAATCATCTGTCTTGCCGCCCAGAAGATCAAATTATCCGCCACAAGTTTCCTTCCGTGCTCATCTTACCTTTAACTCAAAACACTTATCATGTCCTTCATACTTTCTATGAAAAATCGGATCAATTGCCTGAGGGAAATGTGTTTTCCAGAGGGCCAACTTGATCATTTGTCAGGTGTTATGTACATCTTGCACCATGTATTAGAAACTTGGACGCGTTAGACCTGAGGGTGTCGATCTTCTTCTTACTGAGTCTCTGTCGTCTTCTTCTAAAGCTGTATCTCAAGAACATTGTTCATGGAGGTCAAGATGCGAGACCTCACATTTGTCTCTCTCTCTCTCTCTCTCTCTCTCTCTCTCTCTCTCTCTCTCTCTCTCTCTTACAGAGTCGAACTGCGATGTGGGAACATGATCATCTGAGCTCCCCAGTCCCACACAAAACTCATTGACTTTTTCTCTGTTTTTGTCGGGGATTGCTTGCATGCACAATGCCAATAGAAACAAATACACGTGAAACCAAATCTGAAAAATGGAAGTCGTAAAAAGAAAAGAAGAGGAACATCAGTTGAACAAGAAGGGTTCCTACCATGCATAGTTTTCTTGGAGCATGTAGTCTTCCCATGTTGAGCGTAACTTGACTTTTGCAAATTTTATATTGTTATTTGCAATTCAATACGGTTCGAATGAGCACAGAGCAGGTTCGTTAGGGTCCTACACACGGTAGTTGGCAGTTTTTTCAGGTGGAGTCGGTCTTCGAATCATTGAGTCAATTTTGCGAAGATCGACACTTCTATGTCAAGCATAACCAGTGAAGGTTCCATGATCTATAGGTGTAGAAATTCAATATTAAAAGCACAACGGGCCAAGTGGAGACTACTTTCGTTGATGCGTAAGATAAGAAATTTGGCTTTTTTGGGAGGCATGTGGCCACTTGACCTTGATTTTTCATGACAAAAATATTGCAGTCAAATGTTACGGTCCTCTGGGTTCCTTTCTTCTGCACATGATGGACGGTAATCATTACCCAATTGCAATATCTATTCGTTTTTGCAGAAGACGGCAGCCGAATATTTTCAGATAACAAAGTAAAAACCTAAATCAACACAACCCATCATGTCGTATCATGGAGGGGAATATAAATGATTGAAAGAAATAAAAGAATTTCATGCAGCATATACTATACATCAGTATGATGAAGTAGACTAAAGAACATGCACAACCTGCACTCGAGATAAAAAGAAGAGAATCCGCTATTTATTATATACACCAACTAGCAAGTAGCAACTACCTTACATTGATTACACATGAAGTCAGGTTATGAGTGGAGCATATCTCTCAACCCCAATTGATAATGATGGGTGTGGACTGTTGGAAGGTTTGGGAGCCAGAAATCAGATCAGCAACATATAACTGCCAGCAGAGGGACTTTGTTAATCAACATGAACATAAGCTAGTTAGACGAGACGAGGAGAACTTGAGATTACAATAAGGTGGGCCTTGACAATAATGGAGATACCAAATCTTTGAGGGTAGCAAAAAATAATTAAAGAGTGAAAAGCATGTGAGGCGCCATGTGGACACGTGAGTCCATGAGTATTATGCGTACAAGAGGGCAGAAAATCTTTGCACATGAAGGGCGGCTTGTGCAGCATCCTTGTGGAAGCAAAACGATCGCCTTCTTATAATTATCATATACATGTATGGCTATTCCACTAGACTTATACAAGTACATATCTCTCTTCATACCGTCCATAAATTTGATTATCATCAGTCGTCCCACCAATCTTTGTTGTTTTAGTGGTGCCATAACCCAAGTTTTGTCATATCATATTCAGAACCTCTTGGCCGTCCGTGAGGCGTGGCTAAGCACCCTATGATCGCCATAGCAAGAAATAGATGGTACGGTAAAAAAATAGACGGGATTTTTGTACCTGCTTTGCAATTTATCGTCTCTGGATGCAGAAATGACGATGAACAGGTGCTGGAGCTCTTCTCCCTTTTAACCCCGGAGTCCTTGGTGCTATGAGACCGCCTCAGCCCTCACAAGTACCATATGTGAGGTTTGAAAATGTTTGAGAGAGAGTTGGGATAGGGGAGGGACCTTCAGCTCTATTTATAGAGTTTCCACCAGGCCCTCTCATAACGAGCTGGGCTCAACTCAGCCCATATAAGTCAAGCCCATATCAGACTGATTAAGATTCCTTATATCCAACATTATTAGACCAAGCCCATAAATAGTTAATTATAATCTCAATTAATATAGCCTACATACAGGAAAACTCTTACAGAACCTTGAATTTTTGAATTAATGTAGGCGTAATCTTTCTTCTTACACAAGCTCTGTTGGAATCAAGATGTGTTTATCAATGTAACCACCGGTGAGTATACATGTCAGAAGCCTTTTTGTAATGATAGTGTATGATCTAAGTGATCGAAACTGATAAAATCAGATGGTGCTGTGAATATTTTCCATATATATGTTTATACCGTTGGCTAATGATTTATATAGTCTATGATTCATTTTCGCTAGTAGCCTCTAAATTATGAGATATCTTGATTCAGTATGATAAGCCACATATATATATATATATATATATATATATATATATGCTTTTAACAAAACGGATGGATATGAATTAAAGTCCTATATCATGTGAAATCTCCCACTTATGATGGATCATGGGTTCATCATTATCATCCCCTGCGCAATAATATCGACCCACTACAACAGGCGGCTCAACAACACACTGTCTCATACATGTCACATGTATGCTCGAGCAAACGGCCTTCGATCCCACGTGATCTGCATCGACCATGTATTAATGTATGTACACTGCCCAGTGCTTTCAAAAGCATGCTCGTTGGTCTTGGTCCTCTTCAGTCTGGGAAAGCATTAAGCTGCTACGGATAGATATGGTTGATGACCATGATTTTTAAGCACATGACGAGGATCTTTTTGAAAATGGTCTCTCTGGAATTTTGTAAGAAGAAGCGAACAGATATTATATATAAGAAGTGGGACGCAAATAATGATGTATGTATTCTACTGATCATTAAGAAAATGTAAAGATGTAGCTATCATGTGAAACTATCACGGAATGGGTTTTACATGACTTTTTCCCTCTTTATATATTGATTCGGCTCTACTTGTATATGAGATCATTACAATTTTGTCAAAACATTTTTTTTATCTATGATTCATGACAATGCACGTCGTTTGATTTAGGATACAGTATGTACATATGAATGTGAAAATTCGTCATCAACCTCTTAGACATAGCAAAAGCAAAAAAAAAAAAAATACGCCTTCTTAAAGTTAGGATACCTCAACATAAACTCGTTGGCTAAGAAGGAACACTTAAACGTTACACCTACTTGTTCTTTATTCGCACTTAATTATGTAAGAAAAATTTATTTGATTCAAGTGGGGACAAGACAAAAAAAGAAGAAAAGAAATAGGGATCAATCAGTGAGTGCATACTTTGCCTTTTAATTGAGAGAGGCGTACACAATTTCTTGAGGATGTTGCTTTTCCTAATCTCTCATGATGATAAAATATAAAACGAAATATTTTCACCCTTCGGAGCGGCGCCGACTCAACCCATGACACTAAATCAATTATTATAAAGATGCCTCATAGTAAGCATGGAAGGAGGGACACATCACTTAGCTCGTAAGCGGAAGATTATAGTCCCGTTTCATTTAGCGTCCCACAAATTTAAGCTATTTTTATCGATCGTCGATCGTCGGTCGGTAAAGGAGAACGGGGCCCCAAGGGATCTCTATTGCCAAAGGAGATGAGAAAATGACGATTGGAGTTATCTCCCCAGGCGGTGTAGACCCTTTTTGAAGGGCTTAATCATCATCATCAAAGTATGTTTAGTTGCTTAGCTATGCCAAATGAGTTATCAAAGCTCCTCAAGTGGCAAGCTAAAAAGTGATCAGACTCTATCTATTATCTGCTCAAGCTACCAAAATGAGTTAGTTCTCATTGACAAATGGTTTCCAAATGAAGATTGAAAGAGTCCTAAGTGCGAAATTGCATCGAGCCAGGGGAAAGACGGTGGTCGTGTCGACGACTGAGGAAGCTTCTCATGTTCTTGTTACTCTTTCTTCACGGTGTGTCCATTTCGTCTCTGTTCTTTTCCTCTTTCTCTTTCCTTTGTCCCTTTTCGTTTAATGTAACACGTGGTCTTCCCCCTCCGTTGTTTTTCTGAGGTGGACCCTCGTTTCCGGTTCGCCTCTCTCCCCCTATATATATGCCCAACTCTCTCCTCTTCACTCCTCACTCCCTCTCTCTCTCTCTCTCTCTCTCTCTCTCTCTCTCTCTCTCAAATCCTCCATGACCAACCAAAAGCATTCGATATAACTTCGAACCCAACCAAAGACTCTCATCTTTCTTCTACCCAATTCGTGCACTCTCATCAAAGGCATGGCTCCAACTGCAGCAACCACATGGGTCTCTCCTCCAATCCCATCCAAGTCTTCTTCTTCTTCGCTTTCAGTTGAATTGGACTTGCACGGGCCCAGCAAAAAGCCCAGCAGAATCACTTGCTCTCTCCAAAGGCCCCCCAAGCTCCTCCTCCCCAACAAACCATTGACACTCCAACCGTCAAGAACCGCCGTTGCCGCTCCTCCCTCCACTTCAAAACCTCACGGCAAAGAGACTCCGGTGCAATGGAACTTGTTGCAGAAATTCGCGTCCGCAGCCTTAGACGCCATCGAGAACGCCCTCGTCTCCCACGAGCTCGAGCAGCCCCTCCCCAAGACGTCAGACCCACGGGTCCAAATCTCAGGCAACTTTGCCCCAGTGCCCGAGCAGCCCGTCTGCCACTCGCTTCCTGTGACTGGCAAGATCCCTGATTGCATCCAAGGCGTGTACGTGCGGAATGGGGCCAACCCGCTTTATCAGCCAGTTGCCGGCCACCACTTGTTCGATGGCGACGGCATGATCCACGCCGTCCATCTTGCTGATGGCTCTGCCAGCTACGCCTGCCGCTTCACCAAGACATACCGCTTTGTCCAGGAGCGGGCCCTCGGCCGTCCAATCTTCCCCAAAGCCATCGGCGAGCTCCATGGCCACTTCGGCATCGCCAGGCTCCTTCTCTTCTATGCTCGCGGGGCTTGCGGCCTCCTCGACCATGGCCATGGCATCGGTGTTGCCAACGCGGGCCTTGTGTACTTCAATGGCCGCCTGCTCGCCATGTCGGAGGACGACATGCCCTACCATGTCCGCATCACCGCTGCCAGTGACCTTGACACCATCGGCCGCTACGACTTCAGCAGCCAGCTGGACTCCATGATGATCGCCCACCCAAAGCTCGACCCTGTCTCAGGCGAGCTCTTCGCCCTCAGCTACGACGTTGTCCAGAAGCCCTACCTCAAGTACTTCCGCTTCTCGCCAGACGGGAGGAAGTCACCGGATATTGAGATTCCCCTCGCGGAGCCGACAATGATGCACGACTTCGCGATCACCGAGCAGTTTGTGGTGATCCCAGATCAGCAGGTGGTGTTCAAGCTGAACGAGATGGTCCGCGGCGGATCTCCAGTGATCTACGACAAGGCCAAAACGTCGAGGTTTGGAATCATGGACAAGTATGCGGACGACGCATCCGGAACCCAGTGGATCAACGTGCCAGATTGCTTCTGCTTCCACCTCTGGAACGCCTGGGAAGAGCCGGAGAGTGACGAAGTCGTCGTGATCGGCTCGTGCATGACGCCACCAGACTCAATCTTCAATGAGCAGGACGAGAGCCTGAAGAGCGTGTTGTCCGAGATCAGGCTCAATCTGAAGACTGGCGAGTCGATGCGGCGTCCGATCATAAGCAACGAGAGCGAGCAAGTGAATCTGGAGGCAGGAATGGTGAACCGGAACAGGCTCGGGAGGAAAACCCATTTCGCGTACCTGGCCCTGGCCGAGCCATGGCCGAAGGTGTCGGGGTTCGCGAAGGTGGACCTCGCGACGGGGCAGGTCCGCAAGTTCATGTACGGGGAGCAGAGGTACGGAGGCGAGCCCCTGTTCCTGCCGAGGGAGGCGAGTTCAGGGAGCGGAGAGGACGACGGATACGTGTTGGCGTTCGTGCACGACGAGAAGGAGTGGAGGTCGGAGCTACAGATCGTGAACGCCGTGACTTTGGAGCTGGAGGCGACAGTCCAGCTCCCGTCGCGAGTCCCCTACGGGTTCCACGGCACTTTCATCAGCGCCAAGGATTTGGCGCAGCAGGCTTGAGATCGAATTAAGATCAAAAGGAGGATTTCACAGAGGGATGATTTGCATATACGTCCCCGGGAATCTTCCTCACACACAGTCACGGAGTAACATCCATCTACTTTTGTGATGTTCTTCGAAACTTTGTCTTTTTCAAAATGGGTGAGAGAGAGAGATTTTGAGGAACCAAGCTCGTAGCTTTGAGAGTAGTTTTGGTAGGACTGAGAGCTCAGCTGGTTTCTGCTTATTCTTTCGCTTCTCTGTTCTTGTCTGTGCTTTTGTGTGTGTGTGTAATAATAACGTTTACAAGCAGATGGCCATATTTGTACATCTGTTTCATGTCTCGCTCTTATACTCTGTTCTGCTCTCCTCTCATTTCTTAGCTTATATATTCCCAGATTTCATTATTATTGCTAGCTAAGCCTTCGGTTATTTTTCTCATCGCGCTATTATTTTGCTTTCGGGATTTATCTCTCTGCCTCAAGGACGAGAAAATAATTGTATCTGTTGCACAATCAATTGCGAAGAAGAGTATGCGATGCTTGTGTCAATATTGAGTATGCCACTGGACACTGATCGTTACTAAAAGACTAATTTCGTGAGTAAGAGCAAAAACATTGATTTGATGGAAATAACCTATTTCTGAATTCTTTTATTCACATTTCACCGACCATGGGTGGGTATTCGTAGCATTGTGGGACCTATGTGGAGATTGATTTTCAGTTTTAACTCATGAAATAATGTGATATACACTTATTGAGAAGTTGATATTGATTGCCTATAATAAATAGTTAACTTTCAGTATATAGCCTTGATTTTAAACCAATTTCGTGCGTCCATATTTTTGTTTTTAAGCAAAACTCCTTCGTTGTGGGTACGACTTACTCATAGCCTTTTCTTTTACATAGCTCATCTCACTCACATCTTCTAGCTCATTATTTGGTCGTGGGAAAATATAATGGTCTTGCATGGTTTAGATGCACTCTTCAGTGTGTTGGTCCCATAAAATATCTTCTGAATACATTGAGGATTATGCCAAATGGAAGATGCCAATCAAACTTTTCTTGATCTGGACAAAAGCATGGTGAACTAACCCATCATGTTCCAATGAAAAAAAGGGAGGGCGTTTAGCTCCCTAAGTTTCCATGCGAAGACAGATCCTCCACACATGCAAAAACAGCCCGACAGTCACCAAAGTTTGTCTGATCTATCAAAAACAGAGGAATGAATTCGCTGCACGTACTATTGCCAATTAGATTAATCATACTAATACTTTGATTACACTAATTGATCATGACATGAAGCATTTAATGAATTCCTGTTGTTGGAGTGTGGTTCATACTCCTTATTCACTAGAAGATACGGGAATCTAGTTGGACGTAATTTTAGTTTAAAGATGAATCGGGTTAAAAATCTTGTATCTCGATTTTTTTTTTTATGTTTACTCTCTATGCTTTGTTATAATGCACTGAATCCTAACACATGTAAGACTTAATGCCTACTTTCGCAGATGACCTATTATATAGATCAAGATTGGGACAGGCATTTAATTTGAAGTATTAAGAAGGGCGAGCAAAGCGTGATTGGCGGGCATTCCAAAATGTTGGGTTTCATCCACTGCCAATGGGAAAGCGCAATGTCCTCCCCATACGAGCCAACATCGGAGTGGATTGATGGGTGGCATTGTGCTTTTCTTTTTGGAAAAGATTGATTTGTCCCCTTTTTCTTTTTTCCTCTTATCTTATTAAAAGTGCGCATGAATATCATTTTGTACCCAAAAATTATTTCTGAACAAAATGATTTTTTTTTATTTTTGGCCGAAAACAATTTCTGAGCATTTGAAGGTGTTTGATAAACTATCCAAAATTTCTATTTATAGAGTAGAAAAGAACATAAATAAATTTGGTAACTACAAACAAATTTCTTTTTATAAATAATATTTTAATAATATTTTGAATTGTTTATTTTTTTTTTTTCTATCCAGGCCATGACCGGTCGCGGCGATCGGTGGCTGGCCACCAGCCACAGCCCAGGGGGCCAGCGAGGGCGTCACACACCATTGGCCGCCGGTCGCCGGCGACCGACCACAACCCAAGAAGAGCAACATAAAAAGAAGAAAAGAAAAAAAAAAAAAAAAAAAAAAAGAATTCTCAAAATTGTGTCGAGAAACAAGAAGTAACTTTTTTTTACTTCTTATTTCTCTTCCAAAACTATTTCTCGGCACAAATATTTGCAAAAATGTGCCCGAAAATAAAAATTTTACCAAACGCATTTCTCTTCTCAAATTATTTCTAAAAAAAAAAACAGAAATTTTCATTGTTTGACACGTTGCCAAATGGGCCCTAAAAGTAGACATGGGTTTAGTAAGAAAAGTTTTCTTTTTGAAGATCGTCTTTGTGGCTATATCACATAGTGAATCGTATTTTATATGATTCTTGATGACCAAACTCAATTTACCAAATGATATGGTCAAATTGTAGATCAATGTACAAAGTAAGTGAGCCATGTTCAAGCCCAAATAAGAAACCACCACATCATTTTATAAGTGAGTTTCTTGTGTTAATATCTCAACTATTATTCTTCGACAAGCGCCTCGCTCCTAGGAAAACTTGAAGAATGCCCCCTTCTATTATTATCGACCATCTTGATGTATCGCTTTCAAAATGGTTTTAGATGGTTACTTTTTGAAATGATCTTGATGTGATTGAATTTTTAATGCAACACGTGTTGCAATCCTTTTGGCCCAATCGTAACGATGAATAGTGAGTTTTGAAAATCTATTCCACCAAACAGAGTGATTCTTTTCCTTTCTTTCGGTTCAATGGACCAACATCCATTTCTTGATTTTCTCTCTTTTCCTCGAAAAGTGGTCTACAGAACGTAATTATGGCCCCCAAGTGATTGATGGTAAACAAGCTATACATCAAAAGATCATTCCATTACAAATATAATGCACCTCGCTTTGTGCTTGTCCTTTCTTGGGGGGATCTCAAAGATTGTAACTCCCCTCTGTGGTGATCAACACTGGGCATTTGAGAGTCGATTCAAAAGGGTCGATCATCTTCAGCCATCCACAGATTCTTCCCCACTACTCACCATGAAACTTCTTTTGCTCAGAACCCACATCTTTCAAGTTGCATCCTCGTGGGGTCAATACCAACACTTAAGGCTTCCATTAATGGGGAGGTTCCTAGAAGACATTGACGTTAGGTGTCTGGTTGGTGAAGTTGAGGAATCACCTGCATAATTCTTTAAACCAAAAGTGGAATATCCCTCTCCATCCAAGCCAGCAATCGCCATCACCCACTTCCCTAATATAGCGGTAGGTGGTTAATGGTGGCCCCTTCTTTTTTGGTTTTGTAATCTTGGTAGCAACAAGTGTTGTTGTTCCTTTTCTAGTGAAGCTCTGTAGCATTCTTGCAGTTGTAACCGGACATCATTGTTATTTTCCGAGGAAACAGTGTACCACAGCTCCTTCTTTTCTTTCACTTTATGTTGGTTTGCTTAGATCGTTCATGTGTGCTTGATCGAAAGATGGAGAGAAGACAGCTACCCCAATGCTTCTTCGACCTTTTTCTTAAGAAAAGACAAGATCAGAAGAAATTTGTAGGAAAAGGACCTGTTAAAGAAATGGAAAGGCGTTTGACATTGGTGTTTCTGCTGCTAATCCGAGTATCCTAGACCCTAGGGTTTTACTTTGCACGCATAGCATATGATAAACATGGATAATCATAACTTGAGCACGACCAACTAAGAGATGTGGCAAAATCCAAATATAGTCATATTCAGATGAATAACTTGTCAAAATTCGGGAAAAAGTTACTTCAAAAATGTATGATTTCCTAGATCATCTAGTAAATACGCGCGCTTTTTAGCCTTAACTTTCTAATTATGTTGATTTATACATATCGAATGTACATAATCTACTTGATCGACCGAATCCAGAGGCATAAAATCTCAAACTTCTCTCTTTTTGTATACTCCAAAACTCTTTCTAACTCTCTTTAGAATGAGAAATTCCCGTGGCAACCACGTGAAAGATAAAACTTTTATGAAGAAAATGGGAACCCAAATCCAAAAGAAAGCTGTATAATGATACATATAAAACGGGGGAGGAGGGGAGGAGGAGGGGTAGATGCATCTTGTGGTGCTCAAATTGGCAAGTGTCCACACACATTCAATTATTACAGGAGACTTCTAAGTTGATTTTGGTTGGATAATTGCCTAGGTTGTCCACGTGCGATTCAATAGGGTCAAAAGCAACAGGAGGGGAAAGAGGAAGAGGGAGAGGAAATACAACATAAAATATATAGAAGGGAATGAAACGATCGACGAGGCTAAACAATCCATGGACCGTGATGAGCCAGATGATGCAATATATGCAGATAAAAATGAATAAAAGATAAAATAAGGCGATTATTCATCAATCAATCTGCTCTAAGAAGTGCAAGAAACCAATCAAACCTACTCAAAGCAACCAATTCACCATGTTTCCTAAGGGCTTAAACAAACAAGCTTTGACCTTTTCGAACGATTTGCATGCCAATTGAGAAGCATCATCTGTCTGCACTTCACTGGTCCAAGCTACAGATGGATTTTCCTTTCCACACAAGTAATTGTTTTTGAAGATCCGACAACTACAAATACCAAGCTCTGTAACCTAAGCTAGTGTCCCTTCGTGCAAGTGAAGAGATGAGTCTCCATTGGTTCGCATGGAGTTCACGAAATATGGTAGGTAGATCTATTTGCCTTGACGCTACTGGATTCCTGAAAAGTTTCCCAAGCACAGCTGGCTTTACCCAATAATCACCCAACACTAGTAACATAATTGACATATAGTACTCTCCATGTAAGAGATTGACAATCTTTACAGGATTAATACCACAAAAAAACTTCACAAAAAAACTCCAAACTGATATGTATATGATAAATTCACCTTAAATTAATTTTTTGACTACTAAAAATCCAAACTAATACACATGAGATAAATATACCCCAAATTAATTTTTTGATCATCAAAAACCTCAAATTGGTACATTTGTGATAAATTTATCATCTGTTAGTTTCCGTTAAATTGGATTAATACCTTAAAAAATCACAAACCGGTACACATGTTACAAACGGAGGATAAAACCCAAAATTAGTACATCGTGTCATTTAACAAAGCAATTTAACAGTAAAATTTAACGAAAATTAACGGAGGATAAATTCATCACCGGTGTACCAGTTTAAAGTTTTTGGTGGTCAAAAAATTAGTTTAGGATAAATTTGTCACAAATATACCAGTTTAAGAATTTTTGTGGTATTAACCCATCTGTATATATACCAGTTGTGACGTATGCCTCTTGAAAGCTGATGATTTTTAGGGTGCATTAGTTTCACAGAAGATGAGTGATTTAGAAAATATTTTCCTAAAAATAATTAATTTTATCTTTAATAAATATAAATGAATGAAAAATATTTTAATCGTCCACGAAAATATTTGGATAAAAATTATTGGCGATAATGAAAATATTTTCTATCGACTAATTATTTAAAACGATATAGGTGATCATTTTTATGAAATTGCTTTCCAAGTCATTCATTTTCACAAAACAAACAAAGCACTAGTATCTACTTTTTTAGGCCAATGATATTTGCATGCAACAAAATATCAAATTCTTCCATTTTCTTCCACACTCAACATTTCTCTTCTAACGTACAAAATTGGAATATTTCTACTTGATCAGTCTGCATAGGTTCGCCCTAGTCACCGCATGGATATGTGGATCACAAACATTAACCCCCCGTGGTGATGCAGCAGAAACTAGGATAAACACGAATAGTCTAATCGGCTTACACAATCGCTTTTTTGAATCTTCAAAATTATTACAACCCGGGTAACATGGATAATATGAATATGAAATGGTATGACTTGAAAACGGTGAACCACTAAACTATCCTTAGGCTGTTAACGAACATTTTTGTCTTCTTTTACTAGGAAACCACTTTCGTGTGTAGAATCTCAAGCAGGCGCGCCAAAAGACTCACAGGTCACTTGATAATATGTGAAATTGAATTGATGTCGTACGCCTAAATCACGACCGAGCACCACACAAATTACCGAGTCAATGGTATGGACTCGTTTACACTAAACCTTGCAAACTCAGAAGGAATCACAATGCTCAACATCTACCCAATGGAGTGTTGCCTCCATGGTTGGGTGCTTCTTCGACCGCACAGCCGGTGCGAGTTCAAATCCCTCCCAAGGCAATGCCCTGATCACATCTGAGCGTGGGGGAGGTGGTAACCTCATGCTTTTGGAAGGAGTTTGTCTGCCACAACCGACGCAAATAAGGAGTAAGGACCGTGCAAATTTCCCTCTCCGTTATCAAGAAAAAGAAAATAGGAGTTCCTTTCGTTTCCTCTAAGAGTATTCTTCATGAACTTCCAACAGGAATATGGAAAAGTCTTTAGCCGGATTTGCGGGGAATTTAGGTCGTTTGAACAAAAGTTGTGATCTGAAAAGAGAGGAGCATGGACACCCACGCCTTACCCACTAGAACTGGTGGCCAGGAATCTCCCCAGAATTTCAGGTGAATGTAAGCAACTTCCAGGAACTTAATCTGCAGGTTCTACTCTCTCACAAAGTTACATTGGCTTTTCAAACAATGGTAGGCCAACGTCTGCCTCCATCCGTCACCCAAGGGCTTCGTCAATCTGATCTTTATCATCAGAGAAACCAAGTAGAAAGGTGGGCAGAATAATTGGAAAATCATGAAAACCATATGAGCGAACATAAGCAATTTTGGCGCTGCAACGGACCACTTTCCTGAAGACGACGAAATTGATAGATCAGTGATGTTTGACTACGAAAGAGGTCGTTGAACAGGTTTCCCAAGAAGCTACAGAGAAAATGCGACGCTGACGCTCCTCTTGCACTCCTTTTAGAGACTGAATTGGACCCTAGTCTCGGAAAGAAACAAGAATGGATTAATCAAGTTAACCATTGGACAGGCAACTGCATATTTTCCAGACAATGTACCAAAAGAAAACAATACAATATGCGCTCCGCCATTTTCGCCCACAACTGAAGTTGGCCCACGAACCCACAAACTACGTTGGGCAGCTGCTTTCCATCAATCCAATCTGCAGCACACTCAAAAACATAAAGAGTCGCTGGATCAACCACAGAAGGTAGCTGCTGACTTGCCGACCCTCCACGGGTAAAATGACAAAGGGAGTTGGATCAACAGTTCGAATCCAACAAATGAGTAGCAACATGGAACCTAATCCAGAGGTGGAGTACCACAAATATGCGTAGTATACGTCATAGCGTGTAGTGTCTGGAGCTCTCGACTTCCTTCAGCAGGACATGTATGCTACAGGAACTTCTAGCACTAAGAAAATGACTAGTGTTCTGGCCTCACCAATTCTTTACCATCAAACAAATGATCGAGGCGCAACAGCCACCTAGAAGCATTTATTTAACAGGGACAGCAGTACATGTCTGCCCAAGAGAAGGAGAAGTTACATCAAGCATTTATGACACATGATAAAGAGCAGAATCTAACAAGTTCAAAGTGAACTAGAACGATTTCGTATTTCATAACAAGCACAGACCTCTGCAATTTCCGCAATAGAACAGCAGCATAGCACTAGAAACAGATAGAAGCAGCTCAAAAAATGGACAATGCACATGTTTCTCACTTGAATTCAAAGTAAAGACATGTTTTTTACATCATAAAATATTAAAAATTGATTAACTAGACACTATGAATGCACTCCGAAACTGAATTACCACTGAATCTGTGCATCTGACAGTTGGATAGGCATTGAAACACCTTTCTGTACATCTGATGCATCTCAAATTGTGAAAATACTGTGGCACAAGCCTCTGACCTCATCTTAAGTATATGTTTTCCATTGCCAAGATTATAATTTCAGTACAAACACCATGGTAAATCATCAATTGATCCCCATGCTCAAAAAAAATCTAATAACACTAAAAATCGTAACGGAAAATTGCATCGACTATATTTGAACGGCAACCGCCATGCTGGAAAGAGATTTTTGGACTATACTGATTGATTCCGGAAGGAAATCCTTCAATAGTCTTGAAGAATTGCAGCATTAGCTACATCATACCAACAAAGGACATAAGCTACACGTAACCCTTCAATCTTCCTCCATGGGCACTTCAGGAATGTCAAATCTGTCTTCATCAATGGTCTTATTAATCACTGATACTGGGGTAGGTATTCAAAAGTCAAGGAAGAACAGAATCCTAAATACTCATCACAAACGCCATGGCCAAGGAGACAGTTTTGTAACAAAACATAAACTCTCAGTGATGTACCTAGCTAATTTTATTGGCTATCACGCATGAATCAAGTTCAATAAGGAGAAAACGGCAAAACTATCACCAATATCATCATAGATCACACTAAGAAAAAATAAAAGGGAAAAATGGAAAAAAGAAGGGCTTCATCCAACAAGAAGGATATATATCATCATAGGGTCATCTTTCTCTCCACGATTGCGACTATTGATCAACTCCCTACTGATTTCAGGAGTAACCTGCAGTCAAAGGATCAAAATGATCAACTACACCGTGCTTTGGATGAAGACAACCTTTTCTTTTTTTGGTCGTGGAAGACAACCTATTAAAGCGCTAAAGAAGTTCTTACCAAATAATGTCTCTGCTTTTCAAGCAGCCTCCTCAGGTTATCTTTATCTTCCTTCCGCAGTTCATTTTTGTACCTGCGTTTTTAACAATACAATGTCGAACGCAGAAAGAAGATAGAGACAACTTACAGGGATAAACAACATGACAACCACAGAATACCCAAATATTGCCGGACTTGTCATCTCTATTAAGAACTAAAACCACAGCAAAACTAACCCTCTCTCTCTCTCTCTCTCTCTCTCTCTCTCTCTCTTTACTATGTTTGTCATGCACATGGACAAGTGTCTGCTCTTGCACAAGTGAGTGTGAGGTGTGATTCTTCAGGTGCAGGTGCTGGTGTCAGTAATGATTTAGGAACAAGCCCAACAAAGAGAAGTAGAGGAGTATACATGGAATGTCCCCCCAACCAAAGGACGGCAAAGACGATAACAGGTTAATCTTATAAGGCATCTAAAGAAAGTGTTGCGAAAGCCAAGTGATCGAACAATAAATTTGATAGAACAAGAAAACAAATCAGACACTAGAGTTACATAGTTCGGTCGTGGTGACCCACGTCCATGAGGAGAGCATCACGGAATTTCACTATAGATCAAGCAATACAACGGAGATTACAACCACACTCGAGTCACTCAAAGACTCTAAATATTTCCCAAGCCCCAATTACATCAAATAACTCACGCAGTGCTTAGCCCAACAATTCCTCACGAAATAATCTCTCAATCTCACGAAGGAATTACACACAAATCTTAACACAAGATTTTCACGACTTGAACACTTAAATTCTTGGATGTAATTTGTCGAAAAAAGACCCGCAATTGCCAAGCACTCGTTTAAACGGCGCTTCACTACTCCATCATCTATTGGCCAAGTTCAAGTATATATATTTCCAAAGGGACATCCATTGGCCGAATTCAATAAGGAATGCAAATCCGTGAGACACGGTCAACCCAAAGTCCAAGTTGGACTTTCCTCAATTTCCTAATCTCCTCAGCCAAATCCAATAAAGTAGAGAATAATTCCGTATATTTTATTTCTTCTTTCTCCGATCCATTGTTGAACAAGTCATTGTCTATCTCAATGTCCACGTTGGCCTTTCTGATGCTTGGCCGAAGAATCTAAGTAACAATTTGGTCAACAAGTCACGGGTCCGGTTTCTTTCACAAGATTAATAATTAATCTTGGGTTGGGTTTCGCCTATCAGGCTCAAACTTGAGACATATTTCAATAGAAAGAACTGGACAACAATGTATAAGAACAAACAGCCATACTCACCTTTGGACAAAGGCAAGAAGTGACTGGTGCCATATGACAGGCATTATCCTCGAGTCATCCAAGAATCTCATAAAATGAGCAACCAAAGCATCGACAACACGGTATGGCAATCCATATTTCTTGTCAAGGAGAAGCTTTATAAAATAACTGCAACAAGATACAGAACAGGTAAATCTTGAAATGTGATAAAAAATTATTGGAGCTCCCAAGAAAAGCTAATCCACAAAAGCATTTCATGAACTTTTCCACTTCTACATATCTTTAACACATAGTGACATTCTGCAAATCAGAACAATAAATTTAGTTCCACAAAGTGCGATGCTGGCTTGTTCTTCTTTGACCAAGCAAGAAAATCTGAGATAATTTCAACCACAGTAACACACAGGTAATAACTAAAGGAGATAGGCCTAAAGGTGATTCTCCTCAAATATACCAACTCCGAAAAGTTTTAACTTTCGAGCATATCTAGTGTATTTGCTAGTAACAACCGCAATTTCAACCAGGTCCTTCATTATAAAAAAGAACCAAGGCAATTACATATCCTGCCTGGTCAATCTACTCAATAAATTATGAACTATATCATGCCTCTACTAGCACGAAATTGGATAAGAAAGACATGAAGCCCTTGTAGTAACACATCTACTTTCTCCACCATTCTGACCTCACAACATTCTGAGATCAGCTTTAAAAAATGGTTGAACAAGTCATATAACAGTCTTTTTTTAATCAACCACATAATTAATGACCCAGACATGCAGAGAGAGGATGGTCCAGGGATATGATACATTTGGGTGGACTAATGGCAGCGCAGAAAACTAATGGAGCACAATTTGATCAACAACCTCGCTAGTTGAAACTTTTACATCTACATCAAGTTTGATCTTTCAGTTAGAGCTTAACATGTTCATAAGTCAACATACCTGAGATTCTGGCTCAACTACTACTAACTCAACGTGCTATTAGAAAAGCAAGTCTATCTTGAAAGACATGGATGTTAAGTGAAATGGATCCGAGAGCTCAAGAGCTTGTGGATGTCTCACCGGATCAAGTACTACTATATTAGAACTTTGACTACAATATCATCAAGTGTTATTTTACGGATAGAGTTACTGATCTAAGTATAATATACATAAGCTCAGATTACATTGATTAACCATGTTTCATGCATTCAGCTATTTAAACAAGGGGAAAACTGTACCTCGTGGTGCCACAATAATCCATCTCTGCAAGTTTCAATAGAGCAACACTGCAAATCCAATTAAAGGTTTAGTCAGACCTAACACCTAAAAGAACAAGTGAAAGTGCTAAAATAAGAGCGCATTGAGTTTTACAAACACGTAGACTATCCGCGCAGATATACCTTACAAGAAGATAGAACAATATACCCATACAGTTTCGATTCAAATGGAAGAACGTGCGAACCCTTGAAGAGACACGGTCACCAACTTTAACTACGAGGATCATTTACCAAACAACTAACTGTGCAACTGTTCTTCCCCTTACTCCAGCATATCAGAGTTGAAAATTTCCACGCAGAATTGTTGGGAGGGGAAGAAGATCAAATAGAATAACCCATCCTTAGAACTCCAATAGAGGTCACCACTGATGACAGCCTATAATTCCAAAATAAGCAATTGCACCACGAAACGTGACCATGCTACAAAACAGCCTTTACAAGTCTGATAAAAAATGCCACAACCAAAATACTCATTTGCTTGTGCAGTGTGTGGCAGTTGGCGGACACTTTGGCATTCTCATTCCCAACAACATACTATATAAGTACATCGCCACTAGCTATGATGTTACACGAATTATAATAGTCAAATACCTTGAATGAAGCATTGGGATAGACACTTTCTGAAGTATGCTCCCCAAAATGACAGCTTCTCTTAGACTACATGTCCCTGACTGCACAAGTTATTCCTTTGTCAGTGAAGAATGGTGTTTGACGCAAAATAGGCGAAGCATGATGAAGGACTCTCTATTAATATATCATAGAAAAATAATAAAGAACTCTATCTCTATAGCAAGTAGCAACATTGTCGATAGAGCAAGCGAGCAGTACATGCAATAATGCTTAGAGAGTGAGTCAAAACTGACTTCAATGAATTAATTACATTAGAACACAAGTAAGCTTTGGTAGAATATTAAGCAAACGTAAAAACCAAGGAAAAAGCCGAGGATGGGAACATGAGTGAGAGATTCTATCTTCACATACCTCACACAATGGAAACAATATTCCCTTGTTGAATGCAGCAGGTTTGTAGAGGGACTTCTTTAGAGATTGAAATAAAGCAAAATGCAGTCTCTTATTCTTCCGGATGTCTTCCCTCACTCGAGGAAGCAAGACGAGCTTGTAAAACCGCTCTGCCTTCCTAGCACCCAAATTGGAAGCAAAAATTCTGGTGGCCTGATACATGGCATTCGGGGACCATTTCTCGGGCTCAGTGAGGTAAAGAACCTCCTCCCACATCTGTGTCGAGGGGATGTGCTTAAAAGCTTTAGGCATCTTTCCTGCTGTATATTTGCTAAGGTACTCACCAACTCTGCACATTGTGTAAGCAGAATTCATCCATTGCGTCCCTTGCGAGACCCCGCATATATAGTCAGGGTACAGATTCAAAATAAACGAAATCTAGGCGCGCGATTAGTTACCCCTTATACAAATTGATGATGGAGTTATCCAACTTAGGTAGCGGTCGAGCTTCTGCAGCATTGAAACAACTCTTTAGAACCAAACATACTCAATTAAGTCGGTGATTCGTCGAACACAGAACAAATTACAGAAATTGAAAAGAACCTGAAGCAACGGTGGCATCCTTTTCCTTAATTTTCTCCACAATAAGGTCAGCGAGAGTGCGTTGGGGACCGGCACCCTGCGTCAAGAAAGCCTCGAGCAGCTTCTCGTCGTCTTCGTCAATCTCCTCCTAAAAAAATCCAAAGGGATCAAATTTTCCCAACATTCAAGTTCGAATTTTTTTACGATGAAAAAGAAGCAAGCAGAATTCGCATCGAACGCACATCATAACTGCCGAACTGACTCTGAGTCTCGGAGAAACCAGCAAAATCGTCGACGTCCTCCTCCTCCTCTCCTTCCGCAAACTGGCCCTGACCTTCCAAGAACTTCCGGGAGAAGCTAGGGTTGTGCTGCTCATCGGCCTCGTCCTGGACCTCCTTCTGCTGAAGCAGAGCCTCCTTCAGTATCTTCGAGCTTATGCCGGAGGAGATGAGCTTCTCCTCTTTCTGGTGCTTCTTCGCGGGCTTCGACTGCTTCTTCGACGAGACGACGGTTTCGTTGTCGTCGTCGTCGGCGAGAAAGGGTTGTGGATTCTGATGCCTCGATCTCTTCTTGGCCATCGCAGCAGGAGGAAGGAGGAGGTGTGTCGGTGGTCGGAGCTGGTTTTCTGGAGCAGAACGTTGGCGGCAACGGACGCAGAAGAAAACCCTAAACCCCGACTGGGGATTGGTGGCGCGTGACATTTGGGTTGGGCTCACTTTCATGGGCCTTTTTTTTGTTGGGCTTGCGGAGGGAATAGTACGAGATGCGACGAAAATTTGAGAAAAGCACCGAAAAAGTCATAAACCTATTATATTTATACCAATTCAGTCACAAATCTTTCAATTGGATCAAATTAGTCCTAAACCTTTTCACATTGGTACCAATTCAGTCCATCCGGTCAATTTAGGCCGGAAATCGCTAACGTGGATACCGGCGGTACTATGTGACACAACCTATGCTAACATGGATATTTTAAATAATTTTTCAAATTTTTTATTTATTTTTTCTTTTATTTTCCCTTTTCTTTCTTTTCTTTTTTCCTTTCCTTTTTTTTTCTTTCCTTCTTCTTCCCTCCATTGGTCAAGTGGCCTCCGCAATGATTGACAGAGGCCGTTGGCGGCCAGTGAGGGCGAGGGCCAGGATGCACTTGCTGACCACAGGGGAGGCCCGCTTTTGGCGAGGGCCTGCGAACGCCAGGACGCCCTCGCCCTCTCCAGCCACTGGCAGCTTCTGCCTGTCACTATGGAGGCTGGCGACCGATGAAGGGAAGAGGAAGGAAAAAAGAAAAAGAAAGAAAAGAAAAGGAAAAATAATAAAAAATTCGAAAAATTATTTAAAAATGTCTACGTTAGCACCGGTCATGCCACGTAAGACTACCGACGTCCATGTTAGCGATTTTCAGCTTAAATTGGCCAAACAGACTGAATTGGTATCAATATAAAAAGATTTAGGACTACATTAATCCAATTAAAAGGTTTAAGACTAAATTAATACCAATACAATAAATTTAGGATTTTTTTTTGTACTTTTCTCATGAAAATTTAGAACATGAATAATAACCATTCTGTTCTCAAGCTCAAGAAATAATTTTTTTATATCTATTTCGTGGACAAACTTCTGAGCAGAAAGTAATAATTGATAACAACATAAAATTTCCATTATCAATAACAATGATAGCATCAATGTCGAATTCATACGCCGATGAGCAATGATGATGGGCAAGCGACAACGACGAGGGCAAGCTCTAATAAGAATTGTTATTTATGTTTCCGTTCCAAAAATAAAAAAGTTTCTACTTCTTATTTTTATTTCAAACATATTTCCGAGCTAAAAAATTTTTCCACAAAATGAAAAATGAAACTATTTTGTGAAACTAATTTTTATTCCAAATCTATTTCCAAGAACAAAAGAATTAAAAATTAAAAAAAAAAACAGAATGGCAAGTAGAATTTCTCTTTATTTTTAAATTTGTCTCTTTTCGTTTTTCTTTCTTTAAATGAAAAACCCTAAACTTGATTTTCTTTTATACTATCTAGGAAAAGTGACGGTAGCAAAATTATAAGCCATGCTCGCACTCACATAAGCTAACACATGATCAGAATTTTTTTTTTGGTAAGGTAAGAGTTAATATTAGCTTTACAAACACAATGTACAACAAGGATCCGAACACAAAAACCCCGAACTTGTAGAGACAAAGACAGGTGTCCCAACTAGTACAAAGGTGTACGGACTAGTCAAAAAACCAGCAACGCAAGGGTTGCAACCCAAGGCTAAACAATAGCCAACAACAAAAACCAAGGCTACAACACCTCAGGAAGATAACACAAATAAAGTAGGCTATATGCCCCAATTAGATTGGATCCTTCTGTAACACATGATCAGAATTTAGCAATTATTATAACGTAGAAAACGAATAATGACCTTTTTAACCCGCTATTACCTCTACACGACAGGCCGTGGCTGTCGTAAACCAAAGTCACTAAAAACATGGGGACCTTTCAAAAATTTTACAGACTTCAAGTTTGAATCGCAATTTACGGTCTTCATGCACATATTGTCTTCCCAGTTAGCTCATGAAAGTGTGAAGGAAAAAATTGGAGTTGCACAGTATCAGCCACCGAAACATCGTCCTGTTCTTTGTTTGGGCCACTTCCATGTGTGGTGTCCGGATAACATATGATTATCAAAAACATAATCATCTAACGACCCGTAGTAATGTTCTCTCAAGAGTTAAAGATCGGCCATTGTCAGTGCCGTCAAGCGTACAAATTGAAACAAAGTAACGAAACCACTTTCCCATGATTGTTTCAGTAGCCCAAGCGACACGGAGAGTGTCCATTGGATAATGAAACAATCTGCAACACTGCTTACGGTTAAGATTCAACTTTCTTATCTTCTGTTCGTACTTTTCTTTGTCAGGCCCTTTACCTGTATAAATTCTTCCAAGATTAAAAGGCCACCAAGATTAAAAGGCCAAAATGACAGTAAACTCGTGTCTCACGAAGAACTACATTTACCCTTACCGGTGATTACAAATAACAACCTGAGGTAGAGGTCTTTCTCCGTCCAGAGAACCTCTTTGTCAGTAGAGTCGTCTTCATTCAAAATTGCAGCAACTCTTCTATCATTCATACATACTGCTTCCAGGAGGATGCCAAAGTCTTCATCTGACGTCCTTCGATGAAAAGCCATATTCAAATTGGTATCTTTTATGAGGAATACATCTAACCATAGAGATAAAAAAAAAACTGGTGACAAATTACAGCAAGAAATGGAGCAATGCAACTCAACATCATGCTCAAAAAGATCCAGTCATTAGAATTATTCCCAACTCCATCATGGAAGTGCACACACACGCATTGCATAGTCACGAGTGTGTTTGTATGCATGTGCAAGAAGATGTGTTTTCTTATTATGATCTTGTTTAGGGAGCTAACTAGTTTCCATGAAACAAAAAACCCAAAAGACGTAATGTGAAGCACTAAACAAAGAATATTTGCTACAAAGGCCTTAATATGATTACTTCTTCCCAGAGATGAAGCTAGCAAAGTGTATCCAAAATTATGCCAATCAACGATAAATGCTGAACGCCTTATCCAGCTGACCCATGTGACAGCAGTCCCGGTTGGGACTGAAGGTGGATTCTGTAAAAGCCAATCATACAATAAGTTCAAAAACGGCTCTATCGAGCAGCAATTTAACAGAATAGCTCACCAATTACAAATGCAATATGGCTTGCAACAGAAGCATTTGCAAAAGCACCGAAGATTCTCAGATATGGGTTGCCAAATAAGCAATTTACACATGGGAGACTTACAGCCCAACTAAGACCAAATCTAATTTTTTCTCTTTAAAAAAAATTGAAACTCACCTGCACAAGAAAAACATCAGGAGCAGGTACTTTGATGAATAAAAACCAAAGAAGCATGATAAACTGATATATCCGCTTAATCACAGTCATCAATGGATGCAATATCTTTGGCCAACCCTGTATAACTCTCGGCCATTGCACCTGGAACCAGAAAGAATATACAATCAATGACTCCATCATAAGTAGTATGATTTTGTCATTACTTCCTCATAGGAAGCAGGTATTTGGTATCAGCATATATTTTGGTATCAGCATATAGAAATAAACTCCAACATGTACCGTGGTATGGATTTGAATAGACTTGTGCTCTGGAATTGCCTTATGCAGCTCAGAACCTGCCCATTAAGAAAAGATTACTCTAAACAGATTCTTTTAAAAAAAAACCAAATTAAAGATGGATATTCTTACTCATTGAAACAAAACCTAAGCACAGTACAATAGATCAGTCCAACATATGATCATGTACCCATGTAAGCAAACTCTAGAAATTGTTCTTTTCAATCACGTCAATTGTGCATATTTAACTTCTTTTCTTCCAATTTCATATTCATGAGCTAAATGGGCATTTCCTTTTTGGATGAACTTGTTGAAATGAAGCTCAAAGAAAGCGCATTCGTTTCAATTGGGTAAGAAATCGCCACACGATGTACCAAATAAGAAAATATCTATCTGAATGCACCCTGAATAATATTCTACGCTGCTGAAAAAAAAATTGAACTGTCATACTCGACGTCCTCGAGTACTGTACTATTCTTCAATAACACCCTGGGTTAGCATACTGACAATGCAGATACTTTTCAAAATGAGCATGGAGTTATCTTCAGATAGACCAAGAACCAAACTCTTGAGCTACCAGTATCGTCATAGCCATCAACAGAAGAAGCCTACCTCCATACGCAACAACATCGACTTCCAAAGATGCCTGCAAAACACCTAACTCACAAATGAATAGTGCAAAAATCAGACACTGGAACGTAAGAAATTGAGCAAGCAGAGATGAGCAGACATTCCAAATGACACTAAAGAATCAGATGGCATCACCTCACACAGTCAAGCAGCGTTATGAAATTGGAATACCACTAAAGAATCAGAACGGCATCTAGAGAAGTTTTAAGCATGCTGATTCTTCTTTCCCGTAATAAGAAATTAAAAACTACTACTTTTGGTATTAAAGGAGTGGAACCATCATCTATGTTCTAGCATTATGACTAGCCAATTTGAAGTTCAAGTGCATGCCACAATACTTAGGTGGAAGAAGGTATAGGAACTAAAACGTTTCCTAAGAAATGTTGTGCAGGAAAAAAGGAATGTAACAAACAGCCACAAAAAAGGAGAAATAATGAGCACCCAGAAAATTGAAAAGAAAGATGAAATACTTGAAAAATATCTTGGTGAAACCTCCCATGCAATCAACACCAAAGACCATGAAACTTTGTACACCATTAACCCTAGACTGATTGAAAACACATTGGCATATCCCCTACCTATGCTTTTTGCAAATAATATGTGGTCAACGAATAGCTCCAAATGGGATAAATGAGCCTTATAACGAAGACCGAGAGTTCGTCTTCTCTCTTGCATTTTACGGAAGAAGGTAAAAAATCAAGTATGTTGATGCCTTTTTAGCAAGGAAGATGTATAAATGAAGTGGCAGTGAGAACAGAAGATCAAAATAAACTGACAGTGCACTTCCTATATCTTGTCACCATTTTGCAGGATGAAAAGAATGATTGCCATGCGAGTGCAATGGATGAATTAGAGAAGTGTAGAGGATATCTTATATTAGTCTTAAAAAAAAAAAAGGAATTCAATGACCATCCAAAATGCTGTAATTTCAAGTAGCACAAATGTTTGAAATTACCAAATATTCCTTTGGCCAAATAGTTGCAGAGATCGGCCATGACATCTAGACAGCAAGAATTTTCAAAGTATATACAGAACATGGAAAATGAAATCAACATGAACTTGTCAAAACTATTCATTCATCCTTACTAGGAAACTTATCCTAAGTTTTTTGCTTAGACACCCATTGGAGGCTACGTCAGAAGGTTTTACTGTCCTCCGTCTTTCAGAGGAATCACAAACCCACATCCCTTCTTATATAAATGCCAACACTTCCTATTAAAGAAGATCTTGACAATCTATCTGGTGTTTCTAGAAGCAAAATCAAGCTAGATTAAACAATATGGCTCATTGACCTTGTCATTAACCAAACTGGAAAATTAAATGATCTAAAACGGGCAAAATGTAGGTTTTCTAATCAGAGAATGGGGATAGATGAAAATTTCATGATTGAACACATCAAATCTTGAAAAGCATGTTACACAAGAGTCAGCAAAAAAATAATAATGCAGAGATTATGCATTGCTGGATTTAAATCTATGAAAGAAGCCAAGGCATACCAGCATTTCCATGAATTTGCAAAAAGCTTCCGCTCTCTATTCAGTGTCGTATCACATAAGGAAAGACGCTCTGCTCTTGCTCTTGTCACCTGTAAAATCCATAAACTACCTCCAGATGAGTAAATTACATGCTTTGACAACAGACACAAGAACAGATAATCTATATATACCACACTTTTTCTTTAAGCTCTATGAGATCAGCAGCTAGTATTATTTTGATTGTGTCACTTACTCGCCTCAGTATCTGCACTTTTCAGGCTTCAAGTTCAGGTTCAGCGGACTCTAAAACAAAGATTGTCCACATATCAGGTACAATTTCCTTGCACAACATTTAGTTATTCAGCCCTTTCCATCTTTCCCCCCTTACTACAGCAGCCAGCTATAAGAGATGTGTAAGTTACCACATCTGGCTGAAGCCCACTTTGAATCAATTCCCTCAATAAATCCTCGGCTTTCTCAATGTTGCCAAGCTTACAAAGCCTGTCAATCAAAATAGCACAAAAGATTACATCAGGTGCTATTTTGTCTTTCATCTCCAGCAAAAGAGTTTTGATGACATTATTTGCTCGGGAATCCCTGTTACTCTCTTTATTTTGTTTCTATTGTGGAGGGAATGTTTCCTTCAGAGATCTACCTTTGAAAGACCATCAAGTAACACTGTACAAGCAATTACATCAGGCTCGAACCCTCTACTCTTCATTTCAAGGAAAAGATCAAGCCCTTCCCTCAAGCGATTTGCATGAAAGTATCCATCTATTATTAACGTATAGATGTCAACATCAGGCTCAACCCCTCTCTTCTTCATTTCATCAAAAAGATCAAGTCCTTCCTGCAAGCGATTTGCATGAAAGTATCCATCTATCATTACCGTATAGGTGACGACATCAGGCTCGACCCCTCTCTTCTTCATGTCATTGAAAAGAAAAAGCCCTTCCTGCACGCGATTTGCATTAAAGTATCCGTCTATCATTAACGTATAGGTCACAACATCAGGGGTTAGTCCCTTCTCCACCGATCTATCAAACAGCCACTTTGCATTTCTCATATCGCCAGCTTTGCAAAGAGCAGCTACCAATTTGAAGAAAGAATTTTTCTTTACTGACTTTTTTTCTGCTTCTGATAACTCCTTGAAAAGTTTAAAGGCCTTTCTCGAATGGTTGGCTTGGCAATACCCTTCGAACATGGCAGCTTTATTTGCGGCGCTCTTCTCTTGCAGGCCAGAGAAAAACACTTCAGCTTCCTCCACTCTACCTGAAATACATAAACCCTCAATTATCTTGTTGTGTGTGACAACGTCGGGTTTCACACCCCAAGCGTCCATACATCTTAGAAGCTCATGCGCCTCCCTCACAAGTCCTGTCCGAGAATATCCATGGGCAAGTACATTGTAAGTGACAATATCAAGCTGAAGCCCTCTCTCCTTGATTTGCTCGAGCACTTTCAAGGCACTGCAAATGTCGCCCTGGAGACAGTAGCCATTGATTAAAGTTGTGTAGTGCACGATATCAAGAACCATCCCCTTGCCCTTCATCTCTTCAAGTAACTCTGCGGCCACTTCCACTCTACCCAGCTTGCACAGAGCACCGACAGCCATATTGTATGTGACATTATCCAGAAAAATGTCCGATTTGAACTCGTTAAACAGTTGCACTGCTTCATCAGGCTTGCCCATATCACAGAAGCACTGGATAAGGGTGCTGATGATGAAGCAGTTGGAATCGATTCCTTTCGACCGCATATAAAAGTGGATTTCCAAAGCTCGCGCCAAATTGGAACTCTTGCAGTGGCCATGAATCAAGGCAGCATAGCAGTACACGTCGGGGACAATGCCATGCTCTTCCATATGGACCACGAACTTGCTCCGCCTCTTCCAAGTCGCGAGTCCTACAAAGAGCCTTGATCAAGATGGCATAGCTGTACTCATTGGGGATAAAACCGAGCAGCTTCAACTGCTCGTACAGAGCGATGGCGGCAGCGGGATGGCGGCTGTCGATCAAGCGGTCGAGGAGGAAATTACAGGTGGAGACGCGGGGAACGAGGGCGCCCCACTCGAAGCGGAACAAGGTATCGATAGCATCGTCGAAGAGGCCAGCCCGAACATAGGCCCTGATGAGGAGATCGATAGAGCGAAGCAGGAGAGGAGGGCCGCCCAGCAGAAGAAGGGAATCGAGCAAGGAAGGAATAGCAGAGCGCTGCGCGGCATGGGAGGAGGCGACGAGGCGGGAGAAGACGAAATCGAGGCGGGGGCGGGAGGCGGAGGGGGAGAGGATGGAGATGAGGGAGGCATAAGTGGGAGGGTCGAGAGGGAAGCCACGGGAATCCAGGTGAAGAAAGAAGGAGAAGGCGAGGTCGGGGTCAGGGTCGGGGTGGCGCTTAAGCTGGTTCGCCGCGTCGGCGGCGGCGGCGGAAGCGGGAGGGTCGGGAGGGTCGGAGTCGAGGAGACATGCGGAGGCAGAGAAGAACTTGGGTTTGGGGAAGGAGGAGAAAGAAGAAGAGAGGAGCTGCTTCTTGGCGCACCTTACGACAACTGCAGGGGCGGCGACCCACGTCCCCACCATCGCCACCAATGTCTTAAAATTGAGAACGAGCATCGGGGAGAGTACGGCACCTGGCGTTCTCAAGGTAGACATCGATGGCTCCTTCCTTGGAAGGCTCTACGGAAGGAGCCATCAGAGCTGTACTTTGGCCCCCAGACGGCTCAAACGCAAGGCATGCCTTTGGTGGAAACCCTAATCGCGAACGGGGGAGAAAGACCTTCTAGTCATTGAGTCTGACCACTCAACACTGATAAATTCGCTTTTGGGAGCACATCGCTTCGGCTGGAGGCACTCCGCTTATGGCTGAAGCTTTGAGATATTGGTGATCGGCTTCTCCGATGATGACGACGAGCTGCCCCGTTGATGGCGGAGAGCGTGTTTCCTTCCTGCGTCAACAGAGAAACCCCTCTCGACTTAGACAGACTCTTCTACTGCCGCCAAGGGGTCCCTTCTTCCCTCCTTTTTTTCCCTCTTACGAAAAAATTTCAAAACTGTAACACCGCCACGCATTTATTTTGAATTTTTTTAATGATATTAAAAATTCCAAACAAATTATATCTATATTTATCAGGATAATTCTGAAAGAAAAATTTATGATAAATATGTAACAATAAATATGATTAATTGCTTTTGATGACTTTCGCCCTTTTTTTTTGTTTTGTCTCTTTTTATTTTTCGTTACGAGGGTTTACTACAAGAAAATAATAAGACATGCTTACACTCACATAAGCTAAACATGGCCATATAATTTAAGGAAAAGAGAAATTACATTTTAAGCCGCTACCTCGCAAAATAAGATACCTCTACACATCGCAAAATAAAATACCTCTACAGGACAGATGCGGGATTTGTTGTAAATTGAAGTCAATACGAACATGGAACCTTTTTAAAATTTACAAACTTCAAGTTTAAATCGCAACTTATGGTCTTCAAGTACATATTTTCCTTTTCCTCTGTCCTACGCATCGCCCTTCTCACTTTTTTTTTTTTTTTTTTTGATCAGATATCACCCGGGTTTTATGAAAGTGCGAAGGAAAAAAACGGCTCGGGAATTGATTACTAATAAAAGGAAAATCTATTTCATGAATAAAGTTGCCAAGCCCGTATGGCTCTCAGTTTCTTGCCTTTTCGGATTTTAAGCACTGCTTCGGGTCTTATCCAGGGCAAAAAAATAAATTAGACGGTTTAGACTTGCTGTGTTTTGGGTTTAATACCAATATTTTAGCAACAAATATACTAAATCTAACAAAAATTTACGAGCTCCTGTCCGTAATTTCTTAATTTGACTGATTACCCGATCTAATTACACGCCAAAAAGTTTAAGCCAAATCAAACCAAAAAAGAAAACATCTAACCAAATCTGATGGGAGAGTTGGACAGTATCGGCCTTCAAAATATTTTCCTATTCTTATTATGGGCCATCTCCACGTAGGTGTCCACAATTTATCAAACATAATCAAAATCTAACGCACACTTTGAAAACTTGTAATGTTATCTATGGAGTTAAAAGATCAGCCAATGTCAGTGCCGTCAAGCATACAAATTGAAACTAAGTAAACCCCCTTTCCCATGATTGTTTCGGTAAGCCCAAGCGAGACAGGAGAATGTCCATAGAGTAACGAAACAATCAACAAAACTGCTTACATCAAAGGAGTGTTTTGCCACCTTGGCTGATGAAGACATCTGCGGTTTAAGTTAAAGAATCCTCCTGCCATTTGACCTGACAGCCTAACTGGTTTGAAACCAGAAATGACAGAGCTGCGCAACCTCCCTTCTCAAGTGGACTTCGGCTGCTGAATGCTGTGGATGGAACCAATCATGTTTTTTAAATTAGACCACCCTTAAAATGTCACACAAGCATATATCCAGCCAAAACAATAGCGATCCTCAACACACACACAAAAACAAAAATCTAAACGCAGAAGAGTCGAGTACAATTCAGTCTTCCACAGTAAAAATAGATATGTCCTCCACTTCTGTGATTCCTAACACATCAATCAGCATTTATAGCGATAAACCAATGGGCAAAATATGATAGCTGAGAATAACATTACCTAGACTAAGAAAATTGACATTGCAATTGACAGCTGGAAATCATTCATACTTCTGAGAAATAACCTGCAATTAAATAAGCCCATAAATTCTGAAATATGGGTCATATATTACACAAATATTAAAAACTCTCCAGTAAGAGAGTAGAGAGCACAAGAGGGAGCATTCTGGATTATCGATGCCCCAATAATGATGATTAATGTGACAACAGACCATGCAGTGACACAAAGAAGAAATAAGATCCTCTGAAGTTCGGAAAGATCGCTTGAGAAATTTTAGTCACAACCAATACTTAAACAGTGAGTACGCAATCCTATGTGAAGAAAGCGCACTTGCCTCCAATAATGAGGGCTTGGCATGTTCTTCCCACTCTGTAGCCCACCTTGAAGAGGCTCCTGTTTCCTGTGCACCATCCCTCAGCAGCTTCAATGAATCACAATCATCCGGAAAACCCTTGAACAACATCTGCACATTTTCAATGGCACAAAACATAATCTCACATAATCGTACAAAGAGTACGTATAAGATCACTATATACCACAACCGAGAAATAAGAACAGAAATTAGAAAGCCATCTGGCAATTTGAAATATCAATGCCGGTAGAGAATTTTGTAGGTTTATCTTAGGGCAATTAGTTAAATGCCTCGAATTGCCCCAAATGTATCAAGCTTATGGTACATAATAATCAATGAAACATAATTCATCCTTACAGAAAAATTGAAAAAAGATTTCAGGGCATACCAAAAGTTCGTCGGCTAGCTCTGAAGATGACGAGAAGAGGAGGCCATTTTTCTCAACTTTCACTAGCTCTTTAATGCTTCAAAACCAATCGTAGAAGAATTTTAAAAAAAATAACAACCATTGTATACAATGTAATATGACACAAACAATGCTCAAATTCTGCAATCGATAGGTAGGCCAGTGGGTCTACCATGAGTAAGAAACAGCACACACAGGCAGCCCGCAACCAAACATGTCCACAACCTGACATAGGAACAAAATAAAAGGATGATTCCACGAAAAGAGGAATTGTAAATGGTGCAACTCCAACACAGCTGTAAATCAGACCTTCATTGGAAGATCCAAACCAGATGAAGAAGTATGCAAGCACACACCAAGATCTGCTGATCCTGAAATTAAGGGGGAAAATTATAAGCAAAATTAAAATGATCAGCAGACTAATGAAGCTTGGCAGATCTACGAGGTACTTCAACGGATACCAAGTAGCAATGGATAATCTTCAGCTGATAGCCACATGGTCCTAAATGCCACCCGTTTAAGATTCAACTTTCTTATCTTCTGTTTGTACTTTTCTTTGTCAGGCCCTTTACCTGTATAAATTCTTCCAAGATTAAAAAAGCCAAAATGACAGTAAACTCGTGTCTCATAAAGAACTAGATTTACCCTTACCAGTGATTACAAATAACAACCTGGGGTAGAGGTATTTCTTTCCGTGGTGCATCTCTGTCCAGAGAACCTCTTTGTCAGTAGAGTCGTCTTCATTTAAAATTGCAGCAACTCTTCTATCATACATAACTGCTGCTTCCAGGAGGATGCCAAAGTCTTCATCTGACGTCCTGCAATGAAAAGCCATATTCAAATAGGTATCTTTTATGAGGAATATATCTAACTATAGCGGTAAAAAAAAAACTGGGGATAAATTACAGCAAGAAATGGAGATGCAACTCAACATCATGCTCAAATAGATCTAGCCTTCAGAATTATTCTCAACTCCATCTTGAAAGTGCACGCGCGCGCGCACCCATTGCATAGTCATGAGTGTGTTTGTTCAAATAGATCTAGTCTTCAGAATTACTCTCAACTCCATCATGAAAGTGCGCGCGCGAGCACACGCACACATTGCATAGTCATGAGTGTGTTTGTATGCATGTGCACGAATATATATGTGTTTGTTTATTCTGAACTTGTTTAGACAGCTAACTAGTTTCTGTGAAAAAACAAACCCAAAATATGTAACGCGAAGTGATAAACAAACAAAGGATATTTGCTGCAAAGGCCTTAAAATGCCCTTCAGTGTATAGGTAAAAGGCTGACAAAAATTAAAAAAATGATGTACCAGCTTGTACTACTGACGACAAGGGCAGGCCTGTTTGCCTTCACACAAATATCAGAGCTGACCAGAGCGGTAAATAGGGTCTCATCTGAGGTAGTGTCTCCTGTCATGGTAGATCCTGCAAGCAAATTGAAGAGCGTAAAATAAATGCACAGATATTATATCTAAAAAAGACAAGTAAACCTGCCCTCGACAGAAGATGTTACCACAGCTAAAACAGTCCCGCACACCAAGGGGCAACTGGAAATTTTTATCCAATCTGCAAAATAACTACAATGATCCAACAGCTATCTGTTCAGTTACTGATCTATTGAACAACTACAATTATCTAATAGTCAAGTGATCTGTTCAGTTTGATAAAGTTCAAAAGAACCCAAGAAACGTCCAGCGGAAAAAAACAAGAAAAGGGTGCATCACCTCGTGCTTTTCCTTGAGGGAAGCAGGGCGGAAAAATTCAGGAGGCTGATCATACAAAACTGCTGCTCTATAAACAGAAGTGGAAACTAAGAATCATTAGCAGTCTCAAGAATATAACTCACGAGGTCACAATAAGACAATACCCAAATATTTCTCTGACCATCTTACTTAATTCCCCAATTCTGAGCTAATTCATGTTGCATTGCTCTCGTAACGCAAAATGAACCGTTTGCCATCTTCCCGTAGTGTTTCTCAAACCTATAAAGATAGAAAACTGAGATTTTATGCACAAGAGAGCTCCATTAAGCAGACTTCTGTAAGGTAACTCAATATATACCAGCGATATACCACCACAAATAGATTACTTCTTCCCATAGACAAAGCCAGTAAAGTGTATCCAAAATTATGCCAATCAACGATAAATGCTGAATGCCTTATCCAGCTGGCCCATGCAACAGCAGTCAAGGCTGGAACTGAAGGTGGATTCTGTAAAAGCCAATCATATAATAAGTTCAGAAACTGCTCTCTCGAGCAGTAATTGAACAGAATAGCTCACCAATTATAAATGCAATATGGCTTACGACAGAAGCATTTGCAAAACCACTGAAGATTCTCAGATATGGGTTGCCAAATAAGCAATTTACACATGGAGACTTACAACCAAACTAAGACCAAATCTATTTTTTTCTTTTAAAAAATTTGAAACTCACCTGCACAAGAAAAACATCAGGAGCAGGTACTTTGATGAATAAAAACCAAAGGAGCATGATAAACTGATATATCGGCTTCATCACAAGCATCAATGGACGCAATATCTTTGGCCAACCCTGCATAACTCTCGGCCATTGCACCTGGAACCAGAAAATATATACAATCAATGACTCCATCATAAGTAGTATGATTTTGTCATTACTTCCTTATTAGAAGCAGGTATTTGGTATCAGCATATAGAAATAAACTCCAACATGTACCATGGTATGGATATGAATAGACTCGTGCTCTAGAACAGCCTTATGCGGCTCAGAACCTGTCCATGAAGAAAAGATTACTCTAAACAGAGCCTTTTAAAAAAACAATATTAAAGATGGACGTTCTCACTCATTGTAACAGAACCAAAGCATAGTACAATAGATCAGCCCAACACATCAGCAAACTCTCGAATATGTTCTCTTTAATCATGTCTACTGTGCGTATTTAACTTCTTTTCTTCCAATTCACTTCCACGAGCCAAATGGGCATTTCATTTGTGGATGAACTCGTTGAAATGAAGCTCAAATAAACCGCATTCATTTCATTAGGGTAAGAAATCCCCACAGGATGTACCAAATAAGAAATTATCTATTTGAATCCACCCTGGATTATACTCTATGCTGCTGTAAAAAAAATTGAACTTTCACACTCGGCGTCCTCAAGTACCGTACCAATCTTCAATAACACCCTGGGTTAGCATATTGACAGTGCAGATACTTTTCAAAACGAGCATGGAGTTATCATCAGATAGACCAAGCCATCACCAACAGAAGAACCCTACCTCCGTACGCAACAACATCGACCTCCAAAGATGCCTGCAAAACACCCAGCTCGCAAATGAATAGTGCAGAAAATCAGACACTAGTGGGCACGTAAGAAATTGAGCAAGCAGAGATGAGACACTAAAGAATGAGATGGGCAATTTGCAAAGCCGACACCGCGAAGGCGCCAAATGACATTCCATCGCCTCACGCGGTCAAGCCGCGTAATGTAAGTAAGATCGACATGGAATCCAAATCCACGGCGGGAATCACGAAACACGAGCCCACGTGTGGGGCTGTTCTCAAGACCGACCGAACGCAGGAACAAGATACGCCCCGCGAGGAAGAGGTGGGACGAACCTGACGAGCAAGGGAAAGGGCGTGATATTGCATCCGAGGACTCCGGCCGAAGTCGCCCAAGACGACCACGCAAGCTCTGCCTCTTCCGCCCGTCCTCTTGCCCAACGCCTCCATCGGACGATTCGATCGAGAGAGACTCGACACAGCCGATGACTTCAAGCCTCCGGAGCCGGGCGAGCGAAGGATCGGAACGCCGATCGCAAAGGGATCGGAGATGTTCGCTGCGTCGACTGTTTACCGGACGGGAAGTGCCTGTTCTCCGTCGAGAGAGACAGGAAGGGTCGAAGAAACGAACTGGAGACGAAAAATTGTTGACCCCGATCACCCTAGATTGACCACCCCTTTGGCATTGTTGTTGGGTAATTTAACTTGAATTTTTTTTTGTTGAATTCAGCTTATTGAAGTCGGGAAAAATGAGACAAATAATCCATAAATTTCGATTTAACGTGCAATTTCATCACTCAATTTTTAATTTGTTTAACTTGGTTCTGTGCGGTCCTTAAACTTTTAATATTTTCATATAATTTATAAAATATATTGAACATTTACCGATAGTTTAGTGATCTCAATGAACAAATTAAAAGTTTAACGATATTGCATGTTGGGCCAAAATTTAGATACGACACTGCACATTGGAGTCAAAAATTAGGGACCACATCGCATAATTAGAATTGTAGAAACCATTTGTACAATTATCTCTTAAAGTTATCGGTTATTAAAAATTATCTCTTTATCTATTAATATTTTATAAATATTTAGTAAATATTGAAAGGTCAATACCCGTTCTTTCTTGGTTTGTGAATTTCAAAGGCGAATTCACATATATAACCTTGAACTTCATTGTTAGAAAATTTCATTTTCATATCCGTGATTCTCATTCTTTCAAAAAGAGGATTATGATTCACTACCTCCCATATAAACATTCTATATAACCTAAGGTGATCGAGTGGTGACTAGTGAAGTGGGGATGTGTGAGAATTTAGCTTGATTTTGCTTTTATTTTTTAAATTTTGGTGGAGCCGTTGGTGGGGGCTTGAAGTTCCCACTTTTCTATTACTCCTGGAAATTTAGTAAATATTGAAAAGTCAATACCCACTCTTTCTTTCTTTCAAAAGAGAACTCACATATTTAACCTTGAACTTCATTGTTAAAAGTATTCAATTTCACCACCATAATTCATTCTTTGAACATGCTACTATCACTATATTTGTGACAACTAATGGAACATTGACTAATTTATCTCACCAATAAGACCGTAGTTGATACTACAACTTCCTTAATTTTTCGTATTTTGGCCAATACGGTTTCTAAATTCAATTTAACGGATTTACATATCATAAAATTCGTTTAATGATCGTGTAGATATTGCTAATAATTTCTATGCAAGGCCAATTCTTTACCTAGTTTTTCTTCCTCCACATTTCTTTGACTAGTCAACTTATCTGACTCGGTAAATATCCTCTGTGTTACTAACCGTTGATCGAGCACTAATAAGCTATCAAATATACTTAAAGAAATACACAAATATGATCTATTAGGTGTTTAGACAATAATAATGTTCGATTGAGCATTTTTCTTAAAAGTGATAAAAGATGAAGTGCAAAACTTTTTTAAATCTCATAAAGTCCATTAGAGATATTGGAAATTCATTTTCCTTTATTTACTCATTGTATGCCGGGCATTGTAAATTTCCGAATTAGATACCAACTTGAGCTAGGGGGAAATGCGAATGCCCTATGTAAAGGCCGCCCCACACGTTCCACGATACCTTATACTTTTTCTTCACATTTTTTATCAAAAAGATTACGACGTTTCTATCGATATCTAACACGCTGTAACATGACAGAAGAAGTATGCAACACAGTAAAAATCGGCAATGTTTCGTTGTCTGCGAGACTGCAATCGAGTTATTTTCTTCTTTCGGATTGGCACTGTGCAGTTGTGATGTACGAATCGATGCTTCATCAAACTCAAGGCTGCAAGAGATTTCAGAAGCTGAAGAGTAAGAAACCATGGAATAATTTGGGCCATTCTGTAACCCTGAAAAGAGAGAGAGCGAGTACTTGGAATTCTGATTGTAACAAAATATACAGCACGGAGCAGATCGCCACGAAATAATAACCATTCACCATGGTTTAGATTAGCTTATAAATCTTCAAACACAGCGCATGATTGAGCGAAACTAAAGAAAAGTGTTTGTCCATAGTAGAAAGGCAGGCAGGCGCTTTGAGATGGTATCCCCCCCCGTCTCCCAGCGTGCTGCGCTTGCTTGGCTGATGAGACTGCGTCTATAACCGGGGTGCTGGGCGGATGCGAGGGACATCCCATTCTGTCACGATGTGGTCGCGGGTGATCTCTTTGAGAGAGCGGCAACCGCTCAATGCCATGGTCAGCTCGAACTCGTCGCGCAACATCTGAAGTACCTTTCTTACGCCAACCTCGCCTTCTGCAGCCAATGAGAACAAGATGGGGCGTCCAATCTGAAAAAGCGAGCTCAAAAGATGAGTCCGACTTTAACCAAGAACCTGGTAGATTCATAGAGCAGGAGCTAGCTAGGGACCCCCTGAGATGATCGCTTAAGTTTCATATTGAGAGCCTCAAATATATGCATAATTTAAGAACTTACAAATATGCCAGAGGCTCCAAGTGCCAATGCTTTGAAAACATCAGTTCCGCGACGAACACCGCCATCCAGGAACACTGGTACCCGTCCTTGTGCAGCTTTAACAACCTGACTCAACATCACAATTTTTTCAAATGAGAATATGATGACGACAGAATCGAAACTTGCTCAGGCATGTTGGAGTTGGCCTCTGTTTATCAGGACATGTCTAAAGGGAAATGACTTAGGTACTCTTACCTCTTCTAGAGCCATGATGGTGGCAGGAACATAGTCCAGTTGCCGAGCACCGTGATTGGACACGATGATGCCAGCAGCTCCAGCTTGTATGGAAAGCCGAGCTGCACAGACAAAGTCACGGTAAGTTCACTTTGCTCGATGGTATCATCAAAAAGGAAAAGCCAAACTTTGGTCAGTCTCAGTATCCTAACCATCCTCAGCCGTAAGTACACCCTTCACTAGGATGGGCAGCGAGGTAATTGTCCGAAGCCACTTCACATCCTACACAAACCCCATTACAGAAGCTTGAATATACGTGGAAGAAAAGATGAAGAAACTCCACTTAAACCCAGTTCCTAAGAATTCTCATTTCATATCATTGCCATTTGATATAGCAGAATAGCAACATTGCAAGGATGGAACAGATATTCGTCTTTCTGGCAAAAGATTGATTAAGGAGTAACCAGTATCGAAATTCTCAGCTCAGGCAACATTCTGGAATGGATTGAGATGGCAATAGTGCCATCTATTTTATGTTCAATCTCAGTCCATGAAAAGAGTTTGAGCTGAAATTGTTTTTTTAAAGAGGCCAGCATGACCAACTAATTACTCCAGCACACTAATCAACGACATTTAAAGCTAAGAAGACTCTATGCAATTTGCATAAGCTAACTTACCTTCCAGCTCAGAGTGCGATCAATTTGACCAGCAACATATGAAGCAAGTCCGGAGTCATCGCTCTGCGAGGGAAAAAATAACGTTGGAATGAACCCAAACAGATGAGTGAATCATTAGTGAAATCAGACTTTTACCGAATATAAAATATAGTGGAATGAGACTTATCACTCACCTTCTCCATCTTTCCAAGGTCTAGACCTTCAAAGTTCTTCAATGTCAAGAATGGTGGCAATGTGAACCTGTAGGGAGCCTATCAGACCTATTCTAATTCAATACATCCTTTCTTCACTGTGGAATTCACAAAAGACACATCGAACCCGATCTAATTTCTTATGTAGACAGTCAGTGATGCACCTGTTCTTGATGTCAGCTTCTCTGCGACCGAGCCTTGGCGTATCAACAGTGAGTGCAATGGCCTTGAAGCCAGCTCTTTCAGCTCTCCTCACAAGCTGAGCTACCACATTCCTGTCTTTGTAAACCTTATTTCATGAACATGAGGATCAAAGGTCAGCATCAGATTAATCTAATCTCCAAACAGCAAGATCAAACTGTTCTATTAGGAAAGAAGGTAAGCATATTCAGCTTACATAAAGCTGGAAAAAGCGGATGCCAGGTCCAGTGGAAGCAACTTCTTCAACACTAGAAGTAGCCCACGAAGATAATGTCTGCCACAAATGCGAAGATTTTATAAGTGAAGCAACATGATACATATCAAAGTATCCTAAAAACAAAATTGTTAGCGGATTTAGAATAGGCTTCAGTAATTCTCTAGGCCTCGTCACTTGACAAACACCAAAAAGATGATAAAAAGAATTTATGTATTTACAATACTTGAAAGTATTATCGACAAAGAGTTACTGCCAATTTTGACAGAGCAGTACTCAGTAGACCTATTGAAATTGGAGCTAAAGTGCAAGAAACCTTACCATGATAGTGTTAGCTGCTGATGCAGCTCTTGCTGTTGCATACTCCCCTGGATAGATATCAGAAAACCATCAGGCAAGAAGTCTAATTCTCTGTAATGTTAGCAAAGACCTAAAAGCAAATTACAAGCTTTATTATAAAGGATTAGACTTGTTTCTTCTTCGACTACAAGAAATAAGCTAGCATTATTTGCAATATTGTCGGCACACGGAAAAGGGAAAAAGTGGTTAGTATGCCCATAGCTCACTTTTGCTGTTTAAGTATGTCGACATAGAGAAAAGATCAAACACCTTCAGGATGAGCCATCTTCTGCATGGCTGTTGGGGCAATCATGATAGGCATTGATATCTTGAATCCCAGGACAGTGGTTCTCATGTCTATCTTGCTCACGTCAATCAGTATACGGGGGTCGGAACCTGCACATCGAAGAAATTTCCTTGTCAATAGAATTTTAGAGCCCAAAATCTTGTCACTTAGAAAGGTATACCGATATAATAGGTTGGAAAGGAATGAAACTTGGTGCTGGCAGGGCTAACTCATAACCACCAAAGCATGGAGAACTCACAAGATTTTCGAGAAAGCATATTGGTTCTCATGGAGAGTCCACTGGTCCTCTGCTCCTGATGCATAGTAGTCATAGACCATCTTGGGCAACTTTTGCTTCGCGATGGCCTGATACTCGTTGACATTTGTGATCTCCATCTTTGGAGCTGACCGTTAATCAGTAATCAGCAAAAAATCTGCATTCATCGTCAGTAAGAATTTCATATCAGGTTCCAAATAACACTAACCACTGCTCTGCAGCAATCAAGTAATGTGCACCTAGCCTTATTGTCACTACATCAAACCATTGAGAAGTTACTCACAAGCACAAGAAAGTTTCCTACGAAGATCAATTGCTATAATCAGGCTGTATGGGCCTAGAATTGTAGTCACCTCATCAAACCATCGAGAAGTCACCCATAAACACTGGCAAGTTCAGTTAGTGCTTGCAAGCTGCTCTAAATCGGTAAAACCTTATCAGATAGAGTGTCTCTATCAACTCATAAGCATTAGACCATACTAAATAGATATTGATTGAAGCTTTTAAAAGATAGACTTTGTCAGCATCTTCACCTAGAAAGCAAGAAAAGGGTAGCAACTGGCAAGTATGCAGCATGTCAAATGATGAAAATATCGATATCCATACTCAACAAGAACATGATTCTCGTTAAGTTCAGATTCAAAAACAAAACGAACGCAAACAGTTAGGCACGGTGGCCGCATCAAGAATGAACTCGTCACGTTAAGAACACCAGAAGAGAGGAATGAGTTGAGGACTGAGTACCTTGGGTTTGCGGAGCTAGTGCATGCAGAAGCAGAGAACCCAGCAGAGACGAGCTCAAGTGGGTGAAAAAGAGGAAGGAACGGAGTGAACAGAGAACGTACGTGAAGCCGATAAATATGGATAGGAAGGAGACAAGAACGGTAGGGCCGATGCATCACCTTATAATTCCGAGTTTACGAGCAAGCGATGGTGAGTTACGAGGCGTAGTGGATGAGCAATTGGAGGTGAGCATTGGAAGCCAAATCCAAACAAAGGCGATTGGGCTGCTCTCCACCACACGTCCTTTGTGTGTTTCTCAGTTTTCTTCCTTCATTATCATTCATGTCTCCAAACGAAAAAGAAAAAATCGAACATTTTGGTCTAATTGTTCCTTGTTTTCTTTTCAAGAATGGAAGGATGACCAGGGAAAATTAAAATCAGAGGAGCAGAGGGGAAGCTCCTAGTTTTAGAGATTGTCTTGTACGTACTGATTTTATATGGATAAGAATGCATGGGAGCGTCTTGGCTGACGCAGGGATGATAATTAATGTAATATGCCCATGCAACCGAAGGCAATAATTCATGTTATATAGTCTTTGTACGACCAAGGTGTATAGGCTCATAGCCTTAATGTGTTGGGCAGGGTTGATTATTGAAACTAAAATGGATGATGACATAAACAGTTCTAACATAGTCGTTGAACTTATAATTTGTTTAATGTAGTCTAAAAGTTTAGTTTAATATTTAATGTGATTCCTGAAGTTTAGCTTAATATTTAATGTGGTCCATGGACTTTTTGTACATATTTAATATAATTTTTGAACTATATGAAATTGTTCAATGTAGTCCTTGGACTTAAATTAATGGAAGGACTACATTAAATTTTTTCATATAATTCAGGGACTAAATTGAACATGTACCAAAAGTTTAGGGGCGGTATTGAACAAATTAAAAGTTCGGGATAACATTGCACATTGGGTTAAAGTTCATGGACCATATTGTATAAATTAAAAGTTTATGGACCATATTGCACGTTAAGGCCAAAATTCAGAGACTATTTGTGTTATTTTCCCAAACTAAAAAGGAATTGTCGTAGTTTGCACCGTTGAAATGAATAAAAAGATTATCAATAAATTGCGGTGATCACTAACTACACACATGTATGTGTACACTAATAACAAAAGGATGGCTGTTTACTAATACGCATGCACAGGTTTATAAAGTGTTAATATACATGTCACTCCATACCTTGTACAACACTGTAGCACGTGAGGATAAATGTCAAATCAGTTCTAAACCTATTTTAAGGATCAGTCCCGAAATATTTCAATTTTGCCAATGTACTCCTAAACCTTTTCGTGAAATTCCAATGCAGTCCTTTCGATCAATTACTGTCGGAAATCATTGACATCGTGGTCCACATAGGACGTCATCTCAAGTAAAGCTGTCCACGCCAGAGCATGACACATAGGACAGCTGGTAATGACCGGAAGCCATGCTATTAATTTCTAGCAGTAATTGATCAAAAGGATTACGTTGGAATTTTGCAAAAAAACGTTTAAGTCTACATTGACAAAATTGGAGAGTTTATGATTGAATCTAAATTATACAATAGATTTAGAATTGATTTGGTAACTTTCCTTTAAAACACGAGCTGCGCCCGTGTGTAGTCAGATGGTCGTGCGTGAATAGAAAATGGGCGATTCCTTTGAGGATGTGAATGTTTACAATTACAAGAGGCAGGATGATGCAAGAGGGTGAATGTTGCGGAACAGTTGAAGTGTCTGCCCCTTGAAAAAACGAATCAAACCCATGAAAATGACCAATCTAGATTTTGTTGTTGTTAGAATATAGAGATTTTAAGGATGTTTCAGTAAATTTCGAGTGGACTCCAAATTTAAAACTTCTCCTTATAATCGTATTGATATCATTAAGCAATGTTGATATTAAGATATGCATAATCCTATATTCCCAATTTCCAGGAAAGTTGGAAAACAAAGTACATCCCTCCGGAGAAGAGACTTACTTGGATCATACTTGTGAAAACATAATTCTTTTCTTTCGAATTGAATTTACAGAAGAGCCCTCTTTCACTAATTTAATAAGAGAGATAGATGAACCCTTGTACGATGGCTCGTAAAGCTACTACCCTACCCCGCCTATTGGGTAGTGGGTTTTGCTTTTCTATTGATTTTGAGCGTTTTGCATGGGCGAGAGAATTTAGAATTTTGGGATGGGCTCAAAAGGATAATTGATGTAAAGGTATAAAAAGTGGTCTCCGAAAATGAAACTTAAGTATGTATTTGGTATTTTTAAAAGTAGCTATATGTAAGTGGTCATTTGGTAAAAAGTGATGTATGTTTTTGATATTTTCATTATGTATTGCAACATGAATTTATAGAGCGGTATGATAATTGCTTATTTGGTGCGGAACAAATTTTGCCAATGATTTAAGCCATCTTGTGCATACCAGATTTCTGGCCAAAAAAATTATGTAAGCTGGATTTAATGTTTCTAAGGTCAAATTTTGGTCTCAGCCCAATAGGCGGAAGAAAGTGTTTCTTGCACAGGAAACAATTTTAATCATGTGACAATAACGGCGTGATGTTCCACGCGCCGTGTATCTCATTTTACATGATGGCGTATGTGTAATTGTGTAAATACACCTCGATTTTAATTGATATTGTATCCGTCCAGATACTTTCTCTGGGCAGGCTGCTTACCATTTTCATTTTTTTTCTCAAATTTTTTTTGTTCACATTTTTTGAGCACAATGCAGTTGAATAATGGGCCAAAATTACGAACAAGCCCATTAGGCCAAGAGACTGCTCCACAAGCACATATCATGCTTAGGACCGACCCATGAGCTCGGCCCAAAATTTTGAGCTGTGGAAGGAAAATGACAAGAAAATTTTGTGGGTGGTTTGAAGGGTCTGACCGTCACCTACTAGCGTGTCCGTCGCACCCTACATGTAATTGTTCGTGTATTAATATGTAATCTTCATTAAAAAAAAAGCCACAAAAATCCCAAGTTATGTTCACCGTGACGTCTTTACTCTAAATTTTTTCTTGTGCCATTAAAAACCGAAATTTGTACTTATGTGATATATTTATCATTGATCGATTCCGTTAGATGATTTTTCAGCAAAAACATCGTTTTTATTTTACTCAAGTCACGTGAGCGATCATGTTAATACTGTTTTTTTTCCCGCAATCTATGTAGGCAGATTTTTAACGATTCTTATTGATAGAATTTTAACGGATGGTAAATGTATCACATAGGTACGGATTTGAGATTTTTGTTAATCATGAAAAAATGTTTGGACTAAATGTATAAGAAGAAGACAACATATCCCCATCGGCTTCAAAAATATATTTATGGTACATGATCGGGAGAGCGTATGAACGGAATTATATCATATGAACATAGACTAAAGTTGGCAAAAGCTCCTGTACAGTGAGAAAAGAGGACATCAAATGGTGCCACCGATGCCTAATAGTGTTTGTCTATTAAAAAGTATTTTTACGCAAGAACGCTGTTGACAGCGTGGAAGAAAGACACCACCACTCACTCAAAAGTTCTTTATTTATTCATCGATTTCCAAAATCTAATTGAAGTCAAGTGATGCTTCCATGCTCGAGACAAGTTTCACCATTCCTGTGATGCTCTGTGGTCTAATTTGGCTAGAGCAGGTCCGTAATTGCCAAAGCCATGATTGGGCTTACCACATTCGATATCGTCATTGACCAAGCTTATCCTATGCAAATGTACATCTCCAATCAAAACTACGGACAAAACTACGGACAAGACAAATTTGTCATGGAGAAGATTCTAATTGGATGAACTTTCGTAATATGATACTTATCCAAACCAAAAAAAAAGAAAAAGAAAAAAAGGAAAAGTAGGCATCAATGTACGGATACTTCCTTAATCGCTAATTCTTTCCTCATTTGTCAGCTGACAAAGTCGGTCAATCCCCAAAGCAATCTGATTCCCGCCGCTTGATCGAAAACTGCGAAAAAATATAAAGAAAGTCCGCGAAAAATAGATGGTAAATCTCTTACCATTTTTTGACATTCTTTTTGGTAGCTCAATAAATCGCACAATCCCTGTCGGGACCGTACAAAACTGGCAATGATATAAATCCTTTATCCAATTAATTTTCTGGATACCGATGCTACGTGAGGTCGGTTAAAAAGAAATATAACGAATTTGCCATTTTTGACTCATTGGTGAATCTGTGTTTAGTTTTTGGTCCGGTCCTAATCATTGTCCACATAGAAAATCGAACAAACCGTGATACTCAGGCCAACAAAAGCAAAAATAAAAAAAAAAGTTATTTGGTTAATAAGGGGATATGAAGAAAGAGAAAAAGAAAAAGTTGCCCTTCTATCTATTATTCAAAAAATCTGTTGTGTTAGCGAAAATTCTTTCCGTGATATTTATAAAAGCTTGGATAGAGTTACAAGGTATGAAAAAAAATCCGAAATTGATATACAAGTATATCGTTATTATCTTATCCTATAAGATGTTTGAAAGTTTTTGTCATAATCACGTTACAATAGCCAAGATTTTTAATGAGCTCTATCTATTCCGTGAAATTATATGAAAGTAAATTCATAAGATGCATAATTTTTTACGGTTTACAATGTAATAAAAGAACGAGCTCGACCCATTAAAATATGCATGATAAATAGAGAATGCAATTAATTTTTTTTGCAGCGGACTATTAAGCCAATGTAAAGTCTCGATTGTTTAGGCTCCATTAATCGGAGTTTTCAAAAATCCATTAACTTGCTCAACGGAAAAACTGCCGGTTACCTTATTCAGTAAGAATATTTCATATTTTCATGGCGTTGACGGCATGTATCATCGGAAAATCTCGCCGTTGACAGTCGAAGCGCTGTAAATCCTTTCCTATTTATTTTATTTTATTTTTTTGGCTTCATGGAGGAGGATGATAATGGAGTTATGATTATATGAAGCTCGAGAACGAAGAGGGAAAAAAGAAAAAGAAAAAGCGAAGCCATTTTTTACTTATATATATAAATAAATATAGAGGTGGACGGCAATCCTAGTCACGACCGCGTGGGATATTTTAGCCCCCCGCCAGCACCCCACAAAGCCTGGAGGCGAGGCGAAGGAAAGACCCACTGTTTCGTCTCTCTTTCCAAAGGCTTTGAGAAGGAGCGCTGTCTGTCTCGACGGCGACGAGGTCGGCGACGAGGGCCGCCGGGAGCGATGCGAGGGCGATCGCGGCCGCGATCGGCGATTAGAGCGAGCGGCCTGCGCGGGGCGCCGCCGTGCAATGCGCGTGCGAGGGCGGAGGAGGCAGACGGAGAAGGTCGTTGATGGCCTTGCACCACCACCGGTTGCAGATGAGCTGGCAACCGAGCCTGCTGAGCCTCAGGCGCAAGACCGGTCCCCCTCTCGGCCTCAGGAACCTCGGCAACTCCTGCTACCTCAACAGCGTCCTCCAGTGCCTCACTTACACCCCTCCCCTCGCCAATTTCTGCCTCAAGAACCTCCACTCCTCCCTATGTACGCTCCCCCTTCCCCCTCCTCTCGCTCGCGCCGTCTTGTTTGGATATCTTCCGCCGTTCGTTCCCGTCGGCTCTGTTCTTTTAGCTGATTTGACGAACTCTGGCGTTCGTGGCGTTAGGGATTGGAATTTCGTCGCTCTTTTTTGGGTCGTTTTCGTCTTTTGCCCTAAGGGACGCGAGAAAGGTTTTGATTTTGGGGGAATTTAGGCATTTTTTTTCCTTCTTTTGCAGGCGATTCGGGTGCGGATGTGGAGAGGAAGCGAGATTGTCCCTTCTGTTTACTAGAGAAGCGGATAGCGCGATCTCTGAGATTAGATCAACCCCAAGATGCGCCGGCGAAGATCCAGGGCTGCTTGCGCCTGTACGCCGAGCACTTCCGGTGTGGTCGCCAGGAGGACGCGCACGAGTTCCTCCGTTACGTGATCGATGCTTGCCACAACACCTGTCTCCGCCTCAAGAAGCTGCGTCAGCAGCAGCGCAACGGCGCCGAGGCACCCAACTGTGGTGATTCCGTTGTTAAGGAGATTTTTGGCGGCGCGCTGCAGAGTCAGGTTAAGTGTTTGTCTTGCGGAGCGGAATCCAACAAGGTTGATGATATTATGGATATTAGTCTAGATGTCTTGCAAAGTAGTTCACTTAAGGAAGCGTTGCACAAATTTTTCCAGCCAGAAGTTTTGGATGGCAACAATAAGTACAAGTGTGAGAAGTAAGTGATTTGAAGTTTGAATTTTACCTCGATGAACTTCACTTCTGTATTCTAAATCAGATACTCGTGCTTGTTCAGTTGCAAGAAATTGGTTGTGGCTAAGAAGCAAATGTCGGTCTTTCAAGCACCTAATGTTCTTGTAATCCAGTTTAAGGTATGTCGTTGCTTAACTGTGCATGTTTACTGTTGTTAATTGTGTCGTCAATGAAGTTGTGTGGTGGCTTACATAGTTGTCGTCGTCTATTTGATTTGCAAAGAGGTTCGAAGGTATATATGGTGGGAAGATCGATAAGGCTATTTCGTTTGAAGAAGTTTTGGTGCTTTCAAGCTTCATGTGCAAAGAAAGCCAGGTATTTCGACATTGCCCTCTCGGGGTCTCCTGTTGTTATCTTTGGGAGTATTTCTTTTCTGATCTGGTTTTTGTGCTTTCCTTTCTTTTATCTGTTTCTGCGATCTGTAGTATTTATCTTGCATCACCGGAGCCACTGATAGAGTAAAAGAAATTGAAGTTGACTAACGGATTGTTTTCTTGGCTACAGCTTTAACAATAGAAATCGTGTGGAATTTAATCTCCACAGTTCAGGCACAGATAGATATCTATGTCATAGGCATTGTTTCAGGTGCATCTTGTATGTTTAACAAAAAAGAAGAAGATCTTTAGGTAAACGCGATTAACTTTTTGGCATTCTATTTGCTTCCATGTAACCAGATATTTTAATTTAATCAACTTAAAAAGATTTCAAGGAATAGATGGAAAGATAAGGATATTCTTGTTTACTGTCAGAGGTACTCTCTAGTTAAGTTGTTTCTCCTGTCAAGATCGAGAAAATGCTACCTTATGTATCCTGATAAGGGTTAAGATATCTGTTGGAGGATCAATGATGGGATGGACAAAACCACTATGACA